>JAWWEE010000158.1:24398003-24429542 GCA_035221455.1 Xenops minutus
CTGCAGCATGGGGGGAGCGCTGCCCCGGGCGGGGACAGCCCGCGGGGTCCGGGGGTGAGGGCGGCCGGTACCTGAAATTGGGGGGCGAGGCGAGGTGCAGCCCCAGGAAGGGGGAGGAGGCGGGCGGGGATGCGGCTCCTTTCTCTCGCTCCGCCATTCTGTAGCTCTCTCCATGCAGGCGGAGGGCGGGCAGGAGGGAGGGAGGCAGGGAAGGAGGGATGGAGGGAGGGGGATACTGGTGGTGCCGACGGGGAGGGACATACCTGCCGCCGGGGCGGGGGGAGCGGGGGGCGCGGCGCGGGGGCTCCATCCTGCGACCCCCGGCGGCAGCTGCAGGACAGATGCGGCACAGCTGGAAGCGACACCTCGCACCCCACCCGAGCCGCTCCGCCCGGGCCTTGGGAAACGCCGGCCTCGGCGGGGCAGATGTGCCCGCAGCTGGACCAGCCCCCCCAGATGTGCCCGCAGCTGGAACCAGCGCCCCCCCAGTCAGATACGCCGCAGGTGGCGGCGGCAGCCCCAGAACCCCCGGTGCGGGGAGCGGCCGGGGTCTCCTCTAGGCCTGGAGAAGCTACCCCAGGAGTGGGGCGGCAGCAGCCCAGGGCGAGGGGCTGGACACAGAGGGCCACTTGCAAGGGGCTCCTCATCAGCGGCGACATGTCTGGAGGCAGCAGAAACAGGCTCTACAACCAGGCTCTGCTTTTCCCACCCCTGGAAGGTTTGCACCACCGGGTTAGCAACAGGTCCAGCATAAACCCTGTCCCTGCTGAATCTTGCCGGGGTTGCAAGCACAAGGGGAATTAAAAAAGCAGCGTGCACACACTTTCCATAGGCACAAGGAGGGGAAAAAAATGCATCTCCAGGTCTCTCCCCAGAATGGGCAGCCCTGCCCTTGCATTCTGCTGTGCCCCTGAGAGCATCTCACCTTGAGTGAGTGCTCATTGCTGCTACCCTTCCTCACCAGCCTGAGCAAGGTTTCTCTCCCCTTCCTCTCCTCCCCATGATTTGCAGGCTATCTCAGAAAACTGTGCAGGTTCTGCTGTGCACAGCAGTGGACAGCATCAGTATTTTTAAGTCCCAAGGCTACTTCTGTACCTAAACAGAACTCTTCCTGTTTTCTGCATGCCCACTCTCCTCTCATTTACTGTCTGTGACAGTCCTGGACAGCGTGGGTGGCACTGTTTTAGCAGTTCAAACTTTAAAGATACAGCCAGTCCCATCAGTGTTTCTCAAACCACAGAGCTGACTGCCATTGAGACAATGGTATTAGTTCTTGGCCAAGACCCAGGATGTCAGCTGCTCCTTCAGAGAAGAGCAAGCAGAGCCCTCTGAGGCATAAAGTCTTGCTCTCTCCCTCAGGAGTCTTGGTCTCCTGCCAAACTGGAAAGAGATAGACCTCCTAGGCCAGTGTGGAGACAAATACACGCCCACAGTGTCACCATGTGCAGGTACCCCTGGGGCAGTGTCCTGAGACGGATCTAAGTGTCCCCTTCACTGCCTGGATGCACAGACTGAACTGTATTACATGCAGGACCCAAGAGACTCACCAGCATTCATTCAAGGAGCTTTGACATAGCTCCATCTCAAAGCATGAACCCCACCTACCAAAATCATTCCTCTGCAGCATGGCTATCATTTGGCCTCTGACCCGAGGCAGAAGGTAAGGGTGGCTGCCTCCTCCCACAGTCAGATCACCACCAGCATATCTCACCTTCTGCTTGAACACCAAACACCAAAAGCTCACCAGGTCACCAGTCATGTCACCAGGCCTTTAATCCCAGCCCTGGCTCAGGCTGGTCTGGTAGGAGACCCACTTTGACCTTTCTGGATGCACATCTGTTCCTCAGATGCACAGTAGAGCCCAGGGCTGCTGGGAGAGTGCAAACACATCTGCAAAATAAGGGACGACACTTCCATGCTAGCCAGCATCTCTGACCACAAGGCATCTGCTGACTTTTTTGTCTCTTTCAAATTGTCCAACTGACCATCAGGTTCACTTCAGACCAACTGTTGTGAGCCTTAAATGAAATCTGAGAAAAGGTTATGTGCTGAGAGGTTTTCTTGCTCCTCTATCCCAGCTGAACCATCTGATCTCCCACTAGATGCAGCTGTGATACCAGACCAGCAGTCCACTCTTGATCAACCATCCTTCTTACTGCTATTTCCCCCTTTTCCCAATGACCACATCTCTGGCCCTCATCTCTTCATATCCAGGTGTTTTCTACTTTCAGACTTTTCAGCAAGCCCCTCCTGAAGCCACTCCAGCTCCTTCCTTGTGCAGACACAGAGGAAGGGAATTTTCTCAAACACCAGCACATGGAGCAGGCAGCCAGTCTCTGCTAGAAATCCAAGGTTATCCACTTTCAGTCCTGAGCAATGTCATTGTCATTCCTTTGACAGAGAAGACAGATATTCTGGCCAGCACGGAGAAGGAGACTCAAACCCAACCTCTCCAGGTTTAATTTATATTATTACACTCTGGGTAGAGAAAGCTGGACTGAGTTTGCTGTCATCCTGCCTCCTCATCTTCTAAGGCAGAGGCTACTGTTTTCAAAAGACTTTTGTCATGTGGGAGCCACTCCAAGCACTGAAGTATTACTTTTTCAAGACCACAAGGTCACTAGAGACAAAGAGAACAATTCAGCAATACCATGAGCCTTGACTGCACACCCCCTCATAGTTAACCAATGCATTATACACATTACCCACCTTGTAGATCAGACATGCTGCAGTACCTCCTGTGGAGGGGTATTAGTTGTTTAGCTTAAGTAAGAGAGCATGTGAGCGACAGCTGCATGAGTCATAAGGGTATAACTGCCCAGAGATTTCTTTGTTCCCGGTCCCCCTCCACAGGCACCCAGCTCAAGCTGACCTGCTGCTGTACCATTGCATTTATTTATTTATTTTTATGAATCTGACACCTGAGATTCTGCTACAAGGAACCTAGGTTTGAGCCCCAAGAGAGGAACTGGCCCAAGTGTAGTGTGTACATGCATGTGAGCAAGGGAGCCAAAAGGGCACCCATCAGCTCACTGGAGCTGCCTGCTGCAAAAGGTGCCTGGTCCCAGCAGTCAGAAGTCTCAGGTGAACTGTATGTGATTCCTTGAATGGTGCAAGAATGCTCAGGCAGCAGGTTCTCCATTAACACTCTGTGAAACACCCGACTCAGCATATTCCAAAACTGCCCTTTGTGTTTCTAACTAGCTGAGCAAATTAGACACCAAATTTTAAATGCCTATTTACACAAAATTAAAACTGTTTTGGTTTTGTTGGCTTGTTTGCAATAACAACTTAGCTGGTATTTGGACTGGTGGTGTATGTACATGCCCAACTGAGGTACAGACTTCAGCACTGCTGTCCTACATCAGCCCCACTGCTCTCCCTGGACAAGGAACTGCACGGCTGTGTGCATTTCCTGAACCTTGCTAGGTACTAGGGAAGTAACATACCTCATGTAATCCTCCCAAGATAAAAAAAGGTTCCAGTAACTAAGTGGCTCTGCACAGAGCATGGAAAATGGCATAACATACAAGAACTCGACTCCACCTGCATCCTAACTAGTTGCTAGGCTACTAAGTCTGGTGTATTTAGTATCAGTTCATGACGTAGCTGGAGAACTGCAAGAGCCAAGGCTCAATCACTGACAGGAGACCCATTTTGAACAACTGTTCATAGCTCTGTAGGACTAGCTCTGAGCCCCAGCCCAGCACTCACCCTCAGATGAAAAGAGCCTTCATGCCACCTTGGGGAGCATCCCAAGAGCCACTGCTGTCAAGAGCATCAAAAGCCAACTGCTCCCCCTACCCAAGGAATGAGCTCATGCTATGCTCGCATTGGGAGTGCCTATGGCAGATCAGATATTGTCACCTAGCCCCAAGACATAGAAAACAGAGTCCCCAGTCTGGCATCCATTTCATGCTGCTTCCTTTATGTCAGCCTCCAGCAGTCCTCTGCTGCTTCCTGAAACAAAGATGGTATCTTCACTAATGGTTACTGATGGCTTTTTCTTTCCCTGTGAATTGGTCCAATTCTTTTGAACTCAGTCAAACTGTTAGCACCCACAACTAAGGAAGAACTTGCCACAAAAACTAAGGAAGGTGCAGCCTTGTTCATTCTGCCATGTTGTACTTTAACTGAACATGCCCAATTCCAAACATTACTGAAAACAGTGAACAATCATCCCCTACACATCACAGTTTTACCCACTTTTATAATTTCAGCTGGGAGATGCCAGAGTGGATGACTCACACACTACTTAACAGGTTTCTTGCTGGAAGTTTACCCCTTATCTTTGGTAGGCCTAGTCTGTCTGTGTCCTTCCCAGTGCTACTACCTGAGCTGCAGCTCTTCCAAATGCCACCATCCAAAACCCAAGTGCTGATGGAAGCCTCACAAATGTGATCCCCTCCTCCCCCACAAAGCATTCCAAGAGATCACTTAGGAGATGTGGCCTCTCCTCCCTTTGAGTCCTTATCCCAAAGATCCAGCCCCAATGCCACTTACCAAGCAAAATAATTTGGATGACAGGAAAGAGAGGGTTAAAGACATTTATAAAAAGTTGTATTTACAGACCATTGCTTAAGCATGAAACTTTCCAAATGACAGAAGTCACAATTTCTGTAACCTAAGTGTACAAAGTGCATGTCCTTCCCCTTTCTTCTCTATAGAGCAAAAGATGGGGGTGGGAGAGGATCTTTTTCTTTACACCTTTCTACCCCCAAGACAGTGGGAGTAATATCTGGGTCAGACTGAAGGGAACATAACCTATTGATGACTGGGTTACCCACCAGGCAGGCTATGAATAGTAGCCTAGAAGAAGGGTTAGGAAAAGTGACTCTGTGTTTACTTGTTCAGTCTGCCCCATGAATTCCCTTGGGAAAAATACAGGGTCAATGCCTCGGGGGGGGGAAGGAAAGGTTATTCAGCTATTCAATAAATTTATTCACAGACTCAATTGAACCACTTCACGTTTCTCAGATGCATTTGAGTTAGTTTCTCTTCACAGCCCTACTGCTCTGGGTTCAAACATGGGCTCCAAAACAGAATCTCATTATCCCAGTCAGAATGGGAGGCAACTCCTGTACTCCCCAAGCTTTTAGTTGCAGAAGCTCACATATAGCCCCACACTATCTGTGCCAGGCGGGGATGAAAGGTTTTGGACAGCAAATGAAAACTTGTGCAAACAGCAGCACATTGCATGGGACCAGCTACTCAATTCAATCCCTCTTGAAAACAGCCACAAGAGAGAATCTTCTGCAGTACTACTACCCTCCCTTGCACTTTCAGTGGCAGGTGAAGGCATTCTGCCAGCACTGTGCTGGAGTGACATGTAACAGGACCAGGCAAGGAGTGTATGGTTGAGAGTCAGGAAAGCTATATAATCATCCTGCAAGGCTACAAAGCACCAGCGTGAATGCAAATGGCAAGGAGGAGCAGTGTGCAGGGCACATGGTACAGGAGTATTCTGTTAGAAACTTGAAACACAGATGCCAATACAGAAAAGAGCAAACAGAATGGGCACACAAAATGGACACTGGACTCTGAGCTTGAGGAAGACTCACTTCAAGGAGTTGATGTGTAATACATCCTCTATCAATATGAGGCACTCCAGAATCTATACACCAGACATAGGTCACTTCATTTGAAAGAGCTCTCATTCAGGGAAGGAAATGCTGTAGAGTGCTGGGCTCAGGTGTAGCTCCCTTATTCTTTGGACCAGACCTATTCTGAGAGACTGCTTTGTTCATATCAAGGCATGATCTTATTCTCTGCAGAACTCCTTTTCTCTCAGAGTCCCTCTTCCCTAGATGCCAAATAGCTCTGAAGCTGCCCATTTCAGGCAACACCACTATGGCTCACCTTGCAGCAGGAAAGTTTGGTTTGGTTTTTGTTGTTGTTGCTGAGTTTTTTGGTGGGGAAAGTTTAAGTGCTTTTCAAGTGTACAGTTTGTATCTGTTCTTGTGCTACAAGCTGACCTTCATTTTATTTCCATCCTACAGGAGTATTAACTTGATTTACTCAGAAAGCATTCCTTCCCTTGTCAGCCTAGCCTAATGAAAGAAACACCAAGTTTTCCTTGTTCTCTTGTAGGACGGGTATTCTATTTTTGATATTGTAGCAGTTTCCTTCTTAACGCCTACTTTAATTTGAATTAATCAGCACACATCACTGCCTAGTACTATTGATGAGAATGGATGTTCACTATTTGTGAGACACGCAGATGCTGATTCCTACATCAATGCACCAAGTCACATGCACTGAGCCACTGTCAGAAAATAAAGATACACCTGCGAGTGAACAAGTTGACAGAAGTCTCTTGTCCCCTTAAATATGGACAGATTTTGGGGATGGCTGAGAAGAAACATACTTGGCTCTTTGGAGACCAGAAAACCAAATATTCCCAAGCACAAGTAATGCAGTGCCCTTCTGCGGCAGCTATTGGAATTACACAGTTATGTGAGACTCCAGATTTTCTGTTGCAGATCACAAGTTCCAGTCCCTCTGTGGCAGCAGTCCCTACTCTGCTAGTCACCTCTTCAGCACTCTCCCTCTTCACTTGCAGGGTCCTCATTGCTAGCTGTAAGAGAAAGCAGAAGAGAGAATTTGCTTTGATCTCCCCTCTGATACTGAAAAATTGCCAGAACATGGGACCAGCTCTTTCCCCTCCTGGAATCTGGAGTATTGGAGGTAGATGACTGGACCCAATTGTTCTCCTCTAGCCCATACCCTCACCACATGGGCATCTGGCTGCGAACTCGCTCTGTGGAAGGAGAAGCAGCCTCACAAGAGCAAACCCGTAACTGTGCTCCATGCCTACCCCAGCAGCAGGGCATTGCTCTCCACTGGACAAGTGAGTTAACAGCTTGTCATGCAAAACAACCAGCAGACAGATCCCTGCCAAATTACAGGGTTATGGAATTACAGTTAGGAGCCACACTGCTCCACAAGGAAGTCTGTTTTGTTCATTAAAATGTAGGGAGTAAATAAGATTGAGCCTTGTTAGCTTCCAGAACCAGGTAGTTTAAGCCAGAGCACACTAGGAACTACTCACAATCATAAACTCTTTCCAGGGATCTCTGAAGCAGGGAGACCTGTCACTTTGGCTCGTTTGTACAGTTCTTCAGTGCATGGCTCTTCTGCTCCCTCATGTTTGCGTTTTGGAGAAGCCTGGTCTGCTTGTGACAGCCTCACCGCTGCAGAGGAAGAACAGTCATTGCAACAGTTCTCCTGCCTTTAGATGGCCTCACATGTACACCCTCGCCTAACCTGCCACAAGGCTGGGAGAAAGACTGTGCAGTGCACAAACACAGAGATGTGTTCCCACAGCATCCCTGGAAACTTAAACAAAGCTTTATTAAAAGCAGAACTAAGTACCCCAGAACACACACAGAAGTACCCTTCTTTGACAGAGGGTAGCTTAATTATACCTGATTACCCCTCCAGTGATCTGCACTTTTCTCAAGTGGTTGCATATGACCCCATACAGGCACTAAAAGAGTAACTTTAATGAACTTTTATTCTTTAGCTCTTTTAGAAATTAAGACTCACTGGGAACTTCTGAAGAAAGCTGAAAGGAATGTGAATGTGATGTATATTTTCCTAGCTACATAACCTCTTTCTATCAGAAAAGGATCTTCTGCCTATAACCTTTAAATTGATGTAAAACTCAGAAGCACACAAATAGCTCCAACTCACCTGTACTGGTGCTGCAGCCCTGCCCTGAAGTTGAGTCTGTGACTGGGCCACTGAGCTCTTCCACACAGGAAGGGACCGATGCCAGTAAACCTAGAAAACAACAAGAGGATCTTAGTTAAGAAATAAAACACACTTGGGGTGTGAGAAGCCTTTCACATAGGAACACCTTAGTGATCAACAACCAGCACATCCATACCCTGAAGCAGAAGTCCAGAGCTGCACTCACCCAGCGCTGACCAGAGACACACCCTGTGAGCCAGCAGCATATATATTTAGGATGCACTGCCTAGGTTTTCTTCCAAAGTGAAGAGCGGACCACTGGTAGTATATGGATGGTGAGTTTCCCTCAAAACCAATCAAACTCTACTCTCAGTTGTCCAAGAGCTCAATGGAGCTCTCCCTCAAAACCAATTGAGCAGATTTGGCAGGGCCTTCTTCCTCTTGCAAGGACTGGCCAGAGAGACAAAAGCTATCTATTTTAAATCATAGCCTTTCCTCCCAGCATTTTATCTCATATTAAAGACAGAAACCTTTGCAATTTCTGGTACTTACAGAGGCCTCTGTAGCGTGACAGCTGCTGGTAGATCTGCTTCATGCGTTCAATGTTCAGTCGGCTGGTCTCTGCATGGTTCACCATGGGTTTGGGGTAGTCCACCCCAATGATGCATTTGGCTGCCTTCTGCACAGACTCTGGGGCATTCCATGGTTCATAGATATATCGTGAGGGGAAACCCTTTAGTTTGGGCAGATACCTTCTGCAACACAAGTAAAAAGCAACATAGCACACACAATGCACAGAAAGCACTATGCAACTCTCAGCCACTGATCGACTTGGCCTCACAGATCCAGCAACAAGAAAGCTCCAGTTGTATCACTTACTTAACATAGTCACCGCTGGGATCTGTGCGACGTCCGAAGCCCACAGGACAGTAACAGTGGAAGAACTGCTGGAAGAACGCACTGCATGAAAGCCACATCCAGCTGCCTGCGTTTACGCTGAAATCTGCATCCAGCAACAGTTCGTCAAATACCTGCAGCAATTGAAGAAAAAGGCACTGAGACCTTCCTCAGATAGGACTTTGTGGCAGTAGGACTGAAGATGCTACCTCAAATGGCAGGCACTGAGCTATGAGAACAGAGCGGCAGCAAAGAGGCGATCTGCTGGCTGAAGCCAGTTGGCTGGTCCATACATCTCACTTCTCAACACTTTCACAAAGGGAGGCATGGTCTGCTCACACTGATAAAGTGCTGGCTTATCTCTCATGCAGCTACAGACTAAATAATTCCCTAGTGTTGCAAAAAGCTTTGGGTATTGATCCTAGCCTGACAGGCATAACAACTGCAAAGCACCAACTGTGGGAAGGAGAGGTTGCTGCACAGAAGGTCGTGCACCAAAGCAAGAAGGAAAAACCCCTCTGAAGGTCCCAGAGCACACTACCACCGAGAGACAGAAAGGTTTCAGCAGTACCTCACTCACATCCATGCACAGATGCTGCGCTTTAAGCAGCACTTTCGAGTATGCTCTGCTTTGTCAGCTTCATGACTAGATGCCCTTGCCTCCACTTTTTGTGAAGGGCAGTATGTACACTGGATAGATTCAAGCTGTCTGTCCCTTCAGATGGCCCAAGAGGAGGGTCTTTTACCTCTTTCCTTGAGACTCTAGACTCAGATTTCACAGTCATGGAGCGTTCCCTGACCGGCACGGTGATGGATTACACAATGAGGAAAAAGGTCTGGTTAAGAAGTGACATTAAACTTGAAAAGAAAACAGATGGACTGAGAAAATTTTTACCAAAAATCCCCCCAAAACACAAAAAAGCCCCCAAAACCCTGGTCCATATTTACCAGTGGGTCCCACATACACTTAGGTATGGCTATTTGAGGCTTGGGATACTGTCAGAGCCTCCATAGTAGAAGGCAAAAAGAAGTCAGGCTGATGGCTGGCCAAGAGCCTGCTAGAAAATCCTCTCTTCCATGCACCATTTACACATGAAGCAAAAGCCATACCTGCATGCCCATCCTTGCAGCAAGTGCCAGGAAGACTTTGTTTTCCTTATGATCTCCTGGAAATATCTGAAACTGCCAGGACTCACCCTGACTCCTGACTCCCAGCTGATCCAGAGGTCACCCCTGGTCAGGAAGCAGGCCACCGCGTGCCTAGCCAGATGGTGGATCCATCCTTCTTGTCTCAGTTGGGTCATGATTGCATCAATCCAAGGGAAGCCTGTCTTGCCCTCTGCCCACTTGGCCAAGGCTTCAGGGTTCCTGTCCCAAGGTATTTGTATGCAGATGGGATTCCCCTCCATGCGATCAAACTTCGGGTTGTTGGTGGCTGCTGTGTAGAAAAATTCCCGCCACAGAAGCTGTCCATATAGAGAGAGGGGGGGTGTGCTGTTCCGCTTCACCTGTGGGGGAGAGAATAAGGATATTCACAAGAACAGGACTGGCTTCATGAAGCTGAGCTGTAAGTCACCCAAGCATTTATACACATTTCCCAAGTCAGTTGCTGACCACTGCGATAAAGGAGATTAACTTCAGATCGCCCCTTACCAGAAAACCTCAGGGGTTAAGTCAGAGCACTGCTTTTGGTTCACTCAGTACACTGACAAGCTACTGTTAGTTTGGCATCATTGCAGTGAAAGGCTCTACATGGCTCATAACACAGAAGCCCAGACTGAAGAATAGGGTACTAGCAGATTTAAGGTTTACTTGAATATTTACAGGAGAATCATTTTTCCTCACTCAAGAGCCTCTTCTTTAGTAGCAACAAGCTCAGCCCAACAGTAAAACATGAGGCAGGCAATTGGAACTTTTGTACCTGTTCTGGCATTTTCTGGGAACCAGCACTATGCTATATATGCTCAAACACAGCCTGCTCTCCAGGTAAACCTTTTGTCTTACCTTCTTATACAGCTCCCAGAGACGATAGTAAAACAGGCGGCAGGACAAGCAGCCAAAACGTAAGTAGGGACTGAGTCCTGTAGGGCTGGCCAGCAATGAATTGGCGTTCATTCTTGGTCTTTCATAATTTGCAACCCATGCCTAGATAGATTCAGAAGAAATAAGCCAGAACCCCCATATATTTGTGCAACTGCTAAGGGCAGGCCTCTGTGCAGGTAGTGAGGTCACTCAGGTCTGACAGCACAGTCTCTTCTATTCACTTCCAAGCACTGCTGGAAGAGAGCTCTAGTGGGCAATCCCTACCCCCATGTCCCATTCAAGAAATGCAACCCCTTTGCTCCAGGATTTAAACTAGTTAGTTATTTTGGCCATAAAAAGGATTAAATTTGCTTTGCATGCAGGAGCTAATAATTCCAACCGTTCTTAGGGATATAAGCTAATATAACTGTTTATGTCCAGTTATGTCTATCTTATTTCACAGACTAAACAAAAAAAGCAGCAAAATTCAGACCTTTTTGTGGAGCATTATGTTTAAAGTTTAGTCCCTCTTCAGCACAAGTATTTACGCTTTGATTTTCAAAACTACCACCCAGCCACCCAGCATTAAAGAAGTACAAACTGGTTAAAATTGAGTCATGTCTCTGCAGCTGGGTCACCTTTCATTACTTTGAAATTGTTTGCCTTGTGCACTATAATCAAGAATGCACTGAAACAAATTTCATTATTTCATCAAGGTGCTCAAGGAATGTCAGTCAGTGAGACAACCTATTAACAGGCTGATGGACAAGGGAAAGACATTCTGTTATAAGCATGTACTTGCACTAATACCTCAGCTAAAAAGAGATGTTGTGCAGTGTGCAAAAGGGACTGAACAACTTATAGGAGAGTTTCCAAGTTTGCACTCCTCTAGAGAAAACTGAGAGGTAGAAACAAGGAAAAGAATCCTCTCTGCTTCAAACAGCAGCATTAATGATATACAGCTATAATTCTCTGGGTCTGAGGAAACCCAGGAGTTCCCTGCTCCACACACAACCCAGGATTACAGAAGTACTCCAAAATACCAAAACCTCCTTTTTAGAGGCAAATGCTATGACCACTGCTAGGAAGGGCAGGGAACAGAGTAATGGGCAACACTACATATTTCATTTGGAGGCACAGTCTACAGGAATTGCCACTTAAGTAACAGGGGTTACCTTTCTTTCCAAGTGTTTATCCAGCCGTGCTAGGGCTTCTGTCTCTCCTCCTTGCCAAACTGCAGGGGCAAGACCATCTGTAGGAAAGCCTAAGAGAAAGAACTTTGTAAGATTTGAAGTAATGCCTAGACAAAGGATATAGATATCAGATTAAGCATTAATAACAGCAAGACACTAAATACTGTGTTTGTCTAATGTGGCTTACTTGCTGCTCTAATCCTTGTACAACAAGCAAATTACATGGAATATGGGGAGAGCCTGCTCATGACACTGCACTATAAGGGCCTCTCACTGCAATGCTTCAGGCAGCCTTACCGTGACTTTCCCCACTGCTCACTGCCAGCACTCTCTCTGGTGTGTCAGCACTACCCACAGGGCTCTGCTCCAAAGGCCAGAGCAGCTGGCAGTGGAACATCTGCTCCACAGCTCTTGCCTTGCAAAAGACCTTGCCACTGACATCAGCAGCTCACTAGATAGCCTGGCTGCTCCTGGTGAGGCTCCTATTCTGCTGAAAGCTGGTGCTGAGGAAGGCACTGGAATAGTGCTAATGAACCACTGCAAAGGGAGAAGCAATAATGCAGTCTCTGTGCACTGCTCTGGGCTGACAGAGGAGCCTGCCCTGGCAGCAAGCAAAGCAGTGTAAGGTTACAGGCAATCTCACATTAGGCCAGCCAATAAAGTACCTTAAGGTACAAGGTGGTGATACTTCCTATATAGCTGGTATGAAGCCTCCAGTCACAGACATGCAGACAATATTCTGCATTAAAATCCTTTCTTTCCTTGCATTTAGATTCACTTCCCTGATGTAGGTGTTGCATTCTGCATGCCTCAGCCATTCATGTTCCTTCTCCAAGGAAAATACAGGACCATAAGGCATAGAAGGAGGAATGAAAGAAGCTTCTGTAATATCTTGTCTTGCTAAGCTCCCAAATTAGTGCTGCTTGGCAATAACTGAATGAAATTATCTAAGCCTGGTACACAGTTAGTTTACCTCTTCAGGTCTGTTACACAACGTGTCTGAGGCCGCAGTAGGGGGAAAGCAGCTGGTGAGGACATAAGATACTGATACAGTGGTTACATGCTCAGTATAGCAGAGAACATAAGGACAGATGCAGAGCATGTCAGAGCAATGCTAAGGGGGATGCTGGGCATCAACAGCAGTGCAAGGGACACCATTGTGTTATCACAAGGTCCAGCACTCACTGAAAACATTAGCCTGCTTCTACAGCTAGAGGCAGCCCATGTCAGGTGAGAACACGTGCCAGATATCAGAAACAGTTTCAGTAGATCCCATTTCAGCTGGCAGTTAATCCTTGCCTTCGTTCTTGTCGCATACCTAGCTCTTCCAGGGATGGGACCCCATAAACATCATCATGGTTCTCCTGGATGTCCACTTTACATGTCTCCATCTGCTGACTTATTACAGTGCTCACTGGCTTCTTTGGGAGCTCCATACGGCTAATGATGGCCTGGAAGCGCTTGTAGGTGAGGGGTGGCTTGTGGCCATTCAGCTCAATTATTCTGGAGATAAAAATAAGCACAGTGAAACAACACAGCCTTACTAACACAGAAGACACAAGGAAATGACATCCAAACTGCATTCTGCTATTTCTGCTCAGGATACCCTTTCACTTTGGATACAAAAAATCCTTACAGACCTACCTTTCCATGATGATGCATCCATCAAAGGGATATTAAAACCAACCAAAAAAAAAAATATCCCAAAATACATCAGAAAACAAAACACCACATACTTACTCATCTTCATAGGAAAAAAAAATGAACACTGCTCCAGCTGAATCACTTACTATCACACCTCCCTTCCAGAGCTCCTCATGAGACCCCTGTATGAAATCTCAATCTGATTACTGCTTTTCTCCCCAAGATGGCAAATCCTAGACCTGCATCTGTTCCCCTGACACCTTGCGATATCCTAACCTGATTCTGACCTTACTTCCTCCCTGTATCACACAGAGGACTTAGCCTGTTGGTGACCCCTTCTCCACCTATCTCAGGTGAGACAAATCCCAGTTTGCGTCATTCCTCTCTCCCTGTGATTAGGGAAATCACCATCCTCCCCCATGACATAAGGTCAAGAGCGGTCCTGTCTTATGCTATTCACCTGTGTCAGATGATGCTACAGAAAGACAGTCATGATTCCCCATTCCTCTACTTCACTAAGCATCCACAGCCTGCTGGGGCCACGCACTCTTATTTCTCCTGGGCCAGTGAGCTTTGAGAAGCCCCCCGGCCGAGGGAAGCTTCCCCAGGCTGAAAGATGTTATTTTTAACCCCTCTCCTGCAGGTAGAGGAAGGAGTTAACAGCAGAGCAGACAGCAGAGGGATCGCCAGCATTACATAAAGCAGAGGCAGCCAAGCCCACAGCTCACACAGGAGCTGCAGCACAGCAGCCTTCCCCACCCATTCCCATCAACAGCTTATGCAAGGGGCCAGGCTCCAAGCCGAGCGCTCGGGCGCAGCCATGTGCCGGCCCCGGGCGCGGGCCCGCACGTGTCGCGGGGCGGAGCGACACGCCGGCCGCGGGCGCGCCCGCACGTGTGCGCCGCGCTGACCCCGCACCGCACCCGCGGCACAGCCCGAGCCAAGGACAACCTCCCCACGGGCAGCACGAGGTTACAAACGAAGCCACCTGCAGTCTCCTCCCGAGTTCCTGCTTGGAGGTTGTAGACGTTGGGAGATAAAAGGCACTGACGAACAGGAAAGGGAGGGAGGGCCATCGGGATGTGCACAGAGTACAAAGCACGGTACATTTTTAGTGCCGGGTTATAAACATGGCCATGGCGTGGGCACAGCACTCTGCCACGGCTCCAGCCCGGCTGGCATATTTGTATTTGCTTTACAGCCAACACATCCTGTCCTGCATCACCACACCAGAGCTCATCTCCTCTGCTTTCCCACACATACTTTTTAGCTGTCATTGTGTAACACCCGAGATAGCAAGAAATGACAGAATTCTCATAAATACTACCCCCCCCAGTCTTCTGTGTGGCTCGCTTTGAGCCCTGGAGCCCTCAAGCAAAACCAGCCAAAGATCCCCAGAAAAATCAGTATTGCAACTCCAGTCATGGCATTCTAGAGAGGTTCCCTTGTTTCTATAGGAATTCAGAGCTTAAAAGAAGAAAAAATGACAAAGCTGCATTGTGTCTGCCCTGAGGTGCTTGGGATGGGGCAGGGAAGCTACCTGCCTTCACAGTGCCTTTGTTTTCAGTCTTCTTCCATAGATCTGTCTGGATCTGTTTGAGATCTACACCATTACACCACATCCCAGATCCACAGGTGCCAATGTCTGGATTTGACATCCTCAAGACTCTGAATATGAATGAAGTTACTAGTACAGCTCCTGAATTCCTAAACTGGTTCCTAGACTAGGACAAGTTACATATTTCACAGCACCTGACACTGGCATAATGCATAAAATCTGGACCTTTCACAATATTGCCATGAAAAGCAGTATTGTATATTTGGTATTGCACTATATTTGATTATTATACGACACATACTGGATATTGTAGTACTTTTCAGCCTTCTGTACAAAGATTTGTACAGGAAGCTCCTCAAATGCGAGTCCTTTCTGTCCTCATACTGTCCTTCTAATCCAGATCATCAATGAGAAAAAAAAGGTCTCTCCCCAGGATTTAATACTCCTATTTCATCTGTCTCCCCCAGCACAACCCACAGACTGCATGTGGCATTTGTTCTTCTAGTTTGCTTCAACTGGAACAGAGAAGAGCAGAATCATTATATTCATCACAAAATGATAGTAAGCACACAAAATGGCTGTGCTACCACACTGGTACTATACTGCCCAGCACCACCTGACAGTAGTACCTTGATACCAGAAGTTATGAGGATATTTTTGACTGTCAGTCACACAATCGCATTTTACCTCAAAAATCCGGCAACCAAAACCTGACCATAGTTCCAGCACTGCTACAAATAAGGTGCCCTACAGTCAGTCACCTGTGACAGCAGAGTGTCTGCATACTAGAATACATATCCTCACAGGTGTGAGCTTCTGACTCACACTCCACAGCAGTGCCCCAGCAGGATGGCTAATGGAATCGAGAAAGCTGCTTGCCTCACAAACCTGACACCTCAGCTCAGTTACAAATAACAGGGCCATGTTCTGGCGAGGGACTGAATGCACTCCCCCCACTTCCTTGCATGAGGAAGAGCTGGCTGCCAGCACTCAGCAAGCAGGCTCCTCAACGCACCCCAGTACCAATTCACGCGGACTATTTAGTTAGCCTTGCCAGCTTATGCAATTGCTCTGATCTAAATCCCTGCTCCAGAGAGCTCATGTAGGGCTACGTGTACATAAGACAAGGGGTATTTCTACAGATTCAAAGAAGAGATGAAGAGATAATCAACAGATACGTTCATCCAATAGATGCTGAACAACAAACAATTCAGCTTCTGCAGACACATACTGAGCAGACATAAGATGACAGGATGGGTATCTGCACTGGAGGAAAACACCTGACACCAGAGCACTGTGCAAAACAAAAGAGAATAACAAGATCTGGCAGGCAGAAGTTTGATGTAACCTTTTTAGATGAAAATAACCCACCTTTTTAACACACTGTACTGAACTGCAGAACCACCAAGGTATGCATGCTTCCCCAGTGCTTGGTTAGGATGTGCTTCTATTAAAACACATTTAACTAACAGTTCAGCCTTAGGCTAGGGTATTTGAGGAAAAGCTGCTCCTGGATGCATGCTACAAACATACAAGTTCACAGTGTTCTTTTCTGACCTGAAGCACTGCCCCTGAATAACCCAGGTCTGCCCGCGATTATGGAAGCCGGAGTGCTGACCATCAGTGAGCACACTACAAAGGATTTAGATCCTAAGGAGGAGAAAACAGGCAGATCCAGAGAGGAGACAAAACCTGTCAGCTGAAAGCTGTCAGACAGAATAATAGTCAAGTAAAGGCTTTGAGCAGGCTAGGCTGATGCTCAAGAGATTATCCTTTATGTCTGACTCCTACAACCTGAACATTGCTAATCTTGACTGGGAATTCCCAGATTTTTTTAGGAGTATTTTCCAGCCCTGTTGTTGATTTTCTATAGCCCTCTCCTTGTTTTGGGGGAGAGCAGGGGAAAGATGCTCTGATAATCACACAGTGATTACGAAGTGCCAACAAGGGCCACATTGCAATCTTCCTACTGGGTAAATTCACAAGTTAACTGAACGCACTCTTGGTAAATGCCTAAAAGGAGCTGGACGAGGTAGTCCCGGAGTGCCGCGGCCCCACCCACCACCTCCCTGGCTGCAGTGCCGTTTTGGGGGAGGACAAGAGGAATCATTTATGGAGACGTGGAAGTTTAGTCTAAATTGCTTAAAACCAGTCTGACAATGCTGTCGGAAACCTGATTAAATAAAGATGAGAAGTAGGATGTACCACCAGGTACTATCACCACCAGCTAAGTATGCAGGAAAAGCATTAGGGTGAGCAGAGGGAGAACACATACTGCGAGTTAGACGACTGGGTAACACAGCTGGAGGGTGATATACTCTGAGGGTTCCAGGAGAAATACAGTATCAGAACTGTATTACACCTGCTGAGAAATCTCAGAGATGCCAAGAACCAAGAAATGTCAGAGTAACTGGAGACTTGAACTGCATCCACACAGACTGGGTAGCTGTCAGCCAAAACCCAATTTCCTACTTGCCATAAAGGTCTGCTCCATGGAACAACTAATCAAAAACCAGCAAGGAGAGGCAATTTATGATTTGGTCTTAGGCAGTGCTAAGGTATAGTTGAAAATATTACCTATTGCTTGTTCGCACTAACTGTGGCTTTGGCTTGAATCAATTTAAGACCCTTCCAGAAGCAACAATACCTTAACGACTTTTAGTTCAGTAAGAGAAATGCATAAAGAAAACAAGGAAGTGTGCTAAGCAAAAAGAACAAGTTGAGATGCAGATCAGTGAGAGGCAATGATGTTGGGGGGGGAATAAAAAAAATCAACAATTGCACACAAACCATGAAAAAACGTTTCAGAAAAAGAGTCAAAACAAAGAATAACATCAGCAAAGATAACAGAAGGTAGGATCCTTCACAAAATGAAGACCAAATGAAGAATTTTTCCTTCAGAAAAATAGAAACCCACTAAACTGGTAGGTTAAATTAAAAACCACAGCCTCCTTGCACCTCCCTATGTAAATGAAAGTCTCAGAAGCCTTTTAAAAAAGGCTTAAGTAGTAAAAAAAAAATAAAATTTAAAAAAAATCCCCTTTACAGACACTCCAGGATATTTACAGGGCCAAGAGATGATCAAGTCATTAAAAATGCAGAGACTGTAAGAGCACAGCAACCCCCTCCCCGGTGCCTATTTTTGCATGTGTATTCACTATGGAGGTATCTACAGAGGTTATGACTCTTGATTTTTTTTTTTAAGGAGATGTATCAGGTGTCATCAGACTGGGAGAGCAGGAAGAAGTCCCAAAAAACGCTATTTTTGAACAGCAAAACCTTGCCAGGACCAGCAAATATTCACTCGGGAACTGTAAAGGGCATTGTGAAATACACAAAAAGCTGCTGAATGTAACACAAAACTGTCCAAATACTATGAGGGGGGAAAAAAGGCAAATACAACTTGAGATTTTAAAAGTGTTTCAGGGGAATCAGAAGGAGGAATGAATAGAGTGCACTAGGCAGGTGGGTAGGAAATATTAATGGAAATAGTGGGTATATGCAATATGCTGAAGGGTTAGGTTAATTTAACCTTGGTAAAGGGAAGTTGTGCCTGAAAAATCTATTACTGACATTTGAGCCTGGGGCAAGGGAGATTCAGTTGATATATCCCACATGCATTTTGAGAAGCCATCTGACCAGACGCCTCACTGAAAATTTTAAAGAAACTATGGTAGTTTGGGATAAAGGAAAAAGACCATGCAGTCTGAAAAATGAGATGCAGAATAGAGAAGAAATCCATTTTTCCAGCAGAAGAGAAATACTATACAGGGCTGAGCTAGGGCTTGTGGTGCTCAAAATTTTTTATAAAATATCAGGGAAGGGACGAAAAAGAACATGATGATAAAGCTTACTAATGCAATAAGATATCTGGGATAGCTAAAGATAAAAGGCAGCTTAAAAATTTCCCTACATGCCACATGATCAGCTAACAAAAATACCAGATGAAATGCACTGTTGGTCATGTTGTTTCTCTATATGCACAGCTATAGAATCTTAAGCTTATTTATACACTAGCAGCCCCTAAAATATTTACAACCATTCTGGAAGAAAGACCCAAGACATCAGTTTAGTGTTTAGCAGCACTCATAAAGAGCAAAAATAATGCCATTGTTAGCAGATGATAGGAAACACCACAGCACTCCAAAAATCCCTGGCGCTCGTACATTTTGCACACTTGTTACAGTTTTCACCACTGCTCTCCATCTCTGGAAATATCCAGAAGTATAAAGAAAGGTGACAAAACTTATGAGATACAGAACAGATTCCACCTCAAAACTTAAAATAAACTAGGACTCTTCACCTTAGAAAAGACAAAGATGACATTGGGAAAAATGTGAGAGCCATGGACATTGAAGGGGTGAGGGATGCAATAAACATTGGTAATAAACATGGTCTTCTAATGCAAAAATTAGAAAGCAGAATGTACTCATGAAATCAGGTTCAAGAATACCCCTCACTCCAAAGACAAACATTCCCACAGAGCATGTGCTAACTGCAAAGCTCTTTCCCATGGGAAGTTATGGATGTTAAAGATTTATGGGAAAAAACCTACATTCAACATTACTAGCACAAGTCACAACAAAAAAAAAAGGGGAAAAAAATGGAAAGTAAAAAAAGCAAGCAACCTGTAAGAATAGTACATTATTGGAGTCAAGCAGACCTCAGAGTCTTAGCTGAAAGGCTGTCTTCACTGCTTAAAATCACATGAGAGAGATTATATATATAGTAAGTATATATAATATTATATATATAAGTAAATATATAAAACTCAACTTCAAAACAAAACTCTCCCATAGCAAATACACAACAAAGACAAGGCATTCAGGGTTTAGAATAAGGTAAGTTTGTCCCAATCTACCTTGTTTTACTTCTTCCAGCTGTCCTGGCACATCCATCATTTAAAAGCCCTGCCTTCATAACCTGTTTAAGACAACAACTCAGCTATCTTTATTACAATGAAGCAAAAAAAGGCAGTCCATACAGTGAGGACATGCTCAAGGAGAGCAATCAGTTGGACACAGCTGAGCAAATTAAGTAACAGTCAAGTGCGGAGTTTAATAAGCTTGAGGCAACACCTCTGTGTACATTCACGTCACTGTGAGCACTTTGACGTGTTCTAATCAAAAGTGTGAGTGTGCAGAGTAATCCTTCTAGGCTCACACAGGATGACAGTGATCAACATAATGGAAGAGACTGAAGTCTTCCCAGACACAACAATCTCAGCCTAGCCCAGAAAGCACCTCTGCCCTTGCTCTCCCCATACCTGTCCAGGTCATAGAGGGTGTGGGAGTTCTCTATCACCACTTCCACTCCAGCCTCCTTGGCCAGTTTGACGATAGCTGCATCTCTCTCCTTTCCAAATGGCTCCGAGTCGTATTCAAAGGTGAGACGAGTGACTCCCCATTCCTGAAAAAAGCACAACACACCCAACTGTCAAACAGAAGACTCTTTCTAACCAGCACAATCACAAACAAAGATTTCAGAATTCCTGGACAGTGTTAAGTCCTGGAAGCTTAGAGCATGTTTCTGTGCAGTCTGGATTTGAGATAACCAAAGAATCAACAATTTTATCAGCTCTTTGCATCTGCTGTGCAAATTCACAATGTCAGGTTTAACACATCAGAGCAGGTTGAGTTCTCTATTATCGCTTAGGTCTCAGCTCAGTCCTCAAGCCTAGAAACACCTCGTTTTGTTGCACATGCTGTTCCAAACTAAGCCTACTCTCCTGTTCCAACATTTACAGAGAAGGGATTTCAGACAATTCTTTCAATACAAGCTTCACTCAAATACCTGTATTTTTTAGTGGAGACTATAATTAAGTAAAACAAATACATTCTAAATTTTTTCCAATGTCTCTTTAAAGAAATCATAGGGAATCAATGCCCTACCCAAACAACAAGAAACAGGGTAGTAGGAATGCAGGACATAGGGTGGCAAATGAGCGAACCTTTCTGGTCAGCACAGTATAAGATGATACTGCAATTCAGATATAAATTAGTCCTGCCTTTTGAGAGATATTTTAGAATCATGGAATGGTTTGGATTGGAAGGGACCTTAGAGATCAGCTAGTTCCAATCCCTGAAGTTTACCCTAGCCAAGCCATGTACCTATTCGGATCTTCATACCTTTAATAGATCCCTCACAAATTACATGGAATAAGCCTTATGAAATAGTATTCAGCCTCTTCCAGGCTTTTCTAGAGCACAGATTGTTCTCAAAGTCTATGGCCTAGTTTTCCTCAGAAAATGAATCCTAAGAGAAAAGGTTTCATGGTTTCCACAGCGACCCTCCCAAGCATCATCATCAAGCAGAACAGCAGCCCACAGATTTGTTTAGGAAACACTTTAGTCACAGACAGACAGAAATCTATTGACACTTAAAAAAACCCTCCCACAACTAAGATATGAAACACATTCTCTAAGTGAGGCAGTCTAAGTCAGCTCTGTATATACAGAAGACTTCTCCACCTCCAAAACAGAAACTAAGCACAATGAACAATTATGGTTAGTTCACTGAAGACCATTAAAAATAATGTCAAAGATGGGGAAAGGAATTTAGAAGCAAAAAACAACTCCACAAGCCCCATTCTTTTCCAAACTTGCAGATTTAGTCCTAAAAATAATGTTAGGAAGAAGAGAAATAAACCAGTTATGTACCACTGAATGTACATCTCAGAGAGGTACTCCATTCATTTTTCAAAGTAAGAACATGACAACACTAAACTCAGAGCAGGGGTCAGACAGATATGTTACAGGCCCTGCCCTGCTCCTATGTGATTTATCAGTTTAATTTTAAACTTTTCTTTCTTTTATAAGAAAAACAGTATCAGCCAGAAAGATTGGAAAATATGGATTTGGTCTTGAAGAAATACATATTACTGCCTTGGAAAAATGGAATTGTTGCCTAAAATTAAGGAAAAAAAACTTCTGAAAACAATATTAATATAGAGAGCAGTCCTTTAATGAAAGAAAAACTTTCTTTCATTATAATACTGTCTCAAAAGTTTTTTTCCTTGATTTTAGGCAGCAGATTGGTGACCCAGATGGGACAAGGGACCTGTGAAAAGTTGTGGGACATTCAACACAAGGATTGTTGAACATGCAAGGCTAGCAGAAATTTTAGGGAAGCATCCAAAACCTTAAATTATGTATTTCCTACAGTTTTGAGAAGGCCACTATTCTGTGTGATACAGCAGTACACAGGAAGCAGAGCACAATTAACCAGAAAACTCATTAGCTATATGACAGTAAGTTGCTGCAGATATATAAAAGGCATGGCTGATGACTTGTCTCTTTGTATCTAGCCTATAGCAAAGAAAAACTATTGGGAAAAAAAAACACCAAAGGGACTGTGAGCAAACTTCAGCGAACAAACAACATACTTTGATAAAAGAGGTGAAATTACAGACGTTTGTTCAGACAAACTGAGACAAAAAACTTCTGCAAAGGTTAACACATTGCTAACAAGTACACTTCTGACAGTATCCATGCACAATAGTGCCTTAGCAGTGACTGTTAGTGACAACATAGCTCAGCTACTGGCAGCAGGAAGCAGAAATTATATTAGGTCTAAGGGTCGCATTACCATGTGACATAACTCTCCTTCCACGACAGGAAGGCATGACCTGCTGCTAATTCACTGTTCAGTGCAGCAGCTCTGTAGAGGCCTGAATCCCCACGAAAGTCAAAGATTTACCATGTAATAGTATAAACTTGCCTCTTACATTTTTTTCAGCTCTGTTACAGCACATCTGAAATATTCATCAACTCACCTGCCCAGACAAACAGATTGCAGCAAAAAGCAGGTCTGGCTGATTCCACAACCACCTCTCCAAACCTCAGACTTTGCCAACTACGTTTTGTTCTTTAACAAAAGCAAGCATTTTTCTCCAAAAAGGTTTTAATTATCCTGTGAATACCTTGAACTAAAATAAAGAGATCAGGAACTACTAATGACCAGAACTTATTTGCAGATCAAAAGACAAAAGTAACCCAGACTCTGAAAAGGCTAAAAGCAGCACATAGTTTGTGTCACCTGTTAAGATGCAGAAGCCAAAGTAAGTATCAATTCCCCTTCTCACCTGCATATTCCAATTTCTCTCCCTAGTACTGCCCTGTTCCAGAAAATACACATTAGAACCATTTACTGCAGGAAGGTACAGATTCAAGTTAACCTCTCTGTCTCAGCAGCTGGCCTTATAGTAGGCCTTGGGGACACTAGTTCTGTCAACCAGATGCAAAGTACAGTCCACACAACAAACCCAACTCATAAGATTATAGGGAACTGTTTTTTATTTAGTTTTGACAGTCTAGCAGACACTGTCAAAAAGCTTCAAAGACATTGGAAATAAAATCTTACAGCAGGACAGAGAAGAATGATACTGCTTGAGGAACCTTGATATTCAAGGATATGCTCTTGTCAGCCCTGGCATCTGCAGCACTGACATATCACTTTAGAAATGTATCCCACTAATCCATCATTGACCAACAAGGTAACAGCATATTCCACATCCTAAACAGTACATTAGCAGGAAGCTTGGACTCAAGCCATGTTCTGCTGCTGAGCAGACTGAACTGCAGCCTTGAATAGAAGAAAAGGATGGTCAGCTAACATAAAAGCTTATGAATTTCAAAATTTTAACACAGTCCTTTTTGCAATTCATAAAGATCAATGTGCTTTTCCAGTTGTCTGTAAGTGTGTACGCAGTCTTCCCAAGCAAAAACTGCAGGAAGCAAATGGCTAGTAGGGAAGAAGCTCTCAACACAGAAGAGTTAGTGTGTTACAGTTCAGCCCTCTGAGAGGTGACTTACAGAAACAATGGTCAAGACCACCATCCTCACGGGAAGATTGAGCACCCTGATTCTAGGTTACACTCTATTACTAAATTTCTTTGCTAGTCTGAGTTCAGGAGTGGATCTGGCTCCCAATCTGGCCCTTATGGATAGCAGTTAGCTGCAGTTAAAGAAAAAAGTTTGTTTTAGTGAAGAATTAGTTATAGTTAAAGAGATGCCAAGGGAATCTCCAATCATTAGTGAGTGAAGACAAGTTTAGCAGTGGGTTATCAATTTTTCTTCACTGTGCTCCAAAAAATTATTCTCTTACTTTAAAGAGTCTTGGGAAGACATCTGTTGGCTGCCCTCGCACAACAAACAAGCGAGAGTTCAGTTTCCTTAAACTGTTGTCCAGATCTTCCAGGGACTGGAGCAGAAATCTGCAAAGAAACAACAGCAGTTAGAGTCAGTCAGACTGGCTACAGCTAAAAGGCAAATGAGAATTTGCACAGAAGTCCAGCAAACCTACATCACCAAATGCAACTTGAATCCAGACAAGAAACAGAAAACAAGAATTCATATTCATCCCTGGTCTGTCTAACAACTGCTGTGAGATTACTGCACCAGCCAGCTCCCATCCATTCATATGCATTTTGCACTTGTCCAGATGCAAGACATTTCCAGGATTTTCTTCTTTCTGAAACTGCCTTCCCATGTTCTCCCTCAGAGCTGGGAGAACACCCTTGCCAGCTGCTCTCTCTGTATTACAAGATGGAGAAAAGTATAAACCATGTAATTCCCTACTGTATATATTTTTCCATAGGTTTTGGGACAAGGAGGGATTTTGCATATGAAGTAGAAAAATGTTGATGCACCACTCCAAGGAATGTAACTAAATACTGCAAGAAATGTGCAAGTTTTACAGTTCTGGCTACAAATATACCATGTCACAGCAGAGAAATGTACTCTCCTAGCTCATCAGTAGCACAAGACTGAGCACCAAGATCTCCTGAGGCAAGAATCATCTGTATTTAGAATAGTTGCAAAGAGAACTGCAATTCATCTTCCACTGTGAGGGTACATAGATGAGAGCATACCAAGGCATTCATCTATTTTCTGTCACCTCAAAACTCTAAAGAGCCATGTAAGTGCTTTCTGCATTTAACTGTGTGTCTGACTGATCCCCCGTTAAGCTATAAAACATTGAATGTATAATCTTTGCTTTCCCAGTCACATAGGTCCCCCACCTACATAATTACTTTGTTTTAACTCTGCAAAAGACATCAGCTTTAAAACTTTAGTCTCTCCTCAGCACCTGGCATTGCTGGCAAACCTGCAACCCTTTTTAAGTGAGCCTGCCAACCTCTACCTTTCCCTCACTCTTACACGCTCACTCTGCAGTGTGATCTTTAAGATACGAGTAGCTGCAGCAGCGCCTTTAAGACCACACACAGCTAAGCAAAGCTAAGCTACAGCTGCACTGCAAAGTGGGTGTTTGTTTCCACTCTCCTCAGCTGCACTGTCCCATATGTGAACTGCAAGCTTACAGACAGAACTAGTTCCTTCTGTCTGTCTGAAATGAGAAAACAATGTGGGGCTCCTGGAAAGAAGGGCCCGCTATCAAAGAGCGGAACACCCAGAAACAGGTCCAGTTAACCTAAACAAATCACTCCCCTAGCCCACATTCTACCAATTAAATAGGAATGTCAACTTTCCCAGGTGTTCTGAAAATTTAACAAGCATTAGTCCTGCATGGCTCATCCATGTTGTGCAGTTATATGACAGAATTTTCAACATGATAAATTTGTGAGAACTTAACATGTGACATTTGCCTTTGGAGAACCGAACTCTGAATATAAGTATTTTCATTTAAAAAAAAATTAGCAAAACAAAGTCAAGTTTCCCAATGGGAACCAAGAGAACCCTCATCAACATAAGCAACTTGCTAATACATTTTTCCTCAACAGCCAATGGTGCTAGTTTCTGACATCCAAAGTAGGCACACACCTCCAAGAAAACATTATTTTAAAATTGCCACTTGTTCATATATTCTATGACTACAACATAAGGAACACCATTAACTGCTACCCTCCCTTCGCAATGCTGGTGGAAACAAACAAGGATTAAACAGATCAGGAAGTAACTTGTTGTGGCACCGCTTTGGTTCTTCCAAATGAGGGCAGTCAGCAACAACAGCAGCACGTGAAACACATTTTTGCTGCCTGCAGAAAGTCTGGTCTACAGAAAGAGCACTTCAGGCTCCTACGATACTCATCTGTAACAGAATATTTTGAATGTCTACATTATGGTAATTTATGCACATTCACAATTTTTATGCCACCCTCTGATGTGGGGTTTTAGAAATGCTTAGGTATCACTCATATTATCCCATTCCTTGAGATGAAGCTAAGGTGCCCAGCAAAGGCAATCAGTTACTCCAATTTCTCTAGCACACGGACACATAACATTCCAAAGAGCTCTCAAAGGATCTTTAGCCAGGTGGCTGTCCCAGGGTAGTGTGAGGGCTGGGGGAGATCTGCTTCACTTGCATATCGGGGAGTCTTGCCAAGGAGACTCCTTACCTGGATTGGGTTTCCAAATGTTGAGGCTGAGCTGAGACCTCACACAACAGCGTTATGTAATGTTCCTGGCTACAGGTGCACGAGGTCTTGTTCTCTGCACAGCCATGACTCATGCCATAGCTTTTCCCCTCTGGAGACAGCGGGCAGGGCCCACACACACCCTCCTCTCCACCTCCTTACCAGCAGCCGGGTGTATTCCCGTGCCCACGTGCACCCGAAGGGCGCACACAGCGCGGGAGCCGCGGGACCGCCCGCCCAGCCCCGGCGCTTCCCTCCAGGCCCAGCAAACCGCGGCTCCCGCACCGAAACGCCCGCGGCTTGCTGCTCGCACACACTCGCCCCGCTGCTAGGGAGAAGGTCTAATGACATTACATAAAGCTGAAGGCTCCCTCCCACCCGGCCGGGCAGCACCGCTGTGAGCGCCGCGGCGATGCCGAGCGGGCCCGGCCCAGCCCGGGGAGGGGAGGGGAGCGCCGGCTGCCCCCGCCGCCGATGCGGCCCGACCGACACGGCCCCCGCCTCCGCCGCGCTGGGTCCCCGGCGCGGCCCGCAGGCCCGGCGCCACTCACCGCCAGCGGTTGATGCCCACGGCGGAGGAGGCGGCGAACCAGGGGTCCAGGATGTAGATGCAGCGCAGGGACGTGGCGTCCCGCAGCGCTTCCTGCAGCGCGGGGTTGTCGTGGAGGCGCAGCCCGCGGCGGAACCAGTGCACGGAGCGGCACAGGCCCGGCGCGGGGCCCAGCGCCGCCGCCGCCATCGCCGCCTCCTCCTCCTCCCTCCTCCTTCCCTCCCTCTCTTCCTTCCTCCTCCCGCTCCCCCGCCCCGCCCCTACGTCACTGGCGCGCGCCGCGGCAGCCAATCAGCGCGCTGGGGCGGCCGCGCTGCCCCCTAGCGGCGGCGCTGCCCCCTAGCGGCCCGCACAGAGCCCGCCCGCGGTCAGCAACGCCGAAGATGTCGAGGACCCCCAAATGGCTGCCTGCATCACAAACGTTACCTGTGGTCGCGAAACACGTACCCCTTCTTCCCGAATCAAACAGGAACATATTCTGTGCAGAAATGGAGGGCTCTTCTGTAGATGTGGCCAGATATCACCCGCACGGCATGGTGCATCATGTAGTACGCATGGGGCAGGCTATGAAGCAATGGCATGGACTGCCCAGGATCGCTATCCAAGTAACTCCTTATGTTTAAAGGGATGAGGGATTTAGAAAGCTGGTGCAACATCACAGCTCACTAAAGGATGTTGCTGCTGACTCCTGGGATCAGAAATTGCAGCACAGAGTATTGCATAGGACCAAATGGCAGGAGCAGAGATTTCTGCAGAACTAACTGTTCAGCCACAAGTTTCAAACAGAGGGATTGATGCAACTGGGCAAACTAGAATTTTTTTTTGAGTTGAAGGATTCACTGAGCTGGCCACGGGGGTGTTTAAAACAAACAAGCCAAAAGACAAAGTGCAAACACCAGAGGAGATGCAAATGAGGCATAGAACAAGTTTCCTGAAACAAGCCTAATTAGAAACAATCCCATTTTCAAGCACAAACCTACCCTCAACACAGAGGGTAAAGAGACACGTTGTGAATTCCATGAACTGGGATCTCCATTCTACAGCAGCAAGTATTTAAAAGTAACTTTTTTCCTCCTGCTTGTCATGGAGAGGCGAAGCTCACTCCTTCATGAGAAAGTCCACTGGAATGAGCCTGCTCTCCCTCATGGGACACGCTGCAGGGGGAATGAGTTTAATTCCTGAGTCTTAGCATGCTTTGCTGAACTGAGAAACCAGGTGTAGAGCAACACAGAAAAAAACCTCAGAAGGATGTGACACTGACTCTTTAGAAAGGAGATTTGGAGGCCCTGCTGTTGCTTAGACTTGTACATAGCCAGAAGGGAAGGAATTTCCATCCTCTACACTGAATGGGGCAACAGGAATAACAGCTGTTGCAAAAACCTTTTGCAGCAGAGCAGTTTACTAGAGTCAAACCCAAACAGTCTGGCTACTTGCCTCTTTCTTACCTGGAGGTTCAGTATTTTATAACTTCAGACTGCATTCATTCAGTTAATTCTAGATCCCTAACTACACAAAGCTCCCACCCCAGTCTTTGTCTGCTAGGAGCCCACTCTCCCTCCCCCAGAAATGCAAACTTCCCAGATTAGGTCAATAGCAACATTCATTTTAAAAAACAATCACAAAACCCCCCAATTGATCTCTATAACACATGCTATCCCCAACTCCAATAGGGATGAGGTCCCATGGATAAAACATAATCCAGTCAGGTCTTTGGCTGTGGTTCCTGACACAGTTCCTCATACACTTTGCAGGTGAGTTTTTTTCTGATTCTTGCTCTTCTTCTCCCCAGGAGGCAATAAGCACCAAAGGTTATCCCCCCAGGCACAAAAATGGAGGTGCAGAAACTGCCTACACACCAGTCTCATTTCTTTCGCTGCTTTTGACATTGGAATCCTCTTGCACTTTCCTCATCTCCAGTCCTTTCACCCATGTGTAGGCAAAGGAGCCGCCCAAAACCATCAAGTTACTTGTCCACCACAAGAAGCTCTTTGTCTCTTCAAAGTAGATAACAGCAAGCACTGTTTGGGCACAGGCCTTGGCTGTCCCAGACACATTGTGGGTGAGTGGGCTAGTGAACTTAATCTGAAGTCCAGTCACATACCCAATGGCAAAGCCAAACACTCCCCCCAGGGTCATCATGCCCCAAAAACTGGGGCTTCCCAGTTTGTCAAAGTGGTAGAGGGTGCGGAACTCGCCTAGCAGCATCATGAGGGGAAAAAACAGCACGCAAGCATTGACATTGTTGTAGAAGGTCAGGCGCCAGATGCTACCATCCACCACAGGCAGCACCTTCTTGGTGTAGATGGCATTGAGAGAGACACACAGGCTTGCCAAGATCCCAAAGAATATACCTGTCCACGACAGTGTGCCCTCTGCTCCTTCCTGGTCAACACCCAGCCAGAAGCCACCTGCAAACAGACAAATCAGGCATCATCTGAACAACTGCTGAAAGGCTCAAAACATGGTCAGAAATTCATCATCTACTTTATACTGAGCAATCACAAACAGACAGACTTAAGGACTTTCCATTTCTATTAACTGAACCCACAAAATGTCATTAGTGTCCTGGGAAGATTTATTTTGGGAGCACAGGTAATTTACTGTGTGGGTAATTCAACCTCTGAGGACTAATTCCAACACTGAGCAGACAGCACTAGTTCAGAAACTATTATTCCAGCTAGTCTTTGCATATAGGTAACTTTCAGGAGACTATATGATTGTTGAGAAGGCAGCAAACTCACACATGGGTAAAAAAAGTATTCTTTAAGGTTTGGGGGGGAAAAAAGCCTCATGGGCATTGCTGTTAACAAGAGCTACAGGCTTGGTGTCTCCTTATCTAGCTCATAGGCAAAACATAAAAGAGAAGATGAGCTACTGAAGGAGCACTGGACCATATTTTCATAAGCTGCTTCACATTGGAGGTTGCCTGGCAAGTTACCTGTAGAGCAACCAATATGCTTTAAACTAAGCCCAAATACAAATGGGCTCAATGCATTGACAGGAAGGGCTTTGTGTCAGGCCACAGAAGATGCTCAGCTGTGCTGCTCTAGGCACACTGGCAGTGCTCTCATAGCAAAAGGAGATGGAGCCAGGGGGATGGAGCCTCAGAGAAACCCTGTAAGGCTGGCAGACAGCATACTCCTGTTCACCTGTTCTATGGAGATGGGATTCTCTCATTTTCATCAGAATCCGTCCACTCGTCTATGCACCAAAGTGAACACATATCCACCTGGAACCAGACTGAAATAAACATTCCACCATTCTTGGCATCTAAATGACCCTCCAGTGACAGGCAGCTCTTGGCATTACCAGTGCCTTTGGAATTAAAGACTTGAAAGCATCTCCGTGAAGCCACTCAATGCCCTGCCCTGCATGCTAACCACATAACCAGATCTTCTGGTAGTGCTTTACGATTGGCTTGGTCAGCTAACCATTCATCACATGCACTCAGCCTGTCTGAATTGGCTGGCTCCATCCTACAGGCCCAGTGATGCTGGCATATTGTTACCAAAGTTAATAATGAACAAGCACTTGGGAACAGGGAGAAAGCCACCTGCTGTTTTATGGCCTGTATGGGGAAAAACAGAGAAGGCAAGACAACAAACTTCATTAGAGGCCAGATAGGTTTAAGTGCTCAAAGGAAAAAGGGAGCCATGGTCAAGTAAGGGTAATTTGCTCTCAATGAGTTATCTCCATGCTCCAGACATACAAAGTGTGTTGCCGGAGGGACAGCAAGGCACGGGCCCTGAGCCATCCCACCTCACCAGGGAGCAGCCATGCAGGTGGGGATGACTTTCCAGGGAAGAGACACCCCACCTCCTCCTCTCTGGGGCTGGCTGCGGATGGGTGCAGCCCCTTCTGCTCCCCCTCACCTATGATGACTGCGCAGGCCAGGAGGGCGTAGAGGGAGGTGGTCTGCTTGAGCAGCAGGTAGGAGAGCAGCACGTTGAAGACGGTGGTGAGGGAGCGCCCCACGTTGTAGAAGGCCACGCCGACGTGCTTGAGGCAGAGGTTGTTGGAGGTGACCATGCCGATGAAGACGGCGGAGAGGGGCAGGACGCTGCGGGACACCTTGGGGTCGAGGCGGAGGGCGGGCAGGCCGGGGCAGGGGGGCCCGCAGGCCGCCCCCAGGCTGAGCCCGAGGCACAGCGCGGCCGTCAGGGCGCACTGGAAGAAGGTGACGAAGAGGGGCGCGTCGAGGCGCAGCGAGGGGCTGTCCAGCAGGTACTTGTTGAGGAAGACCATGGCGATGGAGGTGAACCAGTAGAGGCAGACCACCACGGCGATGCGCAGCGCCCGCAGCACGAAGGGCGCCCGCCGGGCCCCGCCGCCCTCGGCCGGCAGCAGCGGGTCGGCAGCGCCGCCGCCCAGCGCCATCCGCAGGATCCCGGTGCGCGTCAGCTGCGCCCTGCTCATGGCGGGGCGAGCCGGCCCTCCCGCTACCCCCTCACACCGGGCCCACCGCCGGCCCCGCTCCCCCGGCCAGGCCCCGCCCGACGCGCTTTATTCACGCCCCGCGGGCGCCGCCATGTCGGGGGAGGGCCCGGCCCGGCCCACCCGGCCCGGCCCACCCGGCCCGGCCCACCCGGCCCGGCCCACCCGGCCC
>JAWWEE010000158.1:24429686-24476653 GCA_035221455.1 Xenops minutus
CCACCCGGCCCGGCCCACCCGGCCCGGCCCACCCGGCCCGGCCCGGCCGCGACAGCGACAGTGACAACGGCAACGACAACGTTACAGAATGAGGGAAACGTAAAATGCTCCGAAGAAAGGATGTTCTTTAGCGTCTGCTGTTTGTACACCCCCCTCAAGCCTAATCAGCAAGGAAGGAGATTTAATCGGCGAAACAGGTAGCAGCGAACAAGCAAGCTCTAAGGGATGTCCAGCTGTCAGAAAGACAAATTGTCTGTGGAATTGCCTTGTTAAGGCTTAGGGCTTGACGTATTTCAGGGATCTCAGACCTAGGGGCAGGTTAAAAAAGCCCGGGAAGAAGGATGTGCCACTGGTAATGGACACAGAGAATGCAGAATTTACGAGCCACAAGGACATTTGGCAGAACTCCAAAGATAAGGAAGAAACTAACAAAGACACGTCACCCTTTGTTCAATAGCAAACAATGCCTTTGCTTGCCAAAAAGGTGAGAAGTTTTGGTAGTCGTGGTGTTGGCTTTGTGGATGTGCCAGCCAAGCAGCCTTCCTGCGCAGAACTGGAAATGAATCAAATCCCTCGGCTCGGTGTGTGGATCGGGCCCTTGCCCGCTGGGTGAAAGAGCCTACTTTGGGGCACAGGAGCAGGCAGCAATGGGGCAGTTTCCCGAGGAACATTCCCGAGTGCAGTCCCCAGTCCCCCCACAGCCAGGAGAGAGGGGCTCCCTGCAGGGACCCTGGGAAGGGGCTGCTCAATCATGGTCCTTAATGGTCAACAGCGCTGCGTCCGTGATGGGCAGTGACTGGCAGGAGGGGACTGGTAGCGGTCCCTCTGTTGGGAACAGCACTGATCTTCTGGCTCGTGTCAGCATCCTTTGTGTGCTGGTTGGAACAAGTGGGATCAGTATCTTTTGTGTGCTAGTTGGAGCAAGTGGGATCTGGGTGTTGGACATGCATGGGTCTGCTAACACGGGTTTTGTCCACGGCCCACGCAAAGCGCAAGTCTGTGCTCTGCTGCCTAAGCCTTCTGTACAGAAATAAGGTTTGTGCTTTTAAAGTAAACAAAACCTTCCTGATAAGACCTAAATGAAGTAGGCATGGGGGCATTGTGCAAACAGCTCATAAGGACAGCACAGGGAAGTGTTGGCTGCCTAGTTCCCCTTCCTGCAGTGATAACTTTGAAATCTGACCAGGAGAATGTACCTGCCAATGCCACTAACCCCTCTGGTACTGATGTGCAGCCTGTGCTGAATTCTGCACTACCCTGCTACATTACAAGCAATACAGGGGCTAACTACTTTCAAGGTTACCTGGGTATTGGGTTAAGCTGAACTCATTCTCATGCTCCAGCAGTTACCCCACAGTCCCACATCATCATTCCACATATAAAAGACTCATCTGCCCATACTCACATGTCAAAATGTCTCATCTTCTCTTAATGGTGCTTTATAACAAAGGAGCCTTTTCAATACCACACTTTAGCATGTTGTGATTGCAAACTGATGGTCAGGATGAAATAAATTAAAATTAATGCCAGATTCCATGTGGTGGGGGAGGCAGCAGTGAGGTCTGTGTCAAACATTAGTCAGTATGGTCCCCCACTCGTTATTTCAGCTGAGACTGCTGCAAAGTGTCTGGTCTGCAATGTCCTGAGGCCCAGCAATTTGCAGAGGACATAATTAAGAGGATTTTGGAGGCAAGGCCAGCAGCTTTAATTGACTGCATAGTAGTCTATGTTCTTATAGTTGTGAAGGACAGAAAGATAGTAGGGGTTGTGCGGAGAAAAATGATGTATTTAATTAGACCGATTGATGCATCTGGAAAATGTTTCAGGCATAATGTGCTTTTCTCAAATCTCTGAAGTCACAATTGATTTTTTTTCTCCCAGCTGCATAAGCTGGTTTAGTAAAAGATGTTGCCTTTCCTCACAGCCCTTCTCCTTTAAACAGCATATGGGTGCTGATGGAAATAATGTTCCCTCTGGACAGAAAAAGTTAGTGCCTGTGTGCTTGCTTTGGGTTGTCCAAATGCCCTGCAGGGTGATGGAAAGTTTTGGGTGCGTGCTGAGCACCATCTCTCACCCCTGCACCTTATGATGAGTTCCTTGTAGAGCCCTTGCAACTCCTTGTGAGTTTTGCCTGCTCACCTCACCAACCTCTCCTCTCTGCCTGCCTGCACAGTCAGGAGATCCATGTGAGATCCCATGGATGCAGGCCTGCAGGTCCTGCCATGGAAACAGCAGAGATCACAACCCTGCAGAGGAGCTGGCATTCAGGCAGGGAAAGCTGCTATTGAAATGACCAACCGGAGGCCCCTCTAGCTCAGCTGTGTTTTGATCCTGCTGGTGAAAGTGCAGCTAGCACTTACTCATTGCAAACTTTCTATCCTGTGTCCCTTTCCATTCACCTTCTTCCTGTGCCTGGCCCAGCACTCCTCCCATAAATGTCATGGGTCAGGGAAGAAGAAGAAAGCAAACAGCCTGGGTGTGGGGCACTCAGTTGGTCCTAGACGTCCTCATGGCCTGTTACACATATCTGTGGCTTCAGCATGCCACAATACATTGTCTTGTATTTCAATAAAAGGACTTCTTGTACCACTAATGTTGCAAGAATGACAGTGCCTCTGTCAGAATCAGAGCCAGATATAGGTAATTTTTTCCTCTCTCTGCCACTTGGTAGTGTTGTTCAAACTGCCTTCTCTAAACTAAACACAGAAGTTAGAGATGGCAAAAAACCCAGACCTCAATTCCATCTTGTCTGCTCATTCAGTGCACAGAAGATTGCTTTGTCCTGCAGAAGTATGAAATATCCCAATCAATAAAATGTTCATTGCTTCTCCTGGGGGATTATTCTTACAGCCTTATCACACATGTATGGCACGTCTACGTGGGAGAATTCACCAGAATAGTTCTCTCAGCTCTGCCAGTATAACTCTCTGGTGCTGACAGTGTATTCCAAAATAAAAGTGATTTATTCTCAAATACTCAGGTAGTTCTGTGATAGTTGTGCTGGTCAATCTCCCTAGGCAGAGCTTGTCTACTACATGGTTGTGACAAGTGCTTTGAATAGAGGCTTTCCAAGGTACAAAGACTGCCTGGCAGAGTTACTCTGCATAGCTGTGCCTGGCTCACAAGGATCTTTGCTTTGGGGGGAAGGTGGTTTAAATTTGTAGGTGATTTAGAAATTTCAGACTAAAGGTGGTTTAAATTTGTAGGTGATTTAGAAATTTCAGACTAAAGGTGGTAATGAACAAGTTATAATGCTAATTGCAGCTGTTGAGACAATGTAGTCTGGTCTGCTGCACAGCAGCAGCCTTAGACTTCCCTCAACTAACTCCCACTTGAATTAAAGCTGATATTTTATGAAAAAAAACCAATTTTGATTCAAAATGCTTCCATGGAGACTGAATTCTATAGGGTACTAGCAATGTTATTCTGGTGGCTGTTTTTTTCCCACTAAATAATGCATACTCCTTTTCATGCTTGGCACTGCCTGGTTCAAGTTTTCGACTTCTGGATCTTGTTACAGCTTTGCTGATTTTTTTTACAAGTAAGCGCTTTCAGGCAGATTGAAGTTACCTTTTAACCTAGTTTTTTGAGAAGATAAATAACTTTAACTTCCTTACAGAAGATGTTTATTACACTACTGCAGCAACGATTCACTTCCTTATGCAGACAAGACCTCGATATTTTCCTGCCTTGCTGCCTGGTTGTGTATTAACACAGTAGCACATATTGTGAGAAGCCAGCACAGGATTATTTCTGGCTTAGGAGTGTGCTGCTTCATGTTTCCTGCGTGCTTGCAAAATAAACAATTATCACTAGTGGAGATCTGAAGCTCGAAAATAAGCAGCTTTGATAGGTTCCTCATGCTGGGAAATCTGGCTGGTGGTGTCCTTGCTCTCATGTCTGTGAGGTGCCTGTGCTGCTGCAGGTGTCTGTAATGCCTGATACCCTGCCTGCTGCTGGCATGCACGTGCACATACATGCAGTCCTGTATCTTATTTAATCCTTTCCTATGTAAACAGAAAACCTTTTAAAACATGTCAGGTGCTGTTCATCCGAGGGGAGAGCTCTCCCCTTTCCCCTTAAATTAGGTGACCTACTTGAAAGTATGCAAATCAGCTGATAACCAGTGGTCCGGCTGATAAAACAGCAAGAGGCTTTGGGGTGTACATCAAATCCAGTGGTGAGACAGCATAAATTGCATTTCCTGGCCACACAAGAGACCTGGACATATCAACTGGTATGTTATTGTAGGAATAGACCCTCTGTAAGTCATGTAGAATAGGAAATGAAGAAGTTAAAGACATTGCCGATTTTGTTTCTTGATCTTCAGGAAGAGGTCTTTGGAGTTAGAAATGGGACTCATTCCATTATGTGGAATAGAATGTGGGAAGAAATCAGCTCAGCAGTGAAGTCATTCCAGTGTATTTAAGAATTTATTTTTCCTTGCAAGTATAGGTATCTGATTTCCAGTTAATAGAATCATCGTTGATGCTGACATTTATCAATCTAGCTTTATATATGTATAGACACACACATAAATACAAACATACAAGAAAGTATATGTATATCTGTACATATGCATATGTTTGTGTGTATGGACAGACTACATACAGGCAGTATGATGCCACAATAGTGTCCAAGCAGGGACCAACAACCCATGAGTGCTCACCTGTGACAGGTGTATTACTTCACTGAATCTACTGGTGATTCTTTGGGTTTGCTGTGTATCTCAGCAAAATTAGCTTGAGCCTTCAAGGTTTCAAGTTTGAACTGAAGATATTGCCTGATAACAACAGGTCTCAGCTGTCTCACCATTACTTAGTATTTGCTGATAATTAGTACAGGAGAAGAAGGCCAATGCAAAATCTAAGCCTGACTTATCAGATCAGAAAAGCTGAATCAGGTCTTTCTCTGCTAGGGTAGTAAACATGAATCAGGGGGAGGGATTAGAGTAATCTCTTAGTATTGTCCTCGAACAACACCTCTTTCTGGAACTGGAGTTTCCTATTACAATACAGCATCTTTCCAGACTCCCCCCAGTTCGTAGGAGAAATGGCCTTGGAAGGGTAGTGCTGCCATAAATCTCCATTCTACAGGATAATAGGTGTTGCTGCAGTCTCATCATGGAAAAACATGGGGCACTGAGGGAGTCCAGTGCAGAGGCAGCCTGATGTCACTGCAGAATAGGGATATTTTTGATCTAGGTGGATTCATTAACTGTGGTTCTGTGCTAGTTTTGCTGGCCCAGACAGCTGCTGCAAAGATGCTTTGGTGCCTGCTCCACATACTGTCCTTCAGCAGCTTCTTGGCACCAACTGGAAAGTGCTTGAATCCAGGCTACACCCAGCTCAGATACCTTCCCAGACCCTAGAACATGGGGAACTCATACAGAATCTGCTGAAGCTCAGCCCAGAAGGGGCTATCTCTTAGCTGGATCCAAACGAGCTTTGAAACTGGATCAAAACCAGCATTGCCTGCATGTCTCTGCACGGCTGGTGCCAGGCCCCTGGAGCAGTCGTGCTGACTCAGCTCTGTAGAGAGGCAATGGGGTCCAGCAGGACTTCTACAAGGGCTCTGCCACATCAAAATGGCAAAGCCCTGGGCTTTGCAGACCTGAGTTGTTTCTGGAAGCAATGCAGGTGCCCCATCAGCTAATAAACTTGGCCGCATTTCAGACTCTCTTTGTGTCTGGGGCATGCTGAATCCCCAGCCTGAATAATCTCACTGTGCATAAGTGGTTAGAAATAGGCTGGGCCAAATGGTGGAAATGGGTTCAATCAAGATGCCCTGGCATAGCCTCACTCTCATCCCAGGTAGCTGGGTCTCTGCATCAGCTGCTCCCTGCAGGGTGGAACAGCCTGGCTGAGAGGTTAATAAGAAATAGTTAATGAAGGTTTCTCCTAGTTGTCTTGTCCTTTCCTGGCCTCCTGGGGATTTTGCCTGGACTGTGGAAATAGTGGGGATCTGCTTTGACCATAGGCAGAGATTGGAGGTGAACGCAATAGCAAGTTCCTTCAATCCCGGCATCACCGTCTGGCAAATCTCTGAGCCTGGGTCCTTCCCCTGACCTGCTCCCCCAGCGTGAAAGTCAAGCTCTGCCTGAGACAGTCACATCTGAGTCCCTACTGAACATCTGTAGCAGCGGTGCAGGGGGAATGATCTGGGTTATAAGGTGTGGCTGTGGCAGAAGAAACACTAGAGGGCAGGGCTGGCCCACGGTTGGAGTCTTCGCAGGTAGGGCTGGGACAAGCCTGGGGCTGGACTTGGGCGCACTTGGGCAGCACTGGGGCCAGGCTGGGGCAGGGCTGGGTCTGGGTCTGGGTTGGAGGGGACCCTGATCTGGCTGTCCCGTTTCGCCTGCCCGCTTGCGGCCGTGGGAGGCAGGAATGAGTGCACACCGTGCAGCGAGCGCTGGGAGCTCTCCCACTGCTGGGGTGAGTGGGGTTGCTCAGGCACAGGGCACATTTCCAGCTGCCCATGCCGGGCTGCTCTAATCACCTGGCCTCTGTCACCACCCAAGAACAGTATGGAATCAGACCCTAGAGGCCCGGGTGACAACTTAGAAATCACAGCATGACACAAAACAGCACGGACTATATACACTACCCAGTTCTTGTATGTTTACCGTGTCCTCTCCACGCTCCACCTCATCATCCCCGTGTGCTGTGGTAACCTCTGCTTTCCACTCACGCCAGGCAGGAGCTGTCTGGGACCTGACTGTGCAGCAGAAATAATAAGGCAGGTTGAAAACTGGCAGCACACAGCTAGGTGTGAAGAAGCTGCTGTTTTGTCCCTCTGCCTGTGAAGAAAAGGGGATAACCTTGGGGGAAGGCGGACACCACCTCAGAGTGGCCCCCAGTTTGGAGGGATGGCTGGGGATCTGCTGTCATGGCTTGGGAGCAGCCTGGCTGCAGAGATGCTGAGCTCTCTGCCTGGAGCTGGAAATCCCCCCACTGCCATGGCCAGGTCAGGTGAGGGAGCAGCAGCCCAGCTCCCCAGGAGTAGGGTGGGCAAGTAGCGGGCTGTGATTTATGAGGCAAACCCTTGGAAATGCTCCAAACCCAGTGCTTAAGTGCTTCTGAATGGCAGCATTAATTACTATTAAAAACACACATTTATATCTCTCTCACCTGCTTTAAATCCTGTGAAATTAGATTTCCTACCCATCCCTTCCAGCCTCTGTGGCAGCTCAGGGTGTTTTATAGGCCTATAAAGCCCCATAGTACCGGCTGTCTACATGGGCTCTTATTTATGAGGCCTTTAACAGTCTTCCTGGCTGCACCATCTGAGCCCCCTAATCATTTAGTTTCCATGTCCCTCAGGGGGAGTGGTCCCCTCAGCCACCCCTCAGCCATTCCTCCCTGCAGAGAGCAGATGATGCAGAGACCCAGCTACCTGGAATGGGAATGAGGCCGTGCCAGGGTGTCCTGATTGAACCTATTTCCAACATTTGGCCCAGCCTCTCTGGTTTTATGTAGAAAAGGGATTCAGTGAGACAAGCACCTTGTGACAGGGTTGTGAATGTCCTTGTTTGTATGTCTTTTACAGCAGAGTCATGACAGGCATCACCAAAAGCCACCCAGCCATTCCCAGGGCTGGGCTAAGACCCCAGATTTACTGAACAAGAGACAGTAGTTTTTATGTATGTAAGGTTATGTTTGTGTAGGTTCTATGTAAAAAGCAAATATAATTTCCATGGATTATCCTTTCTTTGGAGGCAAACTGTGTAGAAGTATTTTAAAATAGCCAGCTTTTCCCTAGTGGACTGCAGCCATTTTACATCTCATCCTATATTGAATGGTTTGATGGTGCATTTAAAAATGTACTATGCCTTTGGACTGAGACATGAACCTCGTTTTGCTGGGCATCTTCTTGTTGCCAGATCACAGAGGACTGGGTGGGGTGGAGTCAGGATCTTAATTCCTCTCCAGGTCTCTCCCATACAATTTCCCTGCCTGCCCCCTCAGCACTTCTGGATCCTCAGATCTGCTGGAGACCAGATAATGCTCTGGGGAACTGGCCAAATTTGTGTGCCTGTATCAGCCTGCCAGGGAGGAAGTGATAGATACTTCTGCCTCCTGACTCCCAGGCTGAGCATGTTAATTTATAGATTGTATCTGCCACTCCTGATAAACGATGTCTTACTTCCCTAATGCTGCCTTCAAATTGAGATTTTAAGGCTAGGTCAGGTGGAGAAACCAAAGGGTGACTCTGCTGTTGCTTTGCTCTGGCTTTGTTCTCTGCACTTGGGCTGAAGTTGGCTTTTCAGGTAAGAGGTGGATCTGGTGTGACAAGGATGTCCCCCTACTTTGATTTGGGGTTGGGCAGCATTTGCCCCTAACAGGGCTCTGAAGCCCCTTGCCTGGCTTCCTCAGGTGTTTGCTTTGCTCTGATATGGTTTTGGGGAGTGCCAGCTGAGGCATCTCTCTCCTCATCCTCGTCCATCCAGCTTTGTTCCCAGTCTCTTACAGAACTGCTGAGTTGACTGAGATGGTGGAAGAGGACTCAAGGCCTTGCTAAAGAGGATGCCAGAACCTGAACTACTGCAGGAACACAGGGAGCACCAAAAAGCTTTCAGCATTGGCTTCTGCCCACACCTGAAAGCAACAGTATACCTGTTGTCACTCTCATGGGAAAAGTGGAATTTTCCTTTCTCTGCGCGTTTCAGGTGGGATCTATTGAGCATTAATCCCTTCAGGGGATGTGTCTGAATGAGCACAAGCAGAGCTTTGGTGAGCATCCTTCTCCAGCAGCAGAGAGGACAATTTTCTGGAGCATAGCCAGTGGCTTAGAGCTGTACATACGTGAGTAGCTTTGTTCCACCTCCAGGGAGCTGACTTACAAAGTTAAGAGTCGGCCAAGCAGGCCAGGATTAAGCATATCATTGCTCTAACCCTCCTGGGGTTATGGTGGTTGAAGGCACGTGCGTAAGACCTGATTTGCTTGTCGCTATTAAGCCTTGGCTATTTTCTTGTTCCCCAAGAACCGAGTTTGTTGAAGCCACCTCTTTATGCCCTTTATACCTGAGTGTCACGGCAGTAATACAAAATAAATCACCCCAGTGAATACCTTCCACAGGTGATGAAAGAAGAAACCAGTAATGCCTCACAGAGGCACGAACCTGCTGCTCAGGGCTAACTCTGAAACCTAGTAAACCATCATCCAAACTATACCACAGCCCTAGCCCAATTTCTAGCAGCCACAGCAATCAAAATTTCCCTGTACAACAATTACAACCATTTGAGATCGCAAATCCTGCAGCACATTGGAAAATAAAGATGATGGAGCTGGGAACAATAAACTTAATTTGAACTTCCAATTAAAGAAACACAGAGGAGATGGCTGTGATTTGATTCAAATTTAATTCAATTCAAGTTTCTCCCTTTCAAGGTTTGTTTTTTCCCCTAGCTGCTGCAAATTCTCCCACCCGCTGCAGTGCAAGCTGCAGAATAAACCTTGCTGCTGAATTTAGGTCAATCTTGCCAGGGAATACACTGGGCCTTGGCTATTATTAAATGAATATGAATAGCATGAAGACCACACTACAAATGCAGGAGTGGATGTTTTAAAGCCAGCTCCCAGCTTTGTTGCACCTGAAGGACCTGTGAGCTATTGAGGGAGACAGGAGCTGGCATGGAGCACAGGGGATCAAGCATGCTTGTGAGCTGTGTCTTCCAAAACTAATAAGTTGGAAACCTCAGCCTCCCTGTGGCCTGGGATCTTGGTAATGAGGATGCACTACCCCAGGCACAGAAAAAAAATCCAAATCAGAAGAATCCAGAGCAGAATGAAGGCTGACAGCAGAGTTCTCTCCAGCCACCTCCTCTCCTGCCATTCCAGCTGGCTGCACAGGAGCATTTTCACCATATTATATTTGTACTTTTTAACATCTGGCTCCTGTTGGCATGATGTTGAATGTCCTCATACCTAGAGTATTAACAAGAAGTTTGAAGGACCCATGGGAGCCTAGCACCCATGAACGAGTGGGAGGAAATGGAACAAGGAGCCTTGACCTCCCAAACTTCTCAGAGCAGTGGAAAAGCAGTGTGGGTTGCCCATAGCCAGGAGCTGCTTCTATACATCCGTCTGTCAGCCTGAGGAGGAAAAGCCTGTGTGAGGCTGAGAAACAGGCTTAAACTGGGCATGGGGCTGGGAACGTGGCTCTGTGCTCCTGCTGTGGTACAACAAAAGCAATCCCTTTTTTCTTTCTGTGTATATCAACCATGCAGGATAGGAGAAGCAAGAGGGTAGCTGGCAGTGTTCCGGTGCATGGAGCAAGTTGCACCTTGCAAATTATCCCATGCATTAAGGCAGAGAAGGGCCATTTTTTGCCTCACAGAGGAGCTGTTGACTACTGTAATGTAGCCCAGGAGCAGCAGGGCTCCTCAGAGCATTTTGTATTCTGATGACAGAGGTGCATGCTATGGCATTGCATCCCCACTACCCTGTTTTGTTGGGGTTGGTTCAAGGTCCATATAGTCAGAATGAACAGGTTTTTTGCTTCTTTGCTGTTGTTTTTTTAACCATTTAGACATCTTTTCTGATAAGAACTCCCTCTCCTCAGCAGGCATCCCTTCCTTGCTTGCACTTATTCCTCAAAGGGTGTGTAAAGGATATAAAGACCCTTCCCAAAAGCTCACTGAATGCAAGCACTCACATAACTTCTGCCCTGAGCCTCTGCCCTGGTTCCCTCTGATGCCATGATCCCCTGCCAGCTGGGGCAGACAGACTGGAGAGAAACAAGTACCAAAGGCCAGAGGGGAAACATCTCATGGGCCCAGCCAGTCCCACAGCAACTTGTCCTACTGGTCATGCTGCAGGTCCCCGGAGACTGAGAGGGAGAGGAATGAGGCCTGTTGGTGTGCATCTTGTCCCCAGCTCATCCTGCCCATGCTTGCCAGCACACTTGGAATGGCATCATCCTGATTCCCCCAGCACCACGAGCCATGCCCCTCATTACACACTCAGTGCTGAACTCCACTTTCCCCAGCACATGGGTCCCCATATCTCACTTTGTGCTAACAGGGCTGCTGTGACTCTAATTGTCTGATAAATATAACTGAAGTCGATGGCTTACCCTGGTGTTATTACCTGGAGCTCCTGATGGAGTTAACAGTAGCTGGAGTGCAGCTGTGGTGCCTCCTGCCCTTGCAGCAGTGCAGTGGACTCCTGGGCAGTCGGTGCCATGCTCTGGGTTGCTCCCCTGCTACCTCCTCTGAGCTAGGAAAATGCTCTGCCATGTAGCCATGCTGTATCCAGCCAGTTCAGACAGCCCTTTAAGCTGCACCTTTTCGGTCATGCAGAATCTTTCCCTCACTCATGCACTTGAAGGAAGCTCTATAATGCACTCCTGTTTTATCACTTGCCCTTTTCAATTTACCTCTATCCCATGTGAGGCTAAACTCTCCTTCACTGCTTGCCATCAATATTTTGTTGTTGCAGAAAAATAGACAAAAAAGCCACTCAAAGGATTCTTCAGGTAAGGTTACATCTCAAAATCCATTGGTAAAACCAGAGACCAAAGCGTGTGCAGGGCTCTTGCATCAGGCATAAACAAGTGGATGTATGTGATTGTAGAGTATGGATTTGGGAAAATGCTTTTTCTCCAGCATCCCAAGGGGCTACTGGCAGGATTAGGTGTGTTAGTCTGAATCAGGATCATTTGAGTGGAGTTTCTTAGTCATCAAGCTAAGCAGCAGACTTAAAATAAGTCATGGAAGTCCAGATTTCTGCAGAGAAGGGGCTGGACAATCTTCTCCTGATGTGGACAGGCACTGAGGGTGGTGGATATCCTCTCAGGAAGGTCAATAACCTCTCAGGGAGTACTCTAATAGAAAACAAACGACAATAGCAATGCTCTGACAACTAGTATTGTCTCTCATTTTAATTACAACCTCTTCTGTTTGAAAGGAAGAATGCCCACGTTACATCAGCTAAAACTGAGTGCACCCCACAGTGAAGAGATCCAGGATGCATAGGCAATCCGGAATGAGTCTTTTCATCTTTTTGAATGAACAGCTTTTAAAGATTTGGAGCCCCCTTAATTTTTCAGTCTCAAAAAGCTCCTCCAGCCAATACCTGTTCAGCATCAGGACAGTTCTGCTATGCACCACCCCTCTGTCCCCACTTCCCAAAGCAAGCAAAGAGGCTTTGTTTTTAGTGTGGGACAACCACAGCAGTGACTGTAGGCCCTGGTAATGAGTGTGTGAGGGCAGTGGTTATATAGCTTTTTACCATGCAGAAGCAGAGAAAGGGACTGCAGTTCAGCACCAGCTAATGTGCTTTGTGACTCTAAAGCCAGCCCATGCATCACCTGTTTCTGCTCATAGCAGTGTGTGCGAGGTATCTCATCCCTTCCAGACCAGGCAGCACCCTCAGAGAATGAGGAAAGTGAGCCCAGGGCTTGCGATCGCACAATGGAGAAAGCTGAGAAAAAATTGCCTTTGAAGAGAAGGGGGAAAAAAGGCAAAGCAAGCTGAAGCCCCCTTCTGAAAGCATTTGCTGTAGTGCCCAGTTCAGGTAACCTACACTCCCAACACACAATGCAACTGGGGTCAGGGCTGACTACAACCTTTGTCAGGAGCTCATATCCCTCTGGGAATGTCTGATGCTTCTCTAGTCAAGGAGCACATGCTAAGAAGAAAGAAAAGTCTTTTGGACCATCCTCACAGAGCTCCTGTAGGACGAGAGCACATGTGGCACAAGACAGGTTCAGAATTGTGCAGGATGGAGCTGGTGCCTGACTATGCTGGCTTCATTCCTTCCCATCCCACCTCTTCCCCAGACAGAGGAGGCTGTCACTGCTGCTCCCACAGTCAGCTGGTGCTTTACTGTCACATCAGCCATGGCCATGCTGCCACATCCCTGTCCCCAACAATCACATTGCATTGACCCAGAGACCACCACCTACAGCCTCCCATCCCTGGGAGGTGCTGAGTCCACAAGGCCTTGCAGAGGGTATGTTGTGGGGTTGTCCTTCCCGTGGTAGGGAATGCAAGTCTGGCAGAGTGAAAGCAAGAGAATAGGTATTTCTTTGCACCTCAGCTTCCTCCAGGCTATTTGTTTCCTCCCCTCTTTGCCAGACTTGGACATCTTATGGCCCACTTACCAAAAAATTCCTAAACATGTCTGGGAGGAAGGAGGCATGACACAGCCTTGGACTGCAAAACTCGACTCCCTCCACTTTTTCTGCCTTGCAGGGCTGGCCCCATGCCCTCTCAGGAAGGCCCAGGCTCTTTATTTAACTCCCAAAGCACCTGAGGCAACTCAGCTCGCAGAAGTCCCCACCTCTGAGGAAGCCTCTTTTTTTTTTTTAATTTCTGTTTTTTTTATAGAGGCCTTTGAAGATGCTTGTTGCTATGGAAACATGCTTTAAAGAGTGCATTTTCCCTTCCCTATCTTGAGAACTTCTGTTGCCATAACAGCTGCATCTGACTCTTCCCATCTCCCTACCGGCTGCCCCACTATGGGATGCAGTGGTGTTCTGCCTTTGGGGTCCCTGAGCCCCTGGAGGTCAGGGCCAGAGGAGATGCTTATACTCCTGCAGGTGGTCAGTGTCCCTCCTTGTGCCTGTACATGCTGGGTGTGGAAGAGGCAACCTGCTAAAAGAGCGTTTCTGGGCCATGTAGTTCCTGCAAGCCCCCTGCTTACACAGTAAAGGGGCTCTGCCCTCCCTCTTGGTCCTCACATCCCACGTCTATGACCCTGGGTAGTTTTTTGAATCATTTCACCTGAAGCCCGTGACAGAACAATTTCCCTACAGTTCATCGAGCAGCATTGTGGCTGAACTGAAAGGACCATCTGTGATTAGGGTGGTTTTGATCTCTGAAGCACCCAGTGATAAGCAGCTGAAACTGTTTTCTTGTCCCCACAGAGCGCAGGGTCCCTCATCTTGGTGTCAGCCTTCTGTGGGCAGTGGTGCAGGTGGATAGGACACACTTGTTCCCGGAGCACCCATCTCCAGAGCAACCCAGCCTGTGACACCCAGCAGGAAGGATGGCACAGATGGTTGCTGGCTGCTGCCCGCCTTCTGGACACCCCATGACAGCCCTGTTCATCTTATTGTCACTGAAGGCAAACCACAGCAACTAACCTGTTTCTTTCCAATTTATTTTGCAGCCAGCAGCTGCTGTGGCCACAGCTCCTGGTTCCTTCCAAGTGGCTGAGCAGTCTTGGACTATGCTGTGAATTCTCCGGGCTGGCAAGTCCAGGCTTATCAGTGGTGGCTTGTGACAGCAAAGCGAGCCACAGTGTCACTGCTCAGGGCCCAGGCAGAATCTGGGGTAACAGAGCAGGACCTGGACTACATACAGCTGTGCTGTTCCCCTCCATTCCACTGTACTTTTAGCCAGTCAGGTCTGCAACCACTGCTCAGCTCTGAGATGCCAAATTTCTGGCTTGGCAGCCTTGGGCTCCCCACTCCGCTCTGCTTACACCCCTTACTCCTGGCCTGCATCACCTCCCTTTTCTCCCATTCTCACGTGTTGCCTGAATAATATCTTTCCTTTGCATCAATGAGTCGTCTGGGGACAGGGTGCTGCAAACCCCCGCCCAGGCCCTGCGCTACCTCCAGGCATGATTCTAGTACATGTGGGAGGAGAGGGGGCGAAAAGGGGGGCTGCAGATCCCCCGCCCTTCCCTGCTGGGCATGCACATGCCTGTCACAGATGGCTGCTTGCCTCCCACCCTGTGGCTGCGTCAGCCTTTTGCATCTCTTTGGCAGGATGGTCCACCAGGCAAGGGTCCCCCAGCAGACGTCAGCAAAGCCAGTTCCAGTGCTGTATATGGCACAGCCCACACCAGTGGGAGTGTGGAGACACAGTGAGTGAGTTGCAGCTAATGAAACCTCAGAGTACCCAGAGGGGAGGGCAGGTTTCCCTCCTGCCCCCTTGCAGTCCCTTCCTTGGAGCATCACTGTAACAAAGCATACCCTGTCCCCCGTTCGCCTGTTTTCCACTTCCCCACAGGCTGCTGCAGAGCCAAGCCTAATGGAGAGCACATTGCTGGCTGCCGTCATCTCAATTAATGCAGCCCTGCTTGCTTTAGCAATTACCTGCCAGTGCTTCACAGCCCGCTTCCAGCTGGAGATCTCCTGCCAGCATTTACAACTGATGAGCAGAAGTGGGGAGGAGATGAAGGGAGGACACCTTCATCCATGGATGCTTTGAGAGCTGGATGCCCTCTATGCCAGAAGCACCTGTGTGCCCAGGACAGGCATCTACGACTAGTACAGTGACCAGCTGACCACCAGAGAGCTCTAGGTGACTGCATTGGGCCCTGGTTAATGGCTCCAAGGAGCAAAGTCACCCAGGCCAGAGAAGGGTGTCAAGGCTCTCAGAACAGGTTTTGCTTCTCTGGTTTTGTCCATGCTCATGGTAAAGTGCTCCATCAGGAAAGGATGTCAGTGAGAGCAGTGCTATGGTCCCCCGGAGTCATTAAGTGCTGGCTGCCAGCTGATAGCACTAGCCAGCCACTGGGACAACTGAATATCCTCAGGAAGGGGCAGAGGTCATATTGACTTCTGCACTGGCACCACAACCCCAAATCCCCCAGAGGCACTAGCCTTGAAAGAAATGAGGAAAAATTTTTCTCCTGAATCAGGGCAAAAAGGATTAGAAGATTGCTGGGCTTTTTTCTTAAATATGATTTTTTTAACTCAGAAGAGAAAATGCTCTTTTTATTTACTTGCTGCTTTCTGAGCTTTTAGGCTGCATTGGGGTCAGGTTTTTCAAAGTGCTCCTCCAAGCAGTGTAGGATAGAAACCTATTTAAAAGTGAAGCGAGGTGGGAAAGAGAAAAGCAAGCCAAGCCTCTCCTGTCATTGGGAGCTAGGTTTGCAGAAGCAACAGCCAGTCCTGAGAAAGGCTCGGCAATGTAAGACCTTGGCTCTGGCCAGATCCACCCTCTGCAGTTCTCCAGCTTGATGAGAGCCTCAAAACCTTTTCCCCAAATCCTCATATTTTTCCAAGTATCTACTACCTTCCTTCACCACTGCAGCTTGCTCTGCATGGCCCTGTGTGGGCTGCAGCACTTCAAGCCTGTCCTGGAAACCCTTCCTCATCTGGAGCTCAGCTTTCCAGTAGCCCTGTATCAGCTAAAGTAGTCAGGTAAAATAGTCACAGAGACAAGCATTATTCCAGAAGGGGGAGAAATATCTCCAGCCTTCTTCAGAGCATAGCAGCAGTGGAGATTCAAATGGCCACAATGCAGTTTCCCCAAGATGCTGGAACTCTTACTCAGCTTTGCTTCTAAACTAATTAGAACTCTTTACACAGCGTTAGTATTTGCTCCACGCCATAGCAAGGTCTCGCACACTTCACTCAATCAGCGCAGTTTCCCTTTGGCTGTGCATGTGTGAGGGCTGTGTGTATGTGTGTGCACAGAGCCAAACGAAACACCTCTGCTGCTGAAATAACAGATCCTTTTTGCTACCCAAATCTTATGATTTTGCTACTGATCACTATGACCATGAAAGTTTAAATAAGAGGTTTAGTGCAGCTGCACATCCCAGAAGGCCTCCATGCTATGGCATTTCATGATCCCCGAGCCAGCCTTCAGACTGGGGAGCAGCTCAGAGCAGACTGCTGATGTGTTATCCTACTTCCCCCACCAGACAGTGAATGGACTTTAAGAAATAATTGTATTTTCACCAAAAACTGTCATAGGAGCATTAGGCAATATCTCTTTGCACAGTGATGCTGATCAACTCTCCTTGGCATTATGGGGATGATGCTCCTAGTGGCATACATCTCCTTTGAGGTGGAGGAGAGTGGGTGATGAGGATGTGTGCAGTCCTGCAAGCAGCCTTGCTCCCCTCAGCTCTGTCCTGGCACACCAGTGAGTGAAGAAGCTCCACACCTGGCTCCAGGGTTGTAGATTTCAATAGGAGGCATGGATACTGCAAAAAGCAGCCTCAGAGTCGGTGTCAGCAGCCTCCATCCTTGTGGTCAGTTCCAGATCCACCAGCCCAGCTGCCCTGGCCACCTGTGACAGAGACATCTGTCCCAGCCCAGGACCTGGCTGTGCTCAGGAGGCAGACCATCCTGCAAGTCAGTCTTTAACCTCGGCATGTTTGGGTGGTGTGGTTATTGAGCATCTGGTTTGCTCTACCCCAGAAAAGTTGGAGGCAGCACTGGCCAGGCTGCATCATGAAAGGCGGTAGTGAGGTCCTTTTGAACGGCAGTCCACTGTGTCCCCAAGTGGGGAATCCCAGCCACCTGGCAAGTAGTGGCAGCCAAAGGGATGCTGTGTGTGTTTGCTATGACATGTGAGTACCAGGCCCTTCACACAGATCAGAGGTGTAGCGGCAGGGCTGCCTGAAGCAGGATTTGGCTAGAAGTCCCAGAAGACCAGTTTACACAAGTACCTGGGCGTTTTCCAACCAACAGTGGTGCTATGTCCCTACTTCTTATCGTGCCCACAAGCTAGGCCTAAAAAAGAATGCCAGCTTTGTACATCATGGAGGGGTCGGCAATGCTCACTGCTGACAGTGCTCTATAAAGCAGTCCCATACTTTGCAGGCACTAGGACTCCAAAGGGTCAGATAGCAGGGGACCAGCCATGAGGCACCATGGCTCAGATTGGGGCTCACAGCTAAGCCAGCTGATCTGTCAAACTGCATCAAGCCAGGGGATCAACCCCTCCAGATACAGCTGGGACTCCCAAGAGGCTCTTGTGCTGCTCTGTTTGCCACATATTTCCTGCCAAGGATTTTCTTGGCCAAGGAGTGCCTGTGTTTTGGTGCTGCTGCCCAGTGCTGCTTGGCTGAAGCAGAGCTACCTTGGGTGGGAGGGGGGCCCAGCAACAATGGATGTGGCTTGCCAGCCTTTCTGGGCTGGCTGCTGAGTGTGTGGCTGCATCTGACAGGCCTGTCCTGGCACCAGATTGATGTCCTTTTTGTTCCTGATAAGGATCCGAAGTCTCCTCTGGGTTCCAGCAGCAATTCTTTTATCCTTCCTGATTGTGGCATCCGTGCTCCCGGAGTCCCCGGAGATGCATCAATCGTGGAGCTGCAGGCGCTGCGGCTGCTATCGGCGGAGATGATGGAAAAGCTACAGGAACAGCTGTCATTTCTCCCTGTTTGCGTTTTGTTCTCGGCCTATCAGTAGGATGTTTTCCACTAGACACCTATCAATCTGCCGCAGTGGAGCCCTGCCTTGTCTATGTGCCTGCCGCTGCCATTGCCAAAGCCTGCCTGCAGCCTCCTGCCTGTGGCCAGCTCGCTATGGTGTCTTCTCCTGTGCCTTGGAGCTGCCTATCCTGCAACCCTGTGACTGCAGGGCTCCATCCCAGGGCCAGGGCAGCAGGCAAGATATTGGGATGCAGCCAGGAACCTCTGCACTTGCTCTGGCCTCTGGCCTGTCCCCACATAACATTTGCTGCTCCCTTTCTTAGGGCTTTGTTTCAACGACCTGCTTTGTGCTGGCTGAGGTGTGCCTTGCAGATTCCAGGAGATGAGGGGGAGAAGGGCAGTAGTGTCCAGCAGCAGGCAAACCCATCCCAGCCCCTGGACAAGGAAGAGCAGAGAGGCACTATGGAAGGCAGCATGGCAGCCCATGTGCCAAACGGGATAGCAGCCCCTCAGACAAGCTCTGCAGAGCCCAGAGTTAGGGCTCACATTCAGGATTATGCTGGGGGTTGGCTCATCCAGCTTCTGCCATGCTTGGCTCATCCTGAAGTGCTGCCCTGGGAGGAGAAGCTGCAGCCCCAGACAGGGTGAGCCAAGCCATCCTTGTGGCATCAGGGCTGACAGCATCAAAGAAAGAGGGTCACAGGGACATAAGGGGCAGGGGACACATCTTTTAGCACCATGTAAAGAGATAGAGTACCTCAGATGTAAAAATGCTTTGATTTGCCTTGTGCTTCCTCAAATTCTTTTGAATTTTCAGTGGCTTCTGGATGTACATCAGAACAATCACCATTCAATTTTTAGTGAGCCAGGGCTACAAGACCTTCAAACATATTTCCTTTCAGAAGAGAACTTCCAGTGCACCATGAAGCAAAGAGGGCTGTGGGTCTGTCATGCCCCCAGACCCTTCTGCACTATGCTGCTGCCATTACCTGCTTCCAGGCCAGCAAAGGCAGCAGCTCCCACAGCCTCAGTGCTCAGCATTTATGTCACCTGCTCTGTGATGGCTAAAGACAAGACAGGCACTGAGTCCCATTTAATGCCACTTTCTATCCATCCCTGAGCTTGCAGGCGTATCGTGCCTCATTACTTAAAATCCTCATCCCACTCCTGCCCTGTACCAGAGTCAGCACTGAAACTGACACTTGCAGTAACCCAAGTCTTCTCTCCCACCCGGAATGGGAAAGTCACTGTCCCCTTGCTGCTCCCTGAAAATGGTCATAGGAGGACACTGTGCATCTTCCACAACCAGCAGGCACCTGCCAGCTGGGACCACTGTCCCTTGCCATCCACCCTGTCCCATCAGTGATTTCACATCCTTCCTTATTGGGTTTTCCTCTTCATATGGGACTGTCTCTCTCCCCAGCCTCAGCTGTGCTCCTTGCCATCAGTGCCCTTCACCAGCTCCTTGCCATTGGTGTCCCTCAAAAGTCCAGAATGCCACTGCTCTACCAGCAGGTCTGAGCAGATGCCCCAGTTGTTTCTTCAAGGCTGGAAACACCTGATATGGCAAACGTTTGCATGCAGATATTTGCAGGATTTTTATGGTATCTTCATGTCTGTTGTTGTTATGGTTGGCAAGTATAACTGTATAGCTGGGCAGTCAGTGCCACCACAGAGTGGCTGGGAGTATGTTGTCACCTCAGCTAGATGACCCTGCCCCTTCAGATAAAGTTGAAGCAGCTCCTGCTTTTGTTCTGGAGAGTGTCCTGGTGTTTGAGCTGGAAGGGGCCAGCTGGCACTCACCACTCCTGCTTCTGGTTTGGTTGGGGTGTCTTCAGGCAGAGATGAAATGTTCAAGACACCATCTGTCTTGAAAGCAGACTATTCTTAAGACATGTTGTTTCTTTCTCTTTGGGTTTGTTTGGTTGGGTTTTTTAAGCCTCATTTAGCTCAACTGAGTGACATATGCTGCTTTTGGTGAAAACCAGCTGTTTTCTGCCACACTTAGGCTAGGATTACAGACTGCAGTGATGGCCCCTAGGTTTTCTTCCTCAGGCTGAAGCATCTTCTGTCAAAGCCAAGAGCTGATTGCCCTGCTAGGTGCCACATTGGAAAGCCTCTTCTGGCTCCTCATGCAGGAGTGATCAAGCTGCCCCAGCATAGCAGGCTTTTCAGATGCAGACTGTTCTCCTGGGGTGCCCAGCGTCCAGCTCTGCATTAACCTGACTCCCCGGTGAAGCTTTTCCATCCAAGACTGTGTTACAGTGGTGCTAATTAAACAAATACATCTCAATTCTGATTAAAATCTACATGTAAATCGTTGTGATGTTTCACAGCAGGCTGCATTTTAGCAGTCTGCTCTGCAATCTCTTATACCTCCTTGGAAAGTGTGTGGTCAATGAACCTTAGTGAGGACTGAAACCTCCCAAGCCCTCCTGCTTGGGAGACAGGACTCTCGCTGTCTTTCTATCCTGCCAAATCCGTCTCTTCACCCTTGACTCCTTGCACTGGACTGTTTGCCAGGGCAAGGACTGGTTTTATTGGGCACCTCACTGTCTAAGCCTTGCTTTCATCTTGTGCAAGAACAGATCAAATGCCTCTTCATCTGGGATGAAAACTCCAGGTAGGAGGTACAGGCTGAGCTGTGCCACTCTGGCTCCATCTGCAATGCCCAGAACAGCACATAGGTTTTGCACTACACAGCCTGACTGAGACACCCAGTCCTGCATCTTGCATTATGTTTATTTGCTCTCCCCTCTTCTCTGGAAAATGAGCAAAACAGAGAGAGAGAGAGAGAGAGGGCTTTTTTTACTTGTCTATAGATTCAAAGTAATTATAAATAGAAAGCTTGCCTACCTTTTTTTTTGTGAAGATAAACTTCTCAAGAGACAGCCTTTGTACACATTGAACACTGATCCTGAAGCTTCCTCTCACTGCTACCAGGATGCACACTGCATGTAAGATATATTAAAGGCATTAAACATGGCTGATAAACTATAGGGGATACTATTTTTAATACATATATATATATATATATATATATAAATACGAATAACATTTTCATCTTGGGGAAAAAAAAGAAAGAGTGAAAAAAATCTGCCTAAAAATTATGCCTGATAAGATGAATTTCCAAATGGGTCTGATCATGGAGAGGAACTTTTTGGGGCACTGCCACCTGAGGTTATCACCCTGTTTCTTCCTACCTGACTCCAGCTGGATCTACTACTCCACTACCAGCTCTGGGCTTGTTAGCATTTAAATTCTCCCTGCAAATGCAGAGCTTGGATGATCAAAGGTTACTGGGATTCTGCTGCTGCCAGTTTGACCCTGCTCAGCCACTCCAAGTATTCCTGGTCCTTTCACCAAGACTGTAGCAAGGTTGGGGTTGGTCTCTTCCCCCAAGTAACAAGCAATAGAACAAGAGGAAATGGTCTTAATTTGTGCCAGGGGACATTTAGATTGCATATTAGGAAATACTTCTTCACTGAAAAGGTGGTCAAGCACTGGACCAGGCTGCCCAGGGAAGTGTTAGAGCCACCATCCCTGGAAGTTATTTAAAAGACATGTAGATATGGCACTTAGGAGCATGGTTTAGTGGTGGACTTGGTGATCTTAATGATCTTTTCCAACCTAAACAATTCTATGATTCTATGACTTCCAGCCCACCCTCACCCCATAGTAGCTTGGGAAGCTATCTGCTGCAAGCTATTTCTCAGTCACACATGTTATCTTGCCACCACGTGCCAAGTGACAGCAGCTTCGGAGCAAGAAGCTGCGATGTCACAGGGTATTTGAGCAAAGGCTTTGCAGCCCAGTGTGGCTTGACACTACTTGGTCCCCACTGCTGTGCCAGAGCAGGACCGCTCTGAGGACCGAGACCTCCAGCATTAGCACCAGTGAGGTTCACCCTTGCCTTGCCCTGCTGCCACGTTGCCTGTTATAGGGGCACAGATTTGCCTCTGGCACATTTGTCCTATCTACAGTCTGTAAGAACAAACACAAACTAGAGCAGGGAAGTGCCAGGGTTTATGCCAGGATGGCACTTCCCTGCTCAAGTGGCTTCTGGGCTCTCACCACCTCTCCAGCCATAGCTGTCCAGGACTCCAAGCAGTACTCATGGCTATGGTCCCTCACTGCCACTCTGCACCTCACTCACTGCAGTTGCAGGCTGTCTTGAAACTTGACAATTAACTATGCAGGAGCTGTGCTCTCACTTTTGTTTCTCCTCCTCCCCTCATCACTTACTTCTTCCTCCTTGTGCTCTAAGTAAGGAGCTTCATCTCTTGCCAAATCCCCCGTCTGTGTTGGGGGATTGGGGTGAGCCAGGCGTAAAATGAAAATAAATCACTAATTCCTCCTAATAATGCCTGATTTCCTGATTTGATATCCCACATTAATTCTAATTACTCACCCAGAGTCAGGGCATTAATCAGCACGCTAAAACTTCTTCTTGCTTAGCAACACTGACGTGCCAAGCATCTGGCACGGCCGGGACGCTGGGGATTTGTCTGTCACATCGGCCCCATCTGAGAGGGGTGGGGTGAGAAGGGCCTCCTCTCCTGGCTGGGCACATGGAGGGCACAAGGGTCTCACCATGGCTTCAAGGTGCATGGGGACTGTGGCCAGGTGCCCAGCACCTTGCTTCTGTCCTTGCAAACACGAGGACCTCAGTGCAAGGTTATCACCAACAATGCAGTTCCATGGCATGATACAGCAGCTATGGCTTTCTCAGTTAAATGGAAATGCCTTGCTAAATAATCTCTTCTCCTTAGAAGTACTGATAGATGATCCACTCATCTCTTAGCCTGTTTTTTAAAAATACAAACTATGTACAACATCTGTCTATGGAGAGAGGTGAAAAGGTATTAAGGGGGAGTCACACCTGCCACAGTCTCTGATCTGCCACCATCATCGTTTTCCTCAGCAAACTGCTACCAAGCGGGAAGGATGAATTCATATCAATTCAAGTTGGTCTAAATCTGTAAACAGGAAGCCTTTAAATAATCCACTCTAATCTTGTTTCACATTTGAGTTACTTCCCTCTTTTCCTAAAACAAGCTGACCGGTGCTGGTCAGCAAAACCCAGTACTTGCTTTTTGTCCATTTCTATTGTAGTTAAATCAGCTTATTAGAGCTATTATGTAATTAACATTTATTTGGATTTTTTCACTTTGTGTTGAAAGGCTTAATATTGCATTTATTCACTAGAGGATTTTTTTAAATTCATCAATTGAATAAGCTTTAATTTGGATGGTAATTAACTGAAACATGTGCAAAGTCAGATTCTACACTTAGTTTTATGATCCTGCCTTACCTGCCCTAGATACAGGACAGAAGTCTTTCAAAATACGGTTGCATTTAAAAGCCATACAATTTATTAAAGGCAGCATTAGAGGCAGTTAATGAATTCAGCTTGGTTTCTGGCTCTGGAGTCCTTGAGGATTTTCAGCAGTATAGATTTCAACCTTGCAGATGTCACTGCTAGGAGGACAAAGGTGGAAAATGAGCCTTTCTCCTTTTTGGTGTTTGCAACCTCTCAAATGTGACCAGGCTCATCCTTGAGCTGAGGACAGTCCTTTTGCTGCACTTACAGAGGCCACTGCTGATGCCATATTCTGGTCTTGTGTTTCATTCTGGATTTTGGGTGCCTCCTGCTTTCTTGGCTTAGCATTAACTTTTCAGCAACAAATGTGCATTTTGTGAGTTATTTCATGCCTTGACTTAGAGTTTCCAATCAAGAGAACTAATTTTTAGGAGAAATACAGACCTAAAATACTCCCAATTAGCAGTAATATTTAAATACATCCTGCTCCTAGGGCTCAGGCAACAGCAGCTACCCGAGCTTACAGAAGAAACAGAGTCCTCCCACACTCAAACCTAAAACTGGGTTGTTGCTTGACAGCATCAAAACACATTTGTTTCTGTCCCCCAGCACAGGCAGAGACCTGGTGGTTGTCCCTCCAGTGGTGACAGTCAGCAGCCTAATGACAAAGCCCTCTGAAATTTTCCTTTAAAGAGAAACTAAACATTTATGGTCAGAAGATAAACTGGAAACCATGCTGTAGACAATGTGCAATGGAGCCTACCATGTGTGGAGCCTTGTCCTATGCCAGAGCCTGAGAGGGACAGGACAGCTGCCTGTTCCCAACATCCCAAGGACCATGCAGCCCTAAACCTAGTGGCGGCAGCTTTATAACGACAGGCAGCAGTTTTTAAACTAACATCTTGCCCTTTTGTGCATGGCTTTATCTGGGTGGAAATCATGCTGCTGCCCTCTCATTTTGCTTCTCTACAAGCTTCAGGTCGGCAGTTTACAGCCAGGGATCAATGGATCCCGAGAGCGCTGTGGGCTATTTCTAAGAGTAACTAAGAAAAGCGAGCCTCTTGTCAGCAGCCTTGCAGTTACTCTACAGGAATTTGTGACTCCATGGGAGTATTTTTAGGAGGTATACAACTGGGAAAGCTCACAAAGCTCAAATGAAGATGGATGCGTTCACCCAGGAGAGTTTTACAACCTTCATATTCAAACTCGCCTCTATCTCCTGGGTAGTGCACAGAATTAATTATACTTCAGCAATGCCCCATAGCAGATGAATTGCTGTCATCCAGCCCAGCTGGACAAATTCATACCCTGGAGTCCCTCGCCATGTACAGAAGCATGGACCATGCTCAGTCCCATCAGGCACAGAGGAACTGGGGACTGCCCCTGCTCAGGTGACAGCACAGATACTAACAGGGGCTTCATTAATGTGTGCAGCCTCCCTCTGCTATCTCCAGGTCTCTGCTTGCCACTAAATCATCTGGTTTGGAACAAATTCACTGGGAAGAACTATAGCAAGTCAAGCAGAGGTCTTGGGCATGGGGAAGAACAGCTCATAAAGCAAACATGCAGCAGTGTACTCTGCTGCTGGGGATGCTGCTGGCACATGTACTCAGGAAGATTAATATGCACTGAGCAATCAGGAGTGGGGAGGGAAGCTCGCAAGGTTCCTCTCATTAGCTCATCGTTCCAGCTGAATTAATGACTCACAAGTTTCCCCTAGCCTTTGCTGGGTCTGTTAATAAATAGCACCATGGATTAGTGGAGAGTAGAGTGCAGGCATTTGTGAGGTGGGATGAAAAGCCTCTTATACCCTGTGTGGGGAGAATGAGAGAGAGATCCACTCTCAAGATGCTGGGATCAAGTGCAGAGAGGCAGAGGGGAAGTGCCATGCTCTGCCAGCATCCTTCGTAGCTCCCTTCCCTCTCATGCAGCAGGAGAGTCTGTGTGCCCCAAGCAGCCAGAGGAAATCACAGATGAGTTAAAAATGAACCTGCTTTGGGCGGAAGAAAGGGAGCTCGTCAGAGAGTATGCATATGGAAGCAGAGAATAAGTACGGGGAAGTATGGGAAATACAGGTGTTAACAGCTGACATGCTTCCTGCATGTACAAAGAGACTTTTGAGGGCCCATTATCAGTGGCACCATATCTGCATCCAGGTCCAAGGGAAGGCACAGTCCCTGCTGAGATGACCCACCAAGACAGCAGCAGCTTGGCTGAAGATACTGTGCCCTGTTGGTGCCAAGGGATATGGCAGGGGAGTGAACAGAGAGTACCTTCATGGACACAGAGCGTGCCTGGGGAGCTTCAGCAAGGCTCTGGTTTCAAGTTGCTTTTATTGAGGCAGAGATGACACCATGGCAAAGCAGAACTGGGACAAAACAGACTCCTGCAGAAGGCTCTGGGATGTCCAGAAGGTCAGAAATTTGGAGCTAAGCCAAGCAGGAGAGGAGAATTACATCTGTGAAGGGTACTGTTTGCCAAGGCTACTTTTTATACTAATGGTCACAAGCCAGACCCAAAGAAGGAGCTTGATGAGGATTAGGAATAATACGTTTGCCTTACAACCCAAGGCAGAATGGGAGTAGACCCTGCTCCAGGCCCATCTGCTTGGCAGGATCCAGGGACAGTATGGGTGTTCATCCAGATAACTTGGAGCATCCCTATCTGTATTTGAGCAGTTTGAACCCTGTGAAAATGTCCATGGAGGGCACTTCAGGGCAGGAGCAGGGACTGGAATCCAGGAAGCACTGAGCTGAGGGAGCTGGGATTCTTGGAGGGTGGAATGGGGCAGCAGGACAGAGCATGGGACCCCAGGTCAGGAGCCTGCACCCTGACAGAAAGCTGTATGGGTGACTTCACATGGCATTGCAGGTACAGCAGGGTGCCCCACAGAGCTGGGAGGGAGCAAAGCTAATACTTCCCTTTCATGGGTGGAAGGAGGAAACTGGCTTGTGCCACACTAACTTACTGGCCAAAGGGTCAGAGCATGTGGCTGGAGGCTCAGCAAAGCCAGCAGCATCTTCAATCCTGTCTGCCAAGTCCTTCTGGGCTTCCTGGTGTGTCCCAGTCCCCTGCAGCCACCCAGCCCCCTCTATCCAGCTCCCATTCATTATTGCTCACCTCCAGACACTTGGGCTTTGCTTTCCAGCATGGGGAAATGCCCTTTGACTGCCTCCTCCTGTGGCTCAGGAAGGATCAGCCCTATGGAAAGGCTGTGAGCACATGTTCTCCCTTACTGTCCTCTCTGATATTCCTTTCCTGCCTCTTCTCCCCCACCTTCTTCTCCTCCTTTTTAGGTTGACTCCAGACCTGAAATGAAAACACTTCCTTCTCCAACAGCCCGCATCAACATCAGGAGCAAAACCAGCTCCATTCTCTTGATTTGCAAAAAAAGAAAAATACAGAGAAACGTCTTGATAGCACTGTATTAAAAAGCAGATTCTGTGCTGTGCTCAAATGTCTCAGGAGACTGGATCTCAGCTCCTCTGACTGTTTGAAGACTTGCTGAGTCTCCAGGGATCTCAGCAGCTCCAAGGCTGCCACGGTGAAGTGAATAAAATCAGACACATCCACTGCTGGCAAAGGCTTCCTCTGTAGAAATCAAAGGAGGCAACACAGAAACAGTATAAATTCAGTATGACCAAGGAGCAAGAAGACTGGGAGGGGAAGCTATAGGAGCGAAACTTAAACAACTCAGTAACAGAGCTGAGAGAAGGTATGACTTCTCTCTGCTGCCTGCCAGTATCATCCAAGAAACAATCCAGAGAATGGAGAGAGGAGGTGAGGTCAGCCTTGGCTGATCAAAAGACTTGGAAAACTGAGTTAGGAGTAAGAGGAAAAGCCAGGACATCAGAAACATTGACCACTGGAGAAAGGAGAGACACTCAATTTGCATGTGGCATCAGAGACTTACTGTCCTCAGTACCTCACTAGGATCAAGGATGAAAGAAAAGTATTAACAGGCTGGATCTCTTCTTCTGGAGCAGATGCAGTGTCTCCTGTCCACTGCTGCTCAGTATGGGCTGGAGAGTGGCCATGTTCACTGGGAGGGGGAGGAAGTCTCCCTCCCTCAGTCCTAAGTAACACCATCAGATAACTTGGGATCAAGGCACGAACAGATGAAGAGAAGGAAGAACGCAAAGACGAAATGGAGCTGAAGGTCAGCGTGAGACATGGGGTCACTCCTGCCTTGCTTCTGATCCCAGCCAGGAGACAAGTAAGGGACCAAAACAGCCACAGGCAATGTAGGATACTCACTGTGCTCCCCAGGAAGGAATCAACCTGTTAGGCCACAGGGAAAGGCAGGCTCCAGTCATTCTCCAGATGTTTCCTAGCAGGTGGGCTTGGGTGGGAAATAGGATCATCAAAGCTCCCTGTTACCTCCCTGGAATAATATTCCCTTTCTGAAACAGATGTAGTAGCTGCAGAGGGGCACAGAGGCAGCACAACTCCTTCCCCACCCTTCTGCACTCCATTGTCATGATCCATCACTCAGACCTAACTTGCAGAGTGGACATCTTGCCAGGCCCAGAAGTGCAGAGACCTGATGGTTTTGTCACACCTGGGGAAGGATTAATGCCAAGAGTTCCAAAGTCATGTTATAGTCATCTACCACTGTACACACACCGTTACTGCCTTCACAGGCAAGAGCATCAGGTAATCAGCCACATTCATTAGAAGCTCATTAGCTTTATGGAAGCATCCACCTCACTGCGGCTCAGTTGTGCCTCCTTACAGACACATTACAATGTTTGCTCTGCAAACGGCTCCAGCAAAATCAATGAGAGCAGTCCCATGGCAAGATGCTTTGTGGAATGAGGAAAGGTGTTACCGTCTGGCCAGATGGAAGCACAACACAGAGCTCTCAGCTGGCAGAAAAGCACCCCCCCCGCTCCCATTCAAAAACTCAGTCACCAACATCCTAAATTACTTGAATGACTATCTCAGCCACTGCTCCAAGGGCAATAGCATTTCACAAATAACATGCAGAGCTCTTTGCTCTTCTTCATTGTACCAACTATGAGGCTTGCATTGCTGTTTTCTAAGAGATCCCATTACATTTTCTTGAGAGTCCCTCCAAAGGTGCTGTAAGACTTCAGTTTTAAATGAAACACAATTCTCTTTAGTGCTTTGATCCTCCCATTGCTCAGCTCTTTCCAAAGGGCTCAGGATGTTTCTCTCTTTGAAGCCATATGCTTTTAGCTTTCACAGGTGGGTATGCTGCAGTAGCTTCTCCTGGACAGAATTCTTCTGCTGTTTACCCTCTGGCTTCTGAAGCCTTAAAGGAGAGCTCAGCAACAGAGCTGAGCTGAAAGGGATGATGCTCTGTGTGACTCTGAGAGCCCTGGTGCTCTCTGAAACATCACGTGGTCTCTCCTTGCTCCTACTGCAAAGCCTTTTTTTTGTCCAGAAAGGTTCTAACTTTACACAAACAGAGAGCTTGGGGTAACCTGAATACTTCACTTAGCTTTGTAGGCACCATATTCATACCAAGGGAGCTATACTGATTCTGAGAAAGGAGAAGATGTTGGCTTATGCTGGGGTAAACCAGAGGGCAAAACCATGGAGAAGTCTGAATGACTCCTGGAAGAATCCTACACAGGGACTTGCCCTGGCTAGCAGGAGCACAGGGAGAGAGGGAAGGAGGGAGTTGCTATATGCCTCATCAAGCTGAAATAAAATCCTTTCCATTTTGACGTATTTGGGACAGGGTACAAGAGGCACATTTTGTGTGTGTTGAAAAATTCCCCACCTTTCTATTGATGAGCATCTCAGAGGCTTACAGATGCCCTGAGCTCCAGCATTAATGTCTCTCTCCCCCATTACTACAGGCCTGCTCCATGTGCACCCCACGAACCACAACCCCTCCATATGGCTGAACATCCTGCCATAGACAAGCCAGGGGTGCAGAGCCAGGCTGATTGCAGAGCCAGGCTGATGACACTGAGTGGGGTGTCCTCAGCTCAGCCATCACCAGGCAAGTCTGGGCTCAAGCTGGAAAGCCAAGTCAGTTGGTAGGGTTTGTGGGCTGGTATAGGGCACAGTGTGGCTCAGGCAGGAATCAAGGGCTGAGCTGCTTTCAGGGCAGCCCTCTGTCTCCCTTCCCTGTGCCAGCCCCATTGTGGGCATGGCGGGTGAGGTGGCAGGTTAAGAAGGGGGCACAGAGGCCTGGCTGTACCTGGCACGGATGCAAAGGAGCCAGCTGCCCACAGAGCCACATGAGACACACCTTGTCAACATGCCTAGCCATATGTTTGTCCAGGATTAGTGAACGTGCTGCCAGACCCAAAGCACCATAATTTTGCTAGCAGAGAAACACTCAATATTCTCTCTCATGCAATTCACTCATTGCCACTTTATTACATGATGAGCCAAGACGGGGATGCCAGCTCTGTGCTGTTTGATGCTCTACTCCTATGTCTGGGGATGACATGGGTTGCTCTGGCTGTCTCTCCTTCAGGGCAGTGCCACAGGGAAGAGCTTCATCAACTTGTGTGTGGGAAAGCCTTCCCTGGTCCCTACTAATGGCTCCCATTTCTCACATGCTGGACTAGGTCCTCTACTTCCACCCATGTGCTCCCTGGCACAGGGCCAGGGCTGTCCTCAAGGTGGTGGACACAGCCCTGGGATGCTGCCTGCACTGGAGCCCTGAATGCACAGCCAGAGCCATCCCGGCAGCCGCTGCTGCTGTTGTTATTTCTCAGTCTCTGGATTTTTCCAGCACCACATTGCTTTCCCTGGTGTTGCCATAACAACTGGCGTTGAGAGCTTGTTGACATTGCCCTGTTGTACTAATTGCACAATTTCCTGTCACTGTTACATGCCAGTTATTTCTTTCGAAGGGCTGAAATTGCTTTCGGCCATCTCATCTGCTGCCTTGCTGCCTCCTTGGGCCTGCTTAGGGAGCTTGAGCGAGGGAGCAAACGTTCCTGTAATGCCCCAGGGAAGTGTCATTTAACCTGGTCCAGAGCAGCCAGCAACTCTAGCTGAAACTCAGATAGTTTCTGATACTTTGCCCACACTGATGCTTTCACTGTTGTGCTGGCTGGAGGCATGACACCTTCAGCAGTAGGAAAACTTAAGGATGAGTGGCTGCCATGCCATGTGGAAGGTCCAGAACACAGCTTGGGTAACATGTCATGACCACCCTCTTCCCCTGCCAGCACCATTGCCCCATGCCAGGAAACGCATGTCAGGGGTGGGGGAAGAAGCATGGAAGGTGTGTGCTTTCCCCAGTGCCACCCCACACTGCCTTGTGCCCCTTCCCCCAAGGCTGCAAGCTCTGGCATATCAGGAAGGAACTGATGGTGTCCCAGAAGTCTGTATCTACCAGAATACAGGTCCCTGAGACACTGGGTCATGAGGCTGATGTGTTGCCTGTGAGCTCAGGGGGTTTGCACCATGTTTTGATGGAGACGAAATTTTTAGGAGGATTGATTGCATTGATCCAGCCCAGTTTTCAAAAGATGCTCAGATCACCTTGAGATGCTCATCTTAGCCTGTGGAAGCCCAGCCTCCTTCCAGCCAGAGTCCTTCATGGTTGTTTCCTGGCCTCACCTGAACCCCTACTTTCCTTGTCCCCAGCAGGTGCTGCAGGCTTCCTGAAAACTCCTTGTGATCCCAATCCAAGGTCTCTCACAGCACTATGTGGTTCACAGCAGGCAATGAGAGGTCAGTCCCTCTCCAGACACTGAGGGTGGAGTAGGAGAAAGTGGCTCAGTCTGAGCACCCTGAAGTTTGGCTAGGAAAGGTGGGGGGATTCCTTCCCAGTCAGGTATCCCTTTCAGTCCCCATGACCAAGATATCATCTAGGGATGCTGGACGAAATGCCTGGGCAGACTGGAGGAAAGGGGAGCTCCCAATCCCCATCCAGCACTCCCACACAAGCAGCAAGGCTGCCCTGTTGTGTTCCTTAGTAATTTATCACCAAGACACTCACTTTATAAATATTAAATGAAGGGCTCTATAAATTTTTAACATAGAAATAAAACTGCATTTGGTGAAGAAAAGAAACATCCCACTCCTTACCCTTTCTTGGTTTCTTCCTTTCCCTGGCCTTGCCAATGGTGGAACACAGCACTGCACTCTGTCCCACGGCTCCTGATGCGAGGACAGAGGTGATATTTCTGCAGGGTGCTCGCAGGCAGATTTATCTGCACCAGAGCACATCGTTAGCACGCCTGCCTAAGTTGCTGGGTATCGAGAGGGTCACACTGCAGAGCATCACACTCTATTATGTCGTTAAATGTAATCATAAAAATGCTGTGTCCTGAACTAGCATTATCCAAAGTGACCTGCTGTGTTCTCAACTAATACCATCCAAAGTCACCACTGCCCATGTAACATCCATGCCTGGCACTACTCTTCAGTACTTGCATCAAGACAACTGGCACATTTTGGGTTGGAATTCAATTTTGTATAGGCCTAACACCTCATAAAAAAGGCTGACCCACATGTGTAGTGCACAGGTGTGATAACAGGTCTCCAAAATTATCTGAGAATACCTTGGTAAGGTCTGGAAGTGGTCCCTGTCCATTCAGGGTAGCTCTAAGTCTCTCTCAAAGGGTTTTGAGAAATGCTCAGATCCTTCCTGCTCCCCTAAGTCTCATATCTTGGACCAGGCAAAACCAGCAGTGAGCATCACCATGTGTTTCACACTGCAGCTGTGGCCACCACCCTGGTACTCCCAGCTCCAAGTAGTGTGCAGCAAAACCAACAGTGGTGACTGTGTGAGCCACCTGCACATCAGTGGTATCAGTAGCAGGGAACACACCTCTGTCCTTTGGCACACGGACCAGCATGTCACTGCCTGTGATAATTTTTTCTCATCCATTCAAGCTAGAGCTAGCTGCTGGTGTGCTTTTCCCCTTGTCATAGCTTTGTACTGGGCCTCCCCATTCCTGGACCTCGTGAGAAGGAGGTGGCCACCACTGACTGCAGCTGCGGAGGCCATGTGGCATCTATTTCAAACTGGCCAGGTGTCTGCTTTGAATGCATTCCTTTGCAGCCTCTGCTAATGAGGGTCATAGCACTCCAAGCACAGCCTGCACACCTCTGGGAGCTGCAGAAACATGTTGTTCCTCACTGTCAGCTTGCTGCAATGAAGAGCATGGATGAATCATTAGGACAAGTGCTACTACAGCCCAAGTGCAAATCAGGGAAGATTGGACCTTTGGCAAATAATAACTCTTTGCTCAAGTGTGCTACTCTTCTGTATTCAAATATGGCTCCTTATACTAACCCCATCTCATGGCTATGGGGGTCACAATACCACCCCTTAGGGTCCCGCACACTTGCCTCTGCAGTCTAGCTGCACCCTGTGATGGATAACAAAAGAGTGGCCAGTGGTCAAACTGGCCCTGAAGATCCTCATGTCTCATCAGTCAGTGCAGTATCTCAGTATTGCTATGCTGATTATTGAGTAGAAAAGTAAACTTGGCTAGGAAAGCCTGATGTCAGATTACATCATTCTTCTTGCTCTCCCTGAACTCTCAGTGGGATCCACTTTGTCCCCTTGCAGCTCTCTGTGAAGTGCAAATGCCAGCAAATCTCTGCTCCTGCAAGTCATTAACAGTAGGGAAGAAAATAATGTCAGCAGCTTTCTGATCAGTGGATCAGGTGGACTTTGCCTGGACTTCCCTCATCCAGACAGGGACAAAGAGGAATCCCACTGAGCTTTCTCCTCGCTGCTGAGTGCCCTGATGGAGTCATCTTGGGCTCTATACTGCAGAGGGACCCTAACATTGCAGTCAAACTCAAAAATACCTGCAGGAGTTCATCGCTGCTTTGACGAATTACAACATTTTGGCAAGATCTTGTTGTTTCCCTGCAAGTGAGAAATGTCAGAATCAATGCTTACAATGCCATGTTGATGCAAAGGGATTAGCTGCCCAAGAGCCCCAAGTGAGCAAGGTAAAACTGAGATGCAACTTCCTCTCTGTGCACCAAGTGCTGTCTGCTTCAGTCAGGAAGCCTCAAAAGCGTGAATGATCCTGCATCCACCGTGTCTGGGTGTCTTCAGGCTCAACCAACCCTCTGCACCTGCCAGTCTTTCTGAGCAAGGCCCCTCCCACTACCATGGGCTGCCTTCACCATGGCTCCTCAGTCACCTGGAGCATCATCCCCATGGCTGGTGTTGGTGGGGAGGACAGGGAAGCAGGCTGTGCTGGGTGCTAATGTCTCACAGTCTGGCAGGTAAAGGATTCCCAAGCCCTCAGCTGCCATTTTGAACAACAAAGCCAGGCATTAAACAAAACAAAAACTCATAAAAATTATTTAAAAAATAATAATGGCAACACAAGTTATTAAAATCTGCACTCTGGGCATGGGTCTTATTGAGTATTTTCCTGGCATTTTGCCAGACTGTGGGATTGCCCCAGACACTGGGGCAGGGTGTATGACAAGGAGAGACAATGATCAATTTTTAATATTGCATATTTAAGCAAGCTTGGGCTCAAATCCATCATATCCCCTGGCTTTCCCTAAAATTAATCTTCAATAGCTTATCGAGAACTTCAGAAAATTAATATCCTACCACTTCACCTTAGGGGAACAGCACTTTCTCTGGCTGAATATGCATGCGAGAGCAAAGGAGCAAGAGATGAAGTGTCTCCCTGCAAAACCTCATGTTCAAAAGATGATTTTAGTGGAGCCATCTACCACCTCTGCAGGGTTCCAGCTCTGCAGGCACTGCTGAGAGCTGAGGAGAGGCACTGCAGGAAAAGCTGATGGAAAAGAGCATCCTGGGAGTCACTCATGGCCTGCATTGAACACTGTGATCCCATCTCTTTTGTGGCCTTACTCCCACCGAGGAGGAATGCACAATAATGAGCAAGACACAGGAGACATGACCCTTCCCAGGCAATTCAGGATGCTTTAGCTTTCTGCTTCCTATTCAGGCCCAAAAATGATTGAATCTGCCCTTAGTGTCAATCCAGGGAAGCGTGAAGAGGAACAGGAACAGGTTGTTTCCCTGTTGTCTGGCTCCGAGGAGCTGAACATCTGTGTTCTCACTCCCAAATTCAGTGGTGGGTAAAGGCTCCTGCTGGGAACTTGCAAGGCATGGCAGCTTCTAAACCCCACCTGCCTTTCAGAGAAGGATAGTGGGAAGCCATCAGGGGAGCTCACGGTGTCAATCGGGCATGGCTCATGTCCCCAGAGGACCACACCGCTTGACTGCCTGCCTCCCAGGAACAACTTTTTTCATGAATGAATGGCTTTACAGCCACAAAGGAGGGCTGGAGTTCTCCACGGGCTGGCAGCAACCCAGCAAGCCCTGGCAAGGCACCAGAAGTGACCCCCTCCAAGGTGAGCCAATATAGATCCCTCACAAAGAGATAACCTGTCCCCAAGGAAGGCATTTAGTGGCTAAGTGCTCACCAGGCACTCAGGGAAGCTGCTCAAGTAAACTCTCAGTAGCGTGTATGTGTATCTCCACATCAGAGTCAATATTTCCAACTCACTCCCCTGGAAATACATATGCAAACATGTATAAGCACCAGTAAGAACAGCAAAGAAGGGCTGGACTGGGGAGATGCATTTCCAGTTGACCAAAGCAAGGAGGACCCAGTCCAGGTGACTGTACTCTGCTCTGGCCCCAGGATGAGTGACCTACTCACTAGCTCACTAGCAAGGAGGAGGGCAGCAGGTGAGATTTTGTACCTAAACCCACCTGCTTTTCCATCAGCTCTGGCTTTGAAATTTATAACCCAAATTTCCTCCCAGTGATGATCTCACCACTGCTGACTGGATGCTCCCCCATGCACCAGCCTCCTACCTGAAAGCTGGGCCACAAGGGAGAGCTGCTCTGCTCTCCCCCTCCACACTGTGTGCACCACAGTCATCCCTCTCAAAAGCAGAGTGAGGCTTGCAGAACTGGCATCTGGCTTGTGTTTCCAGATAGATCACCATGCAGCTGCCTGGTAAATGTGTCTGGGAGCAGGATCCCCCTTCCCTGCCTGCTCTTCACTTCTGGGCAGCTCAGGATCTCTCTCAGCTGGAAGAGAGGAAGGAGAGCTGATAAGAGGGAAAAAGCGGGTATTTCAGTGCCAGATCCATGCTGAGCAGGTCTGGAGGAGGCAAGAGGGGCAGACAAAGAGCTGGGGCCAGGAGAATGCTCCAAGCTATTTCACAGGAGCCCTCACCATCTTTCCCATTAAACAGGTTCTGTGGCAATAGGATTAAGGGGTAAGGGAGCATGGGACCACAGCCGAGACTGGATTATCTGAAAAAGAATTAAATGGAGATTATCTCCAGCCTAGCATGCACTGCCTGTGCCAGGTCGTCGTGCTTTTAAAATCTCCCTCTCTTGCAGTCCAGGTCCCACATCATCACAAGGACTGGATTTAAAGCTCCCCCATGTCTCTTGCCTTGCACCCATATGGGGGACTCAAGGGGCTACAAGATTGTCTGTGTCTCCCTACGTCAGAGGGAAGCTGGAAGAATTTGTTATTAATAATTAAGCACCCACAGAGTATAAGCAGAGGAGGGCTGCAGCACCTCATGGGACACAGGGCATCCCAAGAGCGCTTGATTCAGCATGTCCTGGAGGATGCCAGTGCTGAGCTTGGCCAGTGAGCCATGCTATGGGAGGATACGGGGAGAGTCACTTAGGTCTGGGATGCCATGGGGACACAGATGCAAGACTGAGGTATGAAGAGAATTTGTAATGGCTGCTGGAGCATGGGCAAGTCCAGAAATGACTGGGAGAGGGGTCTCCCAGACTGGCACCTGGCCCCATAAGGAACACTCCCCATGTGGCAGAGCTCTTGGCCAGATGCAGGCTCCTTCATCCTGCTGCGTTTATTTGCTTTTGTTCTCCCATTTCTTGAGAGCAAATGGTGTCTCCTCAAGGAGATGACAGCCAACTGCCCCCTCCTCACAGAGAGTCTCTCTGTGCCAGCCCTGTGAGCCACCTCCACCTCACACCAGCAGCTCCCAGAGAGAAGTAATTTCATATCTCCATAAAGAGGGATGTGTTCATCTTCCCCAGAACCTTTTGACTGTGCTCTACAAGCACTAATTAATTAAGCTGTATACCTGGAGCTGTGGTGGGATCAGTCTCTGTCTGCTGCAGTGGGGAAGCTCAGTCGGGGTTATAGCTGAAAGGGTTTGACTGCAGAGTAGATACCGTCACAGCCCAGAAGGGACTCCAGGTACCTGCAGCTCAGTTGCAGCACACAGGGGTGCTCCCAAATGGGGAAATCAAAACCTTGCCTGGCAACAAGAAATTACAGCAGGTAACAAGAGAGAGAAAAAAAAAAATCAGGCAAAATGGATTTCAGGAGAGCAGATGGCTGAAGGTGTAAAAACAAAAAACAACAAGAAGAAAGTCTTCCCCCCAAAAAAACAAACAGCAGATAGTTGGTAGCAAATGTTACACCGACAATAAAAATGAAGCCTGCAGGGGTAATTTGGGGAATTACAGATCAGTAAATTGCACATCTGTGTGCACCAAATTGATTGGAATGATAATTAAAACCAGAACATCTCATAATACAGCCCAGTGTGCGTGTCTCAGAGAAAACCCATGTCTCACTAATCTCCCAGATTTCCTTGAACACATCAGCCCAGCGGCAGATGCAGAACAATGAAGTGGCTATTTATTTAGAGCTCCTCTGACAAAAGATTGTCCAGACAGCTGCTAAAAAAGCTAATTAGCCAAGGGGGGCAAAAGGCGCCGTCTTTTTCCTGCATGGGCACCTGGCAAGGAGTCCTAAAGCAGAGAGGATAAATAGGTGGGGTCTATAATGGCAAAAGATTGGCAGGGGTGAAGTCGGGACGCATGCATTCCTGCTGTGTAAGGGTGTTATTACTGGCCTGGATGGAGGAGCAGAGACAGGAAGTAGGAGCAAGCACAAACTTCTGCAGGTGATTCATGAGCTCAGGATACTGCCAGAAGCTTCAGAGAACCCTGCAGGTTCTGTATGGATGGGTACCACAGTGACAAATTGTATCGATGCTGATAAATGCAAAGAAATGCACTTTGCAGCATAAAACTTGCAGGTTTTGTAACCTGGGAGTGTTTCTGTACCTTGTCCCAGAGAAAGCTGGGGCTGTCCCGGGAACAGCTTGGGCCACAATCCCTGCTGACAGTGCAGCAGCAGCTGGTGATGCCTCCGTGCAGCCGAGATAGGGCAGGGAATGTGCAGTGAGTAGCACAGGGATGGGTACCGAGGCCGCTGGGATGGGCACAGCACAGGGGGGAACACCAAGAGGAGCAGAGAGCCTGAGGAATGGGGACCTCCTCTGTCAGGGAGGGGAGGCACTAGGCAGACTTACAAATGAATAAATGTCAGAAAAACGATGGGAAAACCCAGTTTTCCCTGTTGCCTAGCAGAAGAGCAGAAAGCTGGTCAGTAAAAGACAGGGATGAGGCAGGAAAATGCCACTTCTCGAGACGTGAGGTTAAACAAGGGTAGTTTTGCTACAGGAAATAGCTGTTTGAGGCCAGAAACTCAGTGAGATTCAATTCTGGATTAGATAAACACATGGAGATCAACGTAACCCAGAGCGTTACTATTTCCTGTGACGTTTTGTGAGGGGGATGGGAAGCCTTGTGTTTGGGCCTCTGATTACCCTGTGTCTGACAGACCCCCAGGGGACCAGGTCACCCCTTTACCCTGCCCCAGGCACTGCGGGCAGGGCTGCATCAGGCAGAGGCAGCAAGACAGCTCCTACCTGTCCAGACCTTGCTATCAAGAGTTAATATTGCTCTGCTGAACAGGACAATGAATGTACAGCAGGAGGGTGGCACAAGGAACGTTCTCAGGAATGGAAATTCTCCTTGGCAGGCTGCGCCTGCAAACTTTTGACAGTTTTAAAGCTTAGCACAGAGCATCCTGTAGCAATGGAACTGCCCAAACATGGCCTTCATCTTCCTGTCTGCACTCTCCCACCCCTGTTTTGGTCTGAGTGACAGCTGTGTCTCTGTCAGGGCCAGCCATGCCAAGCCCCAAGGAGTGCCACGTTGGGAGCATCTTCCACCTGCCCTGGGAAGAAACTTCCCTGTGTGAGGAAGCAGGCAGCTGGCCTCAGCCCTCAAGCCTGCTGGAAGGGACAAAAGCTTTGAGCAGAGACAAAATAGGAAGTGGAAAGCCTTAAGGAAATTCCAAGTTGAAGGCTCACAGGGCTGCTCCAGCTTCAGCCACTTACACACAGCTCTGGCCCCTGGCTGTGCCAGCCTCTCCCCAGCCAACCCTTGCACTGGGATCAGTCCCAGCCTGTCGCTCTCCTGTGTTTTCTCTCCCTTCGAGCCCCGCAAGAGGCAGCTGTGCTCATGGGCAATTTTTTCTTTTTGATACCAACAAACAGTGCCAGTGTTAAGCAAGTGAACCCTGCAGTCACCTTGTTGGGGGTGGAACCCACACTCAGAGAAGGGCCTGTAGGAGCAAGAGGGGAGTGCATCAGCCCATGGCATACTCCTCCTTCACCCTCTCCTTGGGAAAGGTCGAAATGCTCCAAAGCATTTCTCTTTGGCTCCTATCAGCCACAAAATTATTTCCCATTGCAACAAACAGGTTTGACTTTCCTCTTTTTCAGCAACACCAGCCCCATGGCTCACCTTGCCACACACAGTATAGGACGTTGGTTATTACACTGGGAATATGCTTCTCCAGCCTCCCAGTCCTCCTTTCACACTTATTTTTAATCACAGGAAGAAAGAGTTCATTTGTGCCCCAAGAATATGTCCCTTACACGTGTGTGTCTGTACCTTTTAAGAGAGAGGAAACTCTTCCCCTCCATTCCCTTCCCAGCTTCTCTCTCCCATATCCATCATCATTAGTGACTATAAACATCAGAGCTGCAGCCATTAGGCTGCTATTCCTAGATAAATAATGCTTTTCATATTTAATTTACAAGAGGTTGCAGAGCTTCTTTGGGGTGCACAGGGTTAATTAAGAGCTGAATTAGATGGAAATGCTTCTCCCTGAGGAAACTCAATTTAACTGTTCTAGGAAAGAAACAAGGATGGTCAGAATTTCTCCCCAAAAAGCAATGCTGTACTAGCCACCATGACCACTATGTCCCCTCTGCCTGGGAATGAAGCCTCTTCTCCTACCTAATGGCACATGCACGTGTCCCAACTCTGCTGATGGGAATGGCTGGCTGCCCCTGACTCCTGTAGGAAAAGGTATGGGGCACTGAAGCAGTGGAGGTAAATAACAGGCCGTGAAGAGGGACAGGACTAAGGAGCACCCAGCACCTGCATGGGACACACGCTTCCCAAGAAAAAAGTCTGGGCAGAACAGCATTGCTGGAAGAAACAAAACAGAAAAAAAAAGTTCAGAAAACCCTCTAGAGAAAGAAGTGAGACGATCTGGGATGACAGGAAAGTTTGTTTACATAGACTTTTGTCTGATCCCAGCAAATGAGGAAGGCAGCTTGTAAGGGAACACATATCTGGCTTGTTAGAAAGGATGAAAATGCTAAATTTCAAGTGCTCAGTATCCATACACAACACCTTGTAAGGATCTGTCAGTTCAAGAAAGTGTTTGGTGGCCCAAATCAACAGCTCTTCAAACTCATACTCATTTAAATCTACTTTATTCTTCTGTGTGTGTCTTTTCAACAGCAAAATCCAAGAGGCAAATGGTCTGGTAGCACTTCCATGCCACCCTACCCTGAGCAGCTTCAGCTTCAAGGGGGTGGAGGACTGGTATCCAGAGTTCCTCTCAGCAGCAGGTACTTGATCTTAGGGATTTGCACGGTCTGCAGCTTCTTCCCTGGCTTCACCCCCAAACAACACCAGCTGAAGCCCCACCTGAAAGTGATTCAGCTGTTCCCTTGACTCTCACAGCACACAGAAGATGAACATCCTGTCACCATTTCTAATATCAGCCTCACTGTTTGATGTGATTACCTGCTGTATTCACTCGGCATTTGAGCATTCAGACCTATCAATTTAATCTTAATTGTGCCCTTAATTTGATCATTGTGTTGTTCCACCTCTAACTGGCTTAGAGGAATCTGGTAGTAAATTTGCCTTGCAACACACTTGACTTAAGCGTACCTTTGTTTGGTTGGCTTTTATATAAAATTTGTGAGGCAGAGCACAGAAATCAGTTTATTCTGTCGACTGGCAGCATGGATAATGAACTTGGAGGGCAGAAGTCCCTTTGATAATGTGCTCTGCTACTAAAGCAGAGCTCCTGTGCCCCACAAAGCCTGGCCCATTCTTGCCCTGGCCAAGGAGAGGCTCAGACAGAGATGTCTGCTGCCAAGCCAGGCAGAGTCAGGGGAGCCAGGTAGGTTTCCTCAACTGAGGGAGTGCATGTATTTCTGTTTAGATAGGGTTACTTCCTCCAAAAGGATTTCCAAATGCAGCTGGACAGGGAGGAAAAGAGCCAGGTACTTGCTACACCTCCACCAATGTATTTTTCCCCCTTGATCTTCTGGCTTGTGTGCTGCTTAGCTGCATGCAGCCCCTTACTGTATCTCTCAGTGTCCAGCATGTCCTGTCTAATAGGGAGGATGACCAAGGCAGAAAATCAGGAAATTGTTTTGGTTCCTTCCTGCAGAAGCTGCAAATCCTCATTTCCTTGAGCCTATCTAGGTGAGGTTATACACAGAAACACAGACTCTACAGAAGTAGGAAGAGCTGATAGAAAGTGGGAGCAGAGTAGAAGAAATCCTGTGCATTCTGATCCAGAAACTTTGCAAAACCTACACAGATTTCCCTCAGCTTTGCAGCAGGGAAACCAAATGCCTGCCAGGCAAGTCCCACCTGAGCCTGCCTGCTCAGCCTGCTGGTAAGTGGATGGGCTAACCTGAGTGTTCAAAACAAGTCTCTTGCTAACACAAACCTCAAAAACCTGGCAAGGACAGGATCCCAGTAAGCACACTTTGTCCAAACATTCAGGGAGGGCCAAAGATGCCCTAGCATGCTGTCACCCATATCCCCTGGGAAATTTTTATATTTAATTAGAAGAGAGCTAAGGAAAGAAAGACGAATGCATGTGTAGGAGTAAACCATCACCCGGGTAGCTGATTTCCTCCATGCAGGAGACAGAAGCAAAAGAACATTTAATCCTGCTGTCTGAGCATGGCCAAATTGAGATCTACAGGGACTTCTCTATGCAAATGCCGTACGGCAACAAACAGCCTGGGTAACAGGATAAGCTTTATCTGAACAATCAGCCACTTCAGTGCAGCCTTCCAGGGCCACCAGCACTGGCCAGCAAAGGGTTGCCTGGGGACAACTCCTTCAGACCGGCAGGAGAGTCAAGAAAAGGAGCTATTGCAGAGCAGTCTGGGATGCATCTGAATTTGGTCAACTTAGCTAAAAATCCTCAGTGAGACCCCTCTTTGCTTAGAAACTGCGCTGTTATCCTGTCCCCTTGACAAAACCCTTCTGCTTGACACCCAGGGCGGGAGGCTGCGGCTCCCTGCCCCCTGACCGTCACCCTCCACATCCCTGTGCAGCCCCCATGCCCTCGGCTCAGCAGCCCCTCGCACACCGAGCAGGGCTCTCAGGCTCAGCCGCCGCCGGCGTCCCTGCCCGCCACCCGCCTGCCTTCTGAGAGCTCTTGTGAGCGCAGGGATATTAATGATGCTGCCTTTTGATATGCAAACTGAGCGCTCATTACGCCTCTCGCCCCACATCCTCTGAGCTGTTAATTAAAGAGTGTGCAGCAGGCAGAAAATTATCGTCGCTGCTAAATAAACCAACAACACTCGGATGGCTTCACCCCACCATCACACCCCACCCCGTCCGCTCTGCTCCAAAGCAAGCCCTGGCTGCAGCAGGATGAATGGACAGGTGGACCCACACTGCCCAGTGCCCTCAGCTCCTGTGCAGCCACAGCCTACAGCATGGAAAGCTGTGGCACACGGGACAAACACACAGCTCCGGGGCCGCAAGGGCACCTGTGCCTCCTGCCAGCACCACGCTTCTCTTTGCCCAGCTTCTCCCAGGAAGAAGCAAGCAGAAGACATCCCATTCCATCATCCCGGGGAAGGATGGCTTTCCCCTTCCCCAGACCCTGCCTGGGTGCTCACCACTGGAAGCAGAGACAGCAACAGATTATTTTAGTGCTGACGTTGGTGCCTCTGCTTTCCAGGGTAGAGGGGCACTTGGGCTCACCAGAGCACTATGCAGAGAGGGCAGTAATGGCCGGGTGTCCTTGATGGTGAGCCCTGGAAAGCTACTGCTGGTGCTGTAGCCCAGCAGCAAGGCAAGGTTAGCAGGGCTGATGTGCAAAAAGACAGTGCTTTGGCTTTAGTGAGTCTTCCCGGGAGGGGTGAGAGCAGACAGAAGTGAAGGGAAGGAAGTACTGACTGCTCACAAAAATTGGACTCCTCTCACACCACTGCTCTGCTAAGGGAAGGGGCTCTCCCAGGCCCATACCCAAAATACTTCTCACTGTGCTCCAGAATCTTGTCTTGCAGTCATCGGCTTTTTGGGGCTCTGAATCCAGTCCTTGTAAAAAGAAGCAAGCGCCTGCAGCAATCACAGCAGATCAAAGGGAAGGGTGGGAGTCGGAGCCCACAATTTCCTTCTGCTCTGACTAAATGAGGAATTGAATTAACCTGTTACTGAGCTGAGCAGAGACTGCCCTGACCCACTTTCCCTCTAAGGTGGATTCACATTTATCCCAAAAATACATCGGCCACTGTGGCTCCCAGGGGCAGCCTCTCCCCACTTTGCCAGACCACAGCCTTAGCTGTGACTCTCTACCAGAGAATGATGCTCGAAACTCCAGGTGTGATCACATGGCTTTTCTCCCTTCCCATTGAATAAGAGAGGGGAAGGATAGCATTTTGCTCTTGGGTGGCTTTGGGCACATTTTGAATGTCCCCTAAATTGCTACAGATCTTCCACGTTTGAGAAGGGATCTGCTTGGAGATGTAGCACAGCCCTTAGCAAGAAGGACACGTTGGGTTTTTTCCCCCTGTAATTTTTGGGAATACAGCTGTTGGAAAACAGAGATTACTGCAGAAATGACACTCTCCCACTCACTCCTCTCACAGAGCTGGTTAGAAATGACAGAAACAGCAGGTGCCCTATGGACAGTAATAGACTCATTGTTTCTCTTTCCACACTACAAACGCTGCCTGGTTTGTTGGGAAAGGGAGAGTTTGCAGGTGGGAGGCAGGCTTAGGTGTAGCCTGATGCTTTGGAGAGAAATTGCTCTTTTGTACTGCTTTCCCCATCAGAATAAAATAACCCCCCACTCATGCTGTAAGCACTAGCACAACCAAAATTGTGCTACATGGAAGCAAACACCATTTTGCCCTGGCCTTCAGGACAGGCTATGACTGCTGTTTACCTGAGAAGGTGGTTCAGGTTCCCACAACTTCTCTCTTTCTCCTCCTTTTCAAGCCAATGGTGTTTCTCACTACTGGGAGAAGGCCTCCTCCACGGCAGGATGTTGCTCTCTGCAGCTGCAGATGACGATGGAGCGGCTCAGTGCTGTGGAACAAACCCTGACCCTGGTGTCTTCCACACTTCCAGTGAGAAGGTGCTGGGATTTAAGCAGCCCCTCAGATACTGCTACTGCTCCTAGTTGTTTCTGTACTCAGGTGCAATCACCCCTTCTGGGACATTGGAGGTGCAGCCTCCACAGGGTTTGTGCAGAGACGTGATTTGTCATGGTTTCCTCTGGGATTTCCTCCTGCCCCCATCAGTGATGGTGCTTTGTCCCTCAGGCTTCAGTGTGGAGTAGGCTAGGGCAGCCACCACTGGGAAGGCTGCCAGCTCAGCTGTCCCCAGAGGTGGACGGCAGCCACTGCCTCCCATGACCCTGATGCCTCAGCTCACCTGGTAATGACAAATATGGCAATGACTCACCCCAGGGTGGAGATCACAGCAGTCTATTTCTCTGGAGCAGCAGCGGGCACAGGACCCGCTCCTGTGGGTCCTTCCTCTCCCACCTGATACTACCCCCTCAGGGAGGGGATGAGGTGGAAGATGCAAAGGCATCTTAACCCAAACAACTCTGCTTCTCCACCTCCTCCCCACCCTGTATCCATTCCTTTCCCCCACATCTCCAGTCTCCTGGGACCTTGCTGCAATGATGAGGGGCCATAATTCCTGCATCAGCATCTCTGCACAGCACCTCTGACTGAGTATTGCTCCCGCCCTTCAGCCTCCCTCCCGCTCCTCCTGCAAGCAGTGCCATCCGTCTCCTCATCTCTGGACTTGCCCTGCCATCCATCACCAACTGCCTGAGCACATTATCCTTCACTTCTTCAGACAGCAGTCAAGGAAGGCAGGTGGGACCAAGCAGTCACTGCTGAATCCCAGACACCCTCACACTTTGGCTCTGTAGGGCTGTGCTGTGGGGCTGGAGCTTTGCTGAGTCAAACTTTCCAAAGACTGACAAGGTCCGTGGAGCTGCCTTCTACCATGGGCACCACCTGAGATCCTTGGGGATGCAAGCTGTGGCAGATGGACATTCTGAATACCACCACACTGGACCACAGGCAGCTAAATCCATCCTTGTTGCCATGTCCTGGTCGGTACCCCCAGGGCTGCAGTATGGGTTATACACTGCCAGGATGGAGTGTGGTGCCCTTTCTTTTTTGTCAGTGGGGAGGCTGGGAGTGCCCAGCAGCCAGCACAGGGGCACAGGCAGGTGAGAGGGGATAGAGCCAGTTTTTGCCCAGCACTTGAATGGTTTTGCCTGAGACTGTAAAGTTGTGAAGCTGAAGCCTATTCCTTACTCTGGGATTTTTCCCAGATGTAACTTTCCTTGAGTTTTTCTCCCAGTCTGTGAGCATTTCCACTCTCTACACAAGAGCTTTCATCAGCAGCACCCCTGCATCTCAGTGCCTGCACTCCCTGTGCTGTTGCCCTGAGAACTCTGCCCAGCAGCCAGGCAGGGCACAGCTTTGTTGTACAGCCCTCCCAGGCAGCGCCGCAGTTGCCCTCCTGAGCCCCCTGTCCATAGCTCCACTCACCTCATTCCCTGGCTGCCAGACCCCCCAGAACCCCTCTAGCCTCCACTGCCCTCTGTGTCAATAGATATGTGCAAATGTGGAGGGAGAAGTGGGCAAACATGCACTGTTCTGCCACATGAGTACAGTAGAGAAATAAACAGCGTTTGCTCTGACTGATCCAGCATAAAAATGACAGCAGGGAAATCCCAGTGCTTCCACCTCTGAGATTTCCACAATAACACCTCCTATGCCTGTGGTGTGGCAGGGATGTGCCTATGGGGGAAGATGTGACATTGCTGTTCCAGAGCTCCTAGAGATTTGACCTATGCTGACCTGGTATCACAGATATATTAACTAAGGGGAAAAAAGATTTTGGAAAGCTAAGAAGAATCACAGCTTCTCATGGTATATTACACACATCAAAAAATCAATTCTGATAAATACGTGGTTTAATGTGAGTCAGTAGTAATAGGTGCTAAAAATTTAAATTTAAATACCTTACTGCACACTCAGTATATAGCTATGCAGAATTATGAAGCACTTTGGATTAATATGCATTTAGTACAACGCACCAGTATATAGTTTGTATTGAATTGCTGCATTTCTGTGTGCATGCTAATATTAAATGTGCATCTACACATTGACTGTGTAGATACCAGCAGATATTCAGCTGCCAATGCTGATTTAGAGCTTTCAATGACTCTAAAGCAATATTTTGGAAAAGCATGTAATGACCAGAGGTGGTCAGGTCCTGCTGGCTCCTGTTTATGGGTCCTGCTGGCTCCTGTTTATGGGTCCTGCTGTTTTGAAGAGCAGGAAAGGGTCAACAGTCTTGGCTCTCAGATGATGATTTTTGGGGTGACTTGACACCATCCATCAGTGCAGACAACTATCGCCTTGTTGCCAGGGTTGAGCAGAGCTGAAAGTGGAGCTCTGCCACCCTCATGGCATATCCTAAGGGACTGGCTCACCCATGTCCCCTCTGAGCAGCTCCCTCCTGGGCACAGATCTCTCAGCTCCTGCCACTCAGCCACTGGATCCTGGCTCCCACTTAGCTCAAAGTGCCAGTGAGTGACCAACACCATGTGAAGAGTGGAGACCTCTAGGGATGTCACATTCTCCTCACTGCCTACTGTCCCTACAGCTTGGGGAAAGGCCACACCATGTGCACCTCCCTGGCATCTTGCTGATGCTTGATTCTCTCAGGAGTTTTGTCCAGATGATGTGAAAGCTTTACACTTCCTTTCCAGGGACCATTTTGCAGCCTGGGATTACCAGGCAGCTTCCCACCCACTTTTACCCCTTTCTCTCTGGCTTCATCCCTATTCTCCTTCCTCCTCTGGGTATTTGCATCCTGCTACCCTGGCTCCATCTAGTCAGTGAATCACAGAATATGCTGAGTTGGAAGAGACCCACAAGGATCATTGAGTCCAGCTCTTAGCTCTGCACAGGACCATCCCCAAGAGTCACACCATGTGCCTGAGAGTGCACCAAGTGCCTCTTGAAGTCTGTCAGGCTTGGTGCTGTGACCACTGTCCTGGGGAACCTGTTCCAGTGCATGATCACACTCTGAGTGAAGAACCTTTTTCTAATATCCAACCTAAACCTCCCCTGACACAACTTCAGGCCATTCCCTTGGGTCCCATCACTGGTCACCACAGAGAAGAGATCAGTGCCTGCCCCTCCTCTTCCC
>JAWWEE010000158.1:24476753-24535378 GCA_035221455.1 Xenops minutus
CCTCCCCTTCCCTTCCCCTTCCCCTTCCCCTTCCCCTTCCCCTTCCCCTTCCCCTTCCCAAACCTTCCCCTTCCCTTCCCAAACCTTCCCTTCCCAAACCTTCCCTTCCCTTCCTCACATGCAGCATCAGTGGGCTGCTCCTACAGGGCACAGCTCGGCTCGTCCATCACCAAGTCCCGCTGTCCCGCAGGGAGCAACCTGGAGTGAGGAACAACCCTCCCTGTGCTGAAGCTCCCCTTGTCCAGCTCCCAGGCGGAGGAGCAGCAGCACCAGCACCAGCACCAGCAGCACCAGCACCAGCAGCACCAGCAGCACCAGCACCAGCACCAGCAGCACCAGCACCAGCAGCACCAGCACCGGCAGCACCAGCACCGGCAGCACCAGCACCGGCACCGGCACCGGCAGCGGCAGCGGCAGCGGCAGCGGCAGCGGCACCGGCAGCAGCAGCAGGTGGCCCCCGGCGTGCGGCTCGTCGCCGGCGAAGGGGGGCAGAGCAGGACAGGGCGAGCCGGGCTGCGCTGGGGCCGCCCCGGGGCCGGGCGGAGCGCAGCGCGGGCGGGGCCGCCGCCGCCGCGATATAAGCGGCGGGCGGGGGAGCTGCTCAGTGTTGGGAGCGGAACGGCGGGGCGAGGGCGGGTCGGGAGAGGTGGTGTGGGAGCGGGCGGGCGGCGATGGAGCTGCTGCGGACTATCGCGCACCCGCCGGGCGGCGGCGGGGCCAAGGGCGGCGAGGCGGCGGCGGGCAGGGCTGCCGGCGGCGAGCCGCGCAGGAGGAAGGCGGAGGAGCCGCACCACCAGCAGCCGCACCAGCACGGCCATCCCGCGGCCGAGGTGTCCCGGATTATTACAGACCCCACGACGGGGAAGCGCTACTGCCGCGGCAAGGTGCTCGGAAAGGTAATGGCCGCGGCGAGCTGCGCCTCCCCGGGCAGCGGGAGCGATCGGCACCGCGGGGCACAGCCCTGCCCGCCTCCGGTCCGCTCCGCTCTGGTCCCGCTCTGCCCCGCACACGGGCCGAGTGGTGCCTTGGGTGTCGCATGCGGGGAGCGGGGGGGCGCGAACCTTCCGAGAGACGACGAGCGCAGGACCTGTCCTTTGCAGGTCGCCCTTTGCGAAGGAAGTTGCCGTCTTTGACTAATACATGAGCTGGTGAATGACTAAGTGCGGGACTGCTTTCATACGTGCTGTTAATTGCCTTTTTCTCCCGTGTCTCTTTAGGGTGGATTTGCCAAGTGTTATGAGATGACAGATTTAACAACAAATAAAGTTTATGCTGCAAAAATCATTCCTCACAGCAGAGTAGCAAAACCTCATCAAAGGGAAAAGGTGTGTATGCATGAATGCCTTTTTTTGTTTGTTTGTTTGTTAATTCTCAAACTCTTTGTGTGCTGGATTGCCCAGCCCTTTTCCTGAAATGGTTCTGGTAGAGCTATCTGCTCAGCCTTGTGGAATTAAGGCTAACACCACCTCTTCGTTTTCTCCCTCTCTTGTCTTTTTCAGATTGATAAAGAAATTGAGCTGCACAGAATGCTTAATCATAGGCATGTTGTGCAGTTTTACCATTACTTTGAAGACAGAGAGAATATTTACATTCTTTTGGAATACTGCAGTAGAAGGGTGAGCATCAACTGGGAGAAATCTGGTGTTTACTTACGTGGAATCTACAACTACCTTATATGCATGATGTGTAAAAGGTGTTTTTTGTGGCTTTAGTTGTTTGTCGATGTTTTTATTTACTTTTGCTTAAGGTGAATCTTGTGCATGAATGTTCAGTGACATTTCCACCTTTGTTTTTTCTCTGCAGTCAATGGCTCACATCTTAAAAGCAAGGAAGGTATTGACAGAACCAGAAGTACGATACTACCTCAGGCAAATTGTGTCAGGGCTAAAGTATCTTCATGAACAGGAAATCTTACACAGGGATCTTAAACTAGGTAAGTTCTGCACATTGCCTACTTCAAAACACACTCCTCCAGCCCGGTCAGCATTGTACCACTTAACCCTTGTATGCGGATAGCTTAATTAGTAGAATCAGCCCAGTCAGTCTTTACAGTGGAAACTTAGAGTGCTTAAGGGATGACATTAAACATTCCTAATAAAATAAAATAAAATAAAATCTTGGCTAGCTTCTGGCTTTGAACAAAGTATGACTCAGTACCTGTGGCAAATGCATTACTACCTTGCAAGAGATGGACTAACTGGAATTTCTCTGTCTGCCAGGTAACTTCTTCATCAATGAGAACATGGAACTGAAACTGGGTGACTTCGGCCTGGCAGCTAGGCTGGAACCACTGGAGCACAGGAGGAGGTAAGACCATAAAAAACATGTAGTCTGGTAGTAAATGAAACCAAATTAATTTAGAAATGAGAAATCCTATTCCATAGAAGAATTAATTACTTCTGAGATTAGGAATTCCCATTCCAGGAAATGGGCTCCTGTGCTTTGACTTCTACTTTTGAATAATAGCAAATGCAAGATGCATGACTGACAAGTAGTGCAGACATGAGTCTGTCCTAGCTGTATAATGAAAGCACAATGAAAAATATGTATACTGCCGAAGTTCCTACAGCTCCTTTTTAGGAGTCTCTAAAATTCTTGTCTGAACCTGAGAGGAAAACCTGCCCTATGGAAAATAGCTTCTCTCTTCTTTCTATTTGAAATACTAACCAGCCCTGTGGCCTCTTTGATTTTTCAGAACAATATGTGGCACACCAAATTACCTCTCTCCAGAAGTCCTCAACAAACAAGGGCATGGCTGTGAATCTGATATCTGGGCCTTGGGCTGTGTAATGTAAGTACTTCACTGCCTTTGAAATGAAATATTTCTATCGTTGGCTTAGGCTTTTAAGAGTTCAAACAGGGATGCAGTACTGCATCCATTTGAAGCCCTTTGTACTTGTGTAGCCCAAGTGCAGAAATTCTCCTTCATGTTAGGAGACAGACAAAGCCTTTTCTGTAGTTGTAGATAAGTACTGTGGGTATGTAAAATCATTTAATTTTCCTTTGCTTTTAAACAGGTACACAATGCTGTTGGGAAGACCCCCATTTGAGACTACAAATCTTAAAGAAACATACAGATGTATAAGGGAAGCAAGATATAGCCTGCCTTCATCTCTCTTGGCACCAGCAAAACACTTAATAGCTAGCATGTTGTCAAAAAACCCTGAAGACCGTCCCAGTTTAGATGAAATAATTCGGCATGAATTTTTCCTACAGGTTTGTACAGTCTAGTGTTCTAGCTGAAAAAAGTATCCACACAAAAATATACTCTAGTCTAAAATTTTTTTGTATTGCATTTCCCAGGGCTTTACACCTGATAGACTTTCTGCAAGCTGTTGTCACACTGTTCCTGATTTCCATTTGTCAAGTCCTGCTAAAAATTTCTTCAAAAAAGCAGCTGCTGCTCTCTTTGGTGGTAAAAAGGATAAAGCCAGATACTTCGACACACACAGTAAGTAGATTGTATCTTGACTTGAAACTTATCTCTATTACATCAGTGTCATGTTGGTAATGTACATCTATGAGATAGCAATGAAGCACATTTATTTCAGAGCTTCCTTGGGTTAATTTTGATCTTTCTTAAGTATAGATGGTAGCCTGCCTACTTACGCCAACTTACATAAGTGGATGTTTCTTGTGGCGTACTTGACAATCTATATTGGTCATCTGTTAGTATTGTCTATTGAAGTTCAGTCTCTCGGTGACTAATGGCACCACTGTTCTGGGAGACTGGATTTTTAGAAGAAGCTGCTGAAGGGGGACAATGTGCTTTCTGAAGCTGGTTTTGTTATGCTTTCAGTATCTGAACAGCACTTCCAGATTCACTGTTAATTTTTATATTTTTTTTTTTTTGCAGACAGATTAGCTAAAGAAGATGAAGAAATCTACAGACTCAGACATGACTTGAAGAAGACCTCAATAACCCAGCAGCCCCCCAAACACAGAACAGATGAGGTATATGCAAGTGCGGTTCAATTCAAATCCAGTAACAGTTGGGTGGAGTAGCTATAATTAAATTATATTTGACTTGGATATCAGAGCTGGGACTGTACATGGTATAATCAAGCTTAAATGATTAGCAGAGTTGCTTTAAGAGGGCTTAACTAAGCATCACCAAGGTATGGTAGCCTTTGTAGGGAGACTATAAATTTTGGCTTTTGAGTAATTATAGTATCTGCCTAGACTCCATTGTTGTCTGTGTGGTAACTGGTCTAGCAGGTGCTCTTTCTCAATATTCCAAATATAGGGCTTCAGTTCATGATTAACTAGGACTTCTTAAAGGAATAAATTGCTGAGATCTAGCTCTTACCATTTGATGTTCAGACCTGCACACAGCTGTTCTCTTGCTAAGGCAGGAGAGCAGAGAACTGAGTAATAGTCAGTGCAATGCAAATTGAAGATCTAAAGAATGGAAAGACCTGGCATACTGTTCTAAGCTCAGTCTAACAGCAACTCTTTGTACTTGCTGGAAACGTTAATACTAGTTTCCCTATAATTTATCACTTGCTGAGAAACAGGAGAGCCATGCAAAACTTGTGTATAAGCCTTGCCTTGTGTTATGTTTGATGTTCACATGACTGACATGTCTTCTAGGAGATCCAGCCTCTTATCGCAACAGTAGCAAAGCCGGGAGCACTGCCAGAAACTAAGCAGATTGGAGATTCTATTCGGATGATAGTCAGAGGAACTTTGGGAAGCTGCAGCAGTAGCAGTGAATGTAAGTGCAGCAAAATGTAATCTCTAATTCTGAATCCGACCTTTATTTTCCTCATGTTTCTGGTGCTCAAAACCAAACATCTACTTTCATCACCTATTTTTGGTGCTTTAAATTTTACAGCCAACATTTTTTAAAAATTAAAATTGGAAAAGCATAAAAGCTAAACTTCTGAAAATCTAGATAACTGAAAAGTTTAGAATTGAAATCTGCAATGTGCTCTTGTCAGTCTAATAATCATTCTTTTTCAGGTCTGGAAGACAGTACCATGGGAAGTGTTGCTGATACAGTTGCAAGGGTATTGCGAGGGTGTCTGGAGAACATGCCAGAAGCAGACAGCATTCCCAAAGAACAGCTGACAGCATCCTTCCAGTGGGTTACAAAATGGGTGGACTACTCTAACAAGTATGGCTTTGGGTACCAGCTATCAGATCACACTGTTGGTGTCCTTTTCAACAATGGGGCACATATGAGCCTTCTTCCAGACAAAAAGTAAGAATCATTACAAGGCCAATAACTCACTAAGGCTGTTTAAACATGAAATACTTATTTTTTCATCACTAATTTGTTTATTTTCTTTGTTCTCTTCCAGGACAGTGCATTACTATGCTGAGCTGGGCCAATGCTCTGTTTTCTCAGCCACAGAGGCTCCTGAACAGTTTATTAGTCAAGTAACTGTTCTGAAGTATTTCTCTCACTATATGGAGGAGAACCTTATGGATGTAAGTTCAGCACCTTCAGGGTCTTGAGCTGTAAAAGTTTACTAAACGTAAATGCAGTACTTAATAGTCTGTTCCCTTTCCTAGGGAGGAGATTTGCCCAGCCTAACAGATGTACGCAGGCCCAGGCTTTACCTCTTACAGTGGCTCAAATCTGATAAAGCATTAATGATGCTCTTCAATGATGGCACATTTCAAGTAAGTTTGGCATCATCATGTGGAAAATGTTTCTTAAAATACATTTTTGCAATAAAACTAGCTAAATCTCAGAAAAAGAGAAGAAAAAGTATACAAACAAGAACTCACTTCTCTTTTACAGGTGAATTTCTATCATGATCACACAAAAGTCATAATTTGCAATCAGAATGAGGAATATCTCCTTACCTACATTAATGAAGACAGGATGTCAACAACGTTTCGTCTGACAACGCTTCTGGTGTCTGGATGTTCGTTGGAACTAAAACACAGAATGGAATATGCTCTGAATATGCTGCTTCAGCGGTATAACTGAAGGGGCTGGCTTTGTTAAACCAAATGGACCCTCTTGTTCACTGTGAATCTACAGTGGAGATGGTGAAGCAACTAGTATGTTGATGATGGATGTGTGGTGGTACGAAAGCTTGACTATTCTAGTGTGCTGGGCACACATCTATTGGAAGCCTAAATCTACTTTTGGACTAAAATATTGTGACAAGGAGTTCTTTGGATCATAGTTTTCCTTGCTTCATGTGTGATAAAGATATATTTGACTTGAACTTGGAGCAGAGTGTGTCTGCTTGCTCTGTAAGAGAGCATCTCTGATGGATTTAAACTGTGAAATACACATCTGGAGAGGGAGGGAAGGGAGAGCTCCGTTGTTGGGGATAATTGTAACAAGCAGCTTCTGGTTGCTTAACTGTGAACTATGGCCATACTTTTTTTTTCTCCTTTATTTTTCAAAAATACCCACACTTGTGGCTGGCAAAGTGCATTCCTTGTTAATTTTTTTTTAATTTATTACAGCCTAAAGTGAAGTATTTATTAGGTTTTTTTTTTGGACGTTGGCATTTTAAATATAATTCTGTTGGCAATAAAGAGAACGGAAAATTTGAAGCATCATTCTCTACTCTTTCTACACTGTAGTGCAACATTCTTTGCTTTTACAGTACAAAAATTCTTGCATGTTTGCTTTCTTTACACTATTTTTAGATGGTCTGCTACAGCTCAGGAAATAAATGACAGGCTCTAATCCTGAACAGCTTCATCTGTCTATGTTCACTTACAGTCATGAACACCAATACACTGCTGTTAATTCTAGCTGCGCCCCTAAAGAAACTGGTGATGGAGCTTGGTTGAGTAATAATGTGGTCTTGACATCTAGTTATGGTCCTAGAGCCTAAAACCAAAAGTATGGATCTCTTCAAGATACTATATTTCAGAATTCATGTTTTATACTGACTGATAAGGACTTCCTTCTGGATAATACTTGGTGGACAATAGCTATGATAATGAGGTGCGTAAGCTTTCTTATACAAGCTCTACTTGATCTGGAAGCATTGCTCTTACCAAGGAAGTGAGTGTACCGATACCTCAATGATAGAGATAGAATGAATTGACCATTGCCCTTCTCTTGTGCTTTGTGTTAAATAGTTAGCCCAGTAAAGTAAAACCAGGATGATAAGATTAAAGGGTGACTTAATGTCATCCTTGGGGTTGTTCTACCCAACAGCTAATATTAAACAACCCAAAGTGTTACTAAGACCAGTTATGATTTATGGTATGCAGCAAGTTTTCTGTAAAGTAGTTTAAAACAACTGCAAACAACATAGGGACAGCCTGCTGTTTTCTGCCATTCCACTGCTACTAAACATACGTTTACAAGAGTAATTGCTTTAGAAAACTGAAGGCAATGCCATTTGTCAGATAAAAATCATGCAAATAGGTGGGATTATGGAGAACTCATAACTCCCATGTGGGATGAAATTGTCTTAATTTTTGAACTGCACTTATTTCTCCTTAGATATTACATAGTTCCTGGATCCATATAAGCACATTGCAGTCTTCGGGTAACTGTTTTGATATGACAGTGAGCAGTAGTCCAGTTGTTTACTTGACCTACTGTTCACATAACTGAATGAGGGCCTGTTCTGAAAGGCAGACATCAATTGCCATCAGTGTATCAATCAAAGCACTTGAACACAAGGAATGGGCAGTCAATGTAATAAAATGCAGACTAAACAAAGTACAGATGTCAACCCAAAACAGTGAGCAGAGGAGTTATCACTGGCTTGCTTCATCTTGCATATAAACGTGATTTTTTTGTTGTATTGAATACCATACATTAGGTAATATTTATTTACTTCTCAAGTCTACACAGGAAAACCCAACTGAGTTCTTCATATGGATTCATTAATGTAACTCTAGGCAGTTCAGTGAAGTTAAATATATACTTGCTCTAGTGAGCAGTATTCAGCTTCTCAGCTGTCTACTTTCTTAAAGGAATAATAACTGATTTTATTCTTGGGAGGCCATGACACCTCATTCTGCTGTGCGTATACTGTTACTGTTGAGTCATTTTCTCTTACAAAATAAGACCTCCCTTTTCATTTATGACACCAGTAAGCATACTGGTTTATGACACCAGTTTGTGTGCACTTGAAACACAAAATTTACTTGAGCTATAATACTTCTTGACATGGAAAAAGCATTTTTGACTGTCTGTGTGCTGGATAAAGTACAAGTATTTACTTCAGCTACTATAATTTTTTTGGGAACCAAAATCATATTTGTGTGTCTGTAACTCAGGCTGGTGTAAGCAAATAAACTTTAAATGTAGGAAGTTTAAAACTGTAAAGGCTCCAAATTCTGTTGTAGGATTCTAATTGTTTGTGGACATTTGAAATATATCTCACTAAAATAAGTAAATAAGCTATTTGTATACAATGTTTATCTGTGGTACCTGAATGCTTGGTGGTTTCTAAATCCTTGTGTATCTTTCTGCTTAGTGCAACTTCTGCTCTATATCCTAACCTCACTTTTAATTTTCATATTGCAAGATAAGTGAAATGTTTAGATCAGGTTAAGGAGAATTACCCTTTCGAAAGTACACCTTTGCCCTAGACTCTTAGCCCAAGGAGGGAAAGCCGCTTTAAAATTCTTAGTATAAGATCTTGCATCAGGAACAAAGGTTCTGAAATTCTTTCCCAGATTGGATACTATCTTAGATAAGACACTGTAGTGCACTACTTGACCTCTTTAAACACAAAATATCCCTCTTGTAATTCTACATATAGGAAGATTAATAGGAGAAAAATACTTGTCCACATCCTCTATATAACAAATGTCTTACCTTCTCTTGAAATATAGTTATATGGTCTGCATTTTGTGGTAGTTAGGCAAGTCTTCTAATCCTTACTATTGAAACCAAGAGAAAACACAACATAAAAGTTTAGTTTGGGAGCATAGGTATTTGAATGGAAATGTGAGGATGAAAAGATAAGGTAAAAATTATCAAATAGGTTTCTCTGGTACGAGCAGTGGACACAGGAAATAACATTGCCAAGAGAAAAGAATACATTGTACTCTTATCAAAATATCTTTATGAAGTTTTAAAATATATTTTTGCAAATATATGTGCATGGTTGCACCACCCAATGCACTAACCTGCCAGTAGCAAAAAAGTCAAGAAAGTTATTCAAATAGGTCATGCTTCAACATTAACAAAACGTATTGTCCAGTGATGCCAGTAGTCACTGAGTGTTCTAGGGCATTCTGTAATTCTTTTAAGGATTCTGAAATTATTCCATTTCATAAAATCTCTTTCTGTAATGCATATAAGGAAAAAAATTGAGCTTGGGTATATGCTACTTTTCAATATTAAACAAAGTCTCTGACATTCTCCAGGTTACTTAGGAAACTGGAAAAAGATCCCGTCACTTTAAAGCTATTTCAGTATTTCTTCAAATAGTCATATTGGAGTATGATCCTTCAGCTGCCCATCAATTACAGGAAATTTCCGGCCTGATTAAATGGATTCTAAATGTAAATGTGAATTTTTTTTAAAAAGTAATTATAGATTCTTATTGGTAATTATGAGCTCTCAACTTGATGCATACCCAAGGATTCGACCAGAGTCATTCATGGCATAGGCCATAACTTTTTTGTTTTGGTCTGGTTTTATACTCTTTATGCCTTATTTAATATCAATAGTGGCAGATAATGTTCATTGAATTGCCACAATGTTACACTAATGTGTACAAATCAAGAGGTTAAACTCCCTTTAAATATACACATTTTAATCCACTGAAATATATGTATTTGTAAACAAGTAACATGGATCATCAGTGTTTGGAAATTAGTATAATAGAAAGTAAAGATTTAGCCTCTGGGATTTATCCCTGTAAATTAGTTTCAGTATGGAAACAAAATTGATTTGAAAGATTCTGTCATACTGACGTAGTATTAGGCTACAATTGAAACTGTTGTTTTTTTCTCTCTACTGTGAAATCATGGGAAAAAGAAACACTTTCCATCATCCATATCAAGTAGATGTGATCTGAATATGAGTAAGGTATTATCTTGATTGACTGTTTAATGCCCTTTCCTGCTTACTATTTGAAGAAACACCTTAATCTGTCATAATGAAAACATAAAAGTGTTAATGAAAACATAAAAGTGTTAATGAAAACTACCTTACAAAAAGGTCTCATTAGTACCAGACTGGCCCAGGTAAGCAGTTACTACACTTTTTTTCAGAAGTTAAAAAGCCATAAGGTATTTCACAGTTACCTTCACTAAGGATTTTGAGTGGAAGAACTAGAGGACTTCCCACAGCACTTTGCCAATTGTGAGGCTGACTTCTTTTGTGGCAGGTCAAAAATGAAGATTAATCCACATTCTGCCTCCCTTACATATGTTGAATGATCATGACAATGACTGCTTATTTTCTGTTAACAGTTTCAAAAGTCATATAAAGGAAAAGGTGGGACAAGTGTTCTCCATGAGTGAGCATATGTGTCTCTCCATACACTCAGAATCTTAGGCACGAGTGGACTGTTTTTTGCCTTAGTCCCCACCTTGGGAAATAAATACCAGTTCATGTAAATTGTTTACCTGGATTTACCATCCTTGGGACTGATAGCCTGTCACAAAACTAGGTCCTCCTAGACAAAATGCTCCAAAGTGCTACACTAATACAAATAATGCCTTTAGAACCTGGTCATATCAGAACTTGGATATTCCTGTGGATCTTTTTTTCTGAAGGACTCATTTAACAGTATTTCATATCAAATGACTACCACAGTGATAGTGTTAAAAAGATGAATAAAAGAAGATTTGATATGACCTTTTCAATCTTACTGCCACCTCAGAAAGACCTCACCTGCTCCTGGTCATGTTTCGCTGATTTCACAGAGACAAGAATTAGAGACTAAAATTAATAGTAAACTCTGACAATTCATGAAAATTCTATGCATATAAAAATTGCTGCTCATAAAGGAACCTCTGTAACTCATGGCTTATAAGACTCTTTCTTTCTTATAAATAAATAAAGTTCAAATGGGGTTTATATATTTGGAATGGCCTTCACTGAAGAAATGAAAGTGAGAGGGCTTTTGTAGTGGGATTCTTGTTCCAGTGAATAAAGACTACTCATTCAGATGGGAGAAGATGGGGGAAATATAGTGGCAGAGGAGGAAGGTCAATGAGAGTGGAAAAAAGAAAGCAAGGTTGTGCCATCAGAGGAAGTTTAATCTTCTATGGAAAAAATCTCCCAAAACCCAACAAAAGAAAAAAAAAACAAAACAAACAAACAAACAAAAACAACAACAAAAAAACCCAAACCCCAACCAACAATTTGCATATTATCCTTAAGGCCAGCTTCTCATGTCTGCCATCACATTAAATCATGGATAGCTGCCGTAAAAGATGCATGAGAGATGCAGTAATGGGCAGAACAGGAAAGGCTGGACTTTTTAGTACAGGGAATTCAAGGCAGCTGAGACAAGCTCATGGTAATTTAAATGCCCTGAATTATATATTAACACAGGCTGCAACAGTTATGTTTGATGTTGTTTTACACATAAGATTCAAAAAGCTAGCCTGATTTTCAGATGTCCTGACCTCTGTTAGTGCTGAGCACCTGTGGAAATGAAAGTGAGTGGCCTCTGCTTACAATCATGGTTAGATATCTCATAACACGACACAGGGCATAATGGTGTCAGGCAGTGGTTATGGAAAAACAAATGTACACAGAATGATTATAGGATTATTCAGTCATATATGATGCTGTTTCTGTCTCTCTAAGCATTTGTACTGAACTCGTCCTCACATCTGATCATCTCCACTTTATGTCAGTTCCTTCTTGTTATTGTTAATTACAAATAATTAGAAGGTTAGCTTGGAAGAGTGAGTCATGGCACAAGTGGGTATGTGGGAACATGGGTTTACAGAGAGGTTCTGGAAAAAAACGAAGGAGCTCAAAACACAGAAGGAAGTGAAAGTGATGGAGAACCATGACACGGGGAAGAGAGACCTGGGATGGAAACATGAGGGAGGGCTCTCTGGGGCAGCTGGTGAAGGAGTAATCCTGGGAGGCAGAGGTCCCCACTTTGAAGCATCTCTCAAAGCAAACACGTTGTGAAGGAAATTATGGCAGCAAGACAGGAGACAGTCAGATGAGATGTGTGGTGGGACAGTGGCATGCAGGTCTGAGGAAAGGCCCATGGTAGGCCATAGAGGATTATTGAGCCATTATAACTGATTCATTAGCCAGTAAAATAGAATAACTAAGTGGGAGCTCATGTTTTTGGGGCAGTGGAGTGATCTCGAGTGTTATCTCATGAGTTGTGTTAAAGAAAGGTGTTTGAGGGGATGTGAGATGACAGAGAAGGCAACAGGCGTGCTCTGCTGGTGATAAAAGTGGGTATGAACCAGAGGCGAAATACCAAGTGTCATGATGAGAGAAAAGACAGTAACATTGTCTTTGAGGAACAAAAGGGACTGAATCAAGTGGAGTTCAAAATCACAATAAAATTAGAGCCTGGCCACATTAAATGGAGCTGAGAAGGGAGATACTGGAACTTATTTATTAGCAGCATTTCCACATCTGCTTCCAAGAGAGCCAGGAGAGGACTGTCAAAATGGGTAAAGAGGAGGATTAGTAACACAAAAGTGAAGGCAGTATACATAGGCATCGTGCTCATAGGAGATGGAAATAGAGCTGGACAGGTGAAAACAGAAGGCATACTGAGGGAATGAATTCCCCTTCAAGTAATGGTGCCCTGTCAGGAGACAGCATATTTATTACACACAACATGCATCTCTGAGGAAATTAAATGTGAAGTAAGTGTTTAAAGAATTTTCATATTCTCAGTAAAACAAAGGATTAACAATGATCCAGTTAGATTAGTGGTGCCAGCACTGGGGACCAGTATTGCAAAGCAATGCATTACTCTTCTGAGTCACTGGTTTCGTTCTCACATGGGCCTTTATTAACTGCAAATCTTTGCCTCCTGATGGTTGCCTCATGTGAAATGAGTTGGTGGCTCATTCCTGTTCATACTGAGAATGTATCCACATTACAAAAATCATCACTGCTAATTACAAGCCATTTGCATTAATTGGTATCCTTGCTGGAAGTCTTCAGAGGGAAGAAGGCTAATGACTAAACAACAGGCATGGCAACTAAAACACCCTGTTTCCATGAAGTTATTCCTGACTGGTCAGGGACTGTGTTGAGTATTTGGGGTGAGTGACCAGGGAAATGGCAGTTGTTTCATGGTATGTGTGAAATATAGGTGGCCTTTTTAGAACCAACCACTGATTTTCTGAGCCTAAACTTTCAGTAGTGATGGTGGTTGGTGACTTTTTGTATGCTGTACCTGTTCTAGACTGCTGCTTACTATAGAAAGAGCTTCCCACATTCTAGTACTTTACTATGGTTTATTTTTTGACTTTTTGGTTGTTAGTGTTTGCCCATCATCTGCATAATCATGAAGTAAATAACTTCTGTTTTCTAACTGGTCCATAATAAGTGAAATTAGTGTCCTCTTAATAGTTTGGTTTTTTTGTCTCAAGTTTCGCTTTTCATATAGTTTCAGATGTAGAAGTGTAGTGAAAGTTCTATTCTTCAATGAGACAAACTTAAATAAAGAAGAAAACAGTAAACTGCCCATCTCCTGGCTCACAGAGCTCAGGTTATCCTAAACATTTTGAACAGACAAGCAATTGGTGGCATAAACAGTTTTCCAGGAGGTGTGTGGACATTGAAAATACAATTACCTGAGAAGGGTAACAACTCATCAAAATGAAAATGGATCTTGCCCAGAATAAACGCCTGTAAGATTATTCTGTCTGTGACTCATGATCTGGCTCCACATTTTATTTATTCACAGAATCACAGAATATGCTGAGTTGGAAGGGACCCACAAAGATCAATGAGTCCAGCTCCTGACGCTGCCCAGAACTATCCCCAAGAGACACACCATGTGCCCAAGAATATTGTCCAAATGCTTCTAGAACTCAGCCTTGTGCTGTGACCACTTCCCTGGGGAACCTGTTCCAGCACCCAGCCACCCTCTGGGTGAAGAACCTTTCTCTAATATCCAACCTAAATCTCCTCTGACAAAACTTCAGGCCACTCCCTTGCATCCTGTCACTGATCACTACAGAGAAGAGATCAGTGCCTGCCCCTCCTCTTCCCCTCACAAGGAAGTTGTAACTGCAATGAGGTCTCCCCTCAGACTCCTCTTCTCCAGGCTGAACAGACCAAGTGCCCTCAGCTGCTCCTCACACGGCTTCCCGTCAAGGTCCTTCACCATCTTCATTGCCCTCCTTCGGAGATCAGTCTAAAAGCAGACATGAGGCTCTTTTACTCTCTCTTCACTTACCAGCTTTTCAGCCCATTCTCCTGTTTTTCTACAAACTGTTCCAGTCTGTTTTAGCCTCTGGTAAACATCATAGGCTGGATGTGATGCCCCAGGGCACTGCTGGAGCTCTCTAGAGGTACATATTTTCCATTGATTGCCTCAGCCATGCCAAGGAAATGCCCAACCTCAAATCCTACTCTCAGTTTAAACCTGCATCCACATGGAGCCACTATTCTTCTACCCCTGCTCCCAATCAAGACATGAAACATGGCCACCAAGTTGTTGCTTCTCATGCTTCACCCTACCTTTCCCCTGGCAGGTGGATGCCCAGGTTCCACACACAGCTCATAGTTCTGCAAACTGGGCCTGGTTCCCTCTGCCCCCTCTGAGACACTGAGGAGAAGAAACCCACAGATGCCAAGGCATCCTCCATCCTTGGAGTTTTACAAGATCTGACTGGATAAGGCCCTGAGCAACCCAGTTTGGCCCCATAGCTGACTGTGCTTTGAGGAGGAGGTTCGGCTTACAATCTCATGAAATCCCTATGAGGTTTTTTTGTGGCCCTAACCCGCTGCCCCATACACATTTCAGAGGTGTTCCCAGACCTTGCCCAATCTTCAGGGGGCTAAACTCTTCCAAGGTTCAGGCTGGTGGCAGCATCTTCTTTGAAGTTTTCCCCTAACAACCAGAAGCAGCCACTCATGCCAACTTCCCTCCTCCATGCCTTTGCCCACTCCTGGTGTGTGAAGCAGGGAGACCCCCCCCAACCTTCCTCCTTACTGCCTCCCTAAGTGAGCCTCTCTCACCCTGCTAGTGCCATACTCTGACCATGGTGCTGAGTGAGAGCTGGTTTGGCAGAGATGGGAGGCACACATTGTCTGCTGGGGAAGGCAAATAAAATGAGCAAAAAATGCACTGAAGCCTTTGTCCCTTGTTTATGGTTGACAAATTAGTTTTGCATTAAGTTTTTATCATGCCTGGCTTGTAGGCTCTGCTTGGAGTGTAGCAGGAGCAGACAGCACAGTGGGGGGAGGGCAGAGCAGAGGGGGCAGCAGGGACAGGTGACATCCTGCTGGCGCAGCTGGCACCTCTGTATGTTGGATGCAACCCCACTGTCGGATGGCTCAGGCTGCCCCAGCTCTGGGAGAAAGCAATGAGCCTTCTTGCCTGTTGGCCCCAGGGCTCTGGGGACTCCTCCTTCAGGGGAGGAGGAAGAGGGAACAGGTTGCCAGTGGGCACTGGGCAATACACATGCCCTCCTAGGGCACCAGAATGTCCACCCGGGTCCATTCAGATGCCTGGCTTTGCCACAGCCATGACCCTTTGCAGTGCAGGGCACCTTCCCAGTTCCATCATTTCAGCTGGCAAAGATGGCAGGTACAGTTCATCCCCAGTGAGTGCCTGAAATCCCTTCCTAGCTTTCCTCTGCTTCTTGAAAGGCTACAGGTCAGCAGACACCCTAATTCTGTAGACACCATGATCGTCTCTGATTCCATCCTCAGGAGGTCAGAGGAGGGCTCTCTGGGTTCAGAGTAGTGTGAAAGCCATAGTGCAATGATATGGCATCCAGTGAATTCTTGGAAAAGGCAGATTCATAAAACCAGAAATATTCCCCCTTGGATCCCATTAAATTGTTGCTAGTTCTGGACCAGCTCTAGGGGGAGAGGCATGGATTATAGATGAGGCATAGCCAGCTCACTGGAGGCTGTTTAAACTATAGCAGGACCCAGAGCTGCTGTAGTTTACACTGGGGACTAAATCCAAGCCCTTTATCTATATATATGCAGGAATTTTAGGTGTCTCCTTGCTTGCAGGGGTTAGGAGGGTGAGTGTTTCCGAAGGGAAGTGAAGGGATGGCAAAAAGCAGCATCCTCAGCTGGGAGCAAAGAGCAGCTTTTGTGGATGTCATGCAAAAAGAAATCAATGCAGCTCTAAAACAGGCACAATGCAGGAACAAATGATAAAATCAAGTGGCCCACCAAATAAAACCAGAAGGTGCGAGTAAGGAGCTTCACAGCTCCCAGGGACAGTAGAAGCCACTGAGGAAGAACAAGGATAAAATTGAAGGCTGAAATGCGTGGGACAAAAGGGCTCAAGACATCAAACTTTCAGCATCAAGTCTCCACAGTATCCTGCTGCGAAGTTCAAGACCCTTCTCTCTACAGAGGTTTTCTGCAAGCCTCTCTGGGATCCAGCAAGGTCCCCATGCCCCAGCTGACCTCTTGTGCTAGCGCATCCTGCTCCATGCATGACACTTTCTTCTTTCTGACTCTACTACAAGCCATCTAACTACACTCCTCAGTGAAGGATCAGGCCCTGAGACAAACCTGAGACCTGTTGCTGGCTGCTGTGAGAACAGTGCATAAACAGAAGCTACGCTGCCATTCATTTTTGCAGGCGTGAACCTTTCCCATGGACATCTTGTGGAGGAGCCAGGCAGAGCCCATGAAGAGTACTGGGGTCCCAGCCAAGAGACCCTGCCTGCTCACTGTTTTGGACCAAGAGGATCCAGGGCATCTTCTTGCCCTCCTCTTGGGACACCAGGCAGTGTCCCCGCCCTAGCCAGTGTCCTTGCCTGCACTTGTCACCTTGCTGGGTCAGCAGCCTGAGAATCATCTCCAATGTTATGCCTGGAGGAGAAGCAGCACCAACATGCAAACTCAGCAGAAGAAGTATCCTGTGGGGACAAAACCTGCTTTTCTGTCCCCTCTCCATCAGAGCCAGCAGAGCAGCCAGTGCTGGAGGCTGAAAGGCCAAGAGCATAGGCAAGCCCTGAGCAAGGGCAAGGGAAGCAGGAGGCAACAAGAGGGCTTGGGGAGCTGGACAGACTTTGAAAGCACCTCCTGAATCTGTATCATAGAGCTAATTCATGTTTTTGGTGCTCAGATACTGACAGCAGCAGCCACAGGTACACAAGCAGGAAGCCTGCAGCACAAATGCCTATGGACCCCAGCCAGCATACCACCACAGCCATGGTGTTGTGGACTCTTTGGCTGTCTGGTGCCCCACCCTCAGCTCTCATATGGCCCCCATGTCCCCCATGAGACAATCTAGAACTCCCTATTGGTATCTTGAACAAAGCCCTGATTCTCCATCCTCTTCCCCAGTCTGGTTTGCAGGGGAATCCCATGTACAGCAAGCAACCTGCACACCCAGGAACAGAGGGAGCTGCAATACTAGAGCAGCATGGCCAGGGTGGGAGATGCCCCCAGGTTTGCAGGAAGGAACCCTGACTCCTGTGGCCCCCGAGCCTGCTGCCTGCAGCCTGCTTATCCCTGCTGCTGTTCTTGCAGGCAGGGCTGCCATGGCTGAGCTGGCCATGGCTCCCTGAAAGGGCTCATTGTTGGCAGGGGTGGAGGCAGGGACACAGGCAGCATTGATGGTGGGGGGTGCCCCGTGCTCCTGGCTGATGCAGGGGCCAACCTGGCCGGTGACTGACTGCTGGCACCCCTGACCTCACAGGCCTCCATAAAAAGGCTGGTTTGTAGCGCTGCCCTCAGCCAGGAGCCACAGGAGGATGAGGCACCTGGCATGTATTTCTGCAGTTCCCAAATGAGAACAGCCTCTGCACTTATCCTCCTGCCTCGGCCAGCCTCACCTCCCTGGCACAGCACCGTGTTTCTTTGGGCTCCCCAGACCTTATGTTGTTGCCCATCCCCAGCCCCTCAACATGATGTTGCAGTTCTGCTCAGCAATGCCATGGCCTCTCCAGTGCTCCTCAAAGCATCCAGTGGACTCTCCCCACGCTCTCTGCTCCCTCTCTCCTTGGGATGGAGCCGAGTGGGATCCAGCCTGGCTGGGAAGAGTGCAGTGGCAGGACTCCACCTCTCCCTGGCCCTTGGCAGCTCCTGCACCCACCAGTAAACACACATTAAGCTCCTGCAGTGACCAGTACACGCACAAATCAGAGGAAGGAAGGACGTCTGCTCAGGGAAGTTGGCCCCAAGGCTTCCGGCACCTGCAGCTGCAGGGGGCTGGACTGTACTTTGAAGGGTGGGCAAGGTGCCAGAGGCAAAGCCCCCCAGCCTCTCCCACCCCACTACACCCTAGAGATGTGTAAAAGGAGAAATCCTGTGTTGACCCGGCTGCGTGACCTGTCAGCTGGCAAATAGCATTTTCTCTCCCAGCCCAGGAGCCAGGACACTTTTGCCAACTGCAGGGGCAGTGCTTCAGAGATTGGGTGTTTAAGGACATAGTGAAGCAGCAGCTCCCCACCTTTGACAGCACAGACCCAGTGGGGAACAGGTTCACCTCCTTTGCTTCCAGGGCAGCCCTGCATGCTGGCAAGGAGCAGTGTGTGCCTGCCAGGGAGAAGCCCTTTTCAGTTGTGCAGGTGCCACAGTGTTTTGTGGAGAGGACATGGAGCTGGTACTCAACAGGACTCACTGCAAAGGGCTTCAGTGCACAAATTTTTGCACCCTATGAGCACCCTCTGAGGCACTAGAGCAGCAGCTGGAGGAGACAGGGCGGCACTGGGGACTTGTCCATCCATAGAGAGACAAAGAGATGCTTGGTGCACTTTCTGAGCTTGAAGTGGGAATGGCACTGTAAGGGTTAAATACACGCAGGCAACCCCAGACACCAGGCTCTGGCCAAAGCTTTAAAGACAATTTATTTGAACAGTTGAAAACACTGCAATACAGCTGGCTGAGAAGGCAGAAAATGGAAACCCCTTTTGGTGCTTTTATAACAACACCTTTCGCATACGCGGTGAAACCCCGGGCTGTGCTGTCCTCCTGTGCTTTATGGCCTGTCTTGGCCCCCTATGGGGGCCTCCGAGCATGTCTGTGAGAATTTTATCACTTATAGCAAGGAAGTTACCTCTGAGGCAGACAATAGCACAGAACTCTGCATATGAAACAAATTTCTTCCTATGTTAGCTTTTTCCTAGCAGCAAAAGTTTCCTTGAGTGGGTGTTAAAGCTCTTTCCCTCCTTGCTATTTCTTCCAAAGGTCTTCTACATCTACAGACACCAACTCACATGCATCCTGGTTGCATGCAGGCTACCATAGAGGCTTTGTGAACTTCAGGCAGTTTGGGATAAAATGAAAGACTCCACTGATGCTGAGTTAATTCAAGGTTCTGCAGAAGAGTGACAACCACATCAGAAGGGCTGGGTAGGTGGAGCAGATGCTGTGCATGCCGGTGATGTGGGTCATACCTGGGTCTCCAGTGGAGGCACAGATCTGGGATGCCAGGAGTACCACTGCCCTGGACCCTTGGCACTTTCTCTTTGGGTTAGGGCTGGGGGCACAGCAGGTGCTATCATCTCCTGTCTCTGCTTGGCCAGGCAGGCAGCCCCTTCCTGTGCAAGCATCCTGCTTCCTTATGCTCCTTTGGCAGCTGTGCCCCTCAACATGTGCAATCCCCCAAGTTGGGGGAAAGGAAAAACCACCCCAGGACAGAACTGCAGCCCTGCAATCAGACTTTTACTAGTCTCAAGCACTGTAAACAGGATCCACCAGCCCCTCCACTTTCCCTGGGGACTGCCTGATTCCTCCCAAGATGCCTGTGCTCTGAGGGGATCCTTATCAGATGTGGTGGCCATGGCCATATCAACCTCAGAGCAATTAAAAAAAAAAATCCAAAGCATTGCAAGTAACGATAAGAACAAACAGCACCACATCCTCTAAGATCTTGCATCATTCTTTTCCCAAAATGGGGAATTAATCTTACCCAAAACACCAGGGTACTGGGACAGACCTGCTCTAAGGAGCAGCAGAGCCTACTCCTTCCTCTGTGGCCAGCATCCCAGCCTTGGGCAGTTAGCAAGGAGAGGCTCTCATTTCCCCCTACACACAGGACACATGGGATCCAGGCCTAGCAGGTGGCAGGCTGTTCCTTGTCTTAGCCCTTGCAGAGGCTTTTAATGGAAATATTAGGGCTGGTATGGATGAGAGACAAATGCAAGCTCATATGTATATAAACTGGGGGCGGGGTGGGGGGGAAGCAGAACAGGGGCTAAAAGAAGAGCTGTATTCATAACCAAAGATGCATTTCCAGTTAGTCAGGCTGAGCACCACCAAGCCCAGGTCTGATAAGCCCCAGGACAGATGATGTGTCAGCAGAAGACAGCAGCATTTTATTACTTCCTGTTAACCCAACAGGAACATAGCTGCAAAAGACAACTCTGAATACACAGACAGTATCAGTCCAACAAACTAGTTCATGATTTCTCAGCAGGAGGAACACAAGAATCACAGGGAGGACCCAGTGACCAGCATCCCCTGTCCTCTGGGTCGTAGAGATCCTGAGGAACTCTTGGGGACACACAGCTGGGTCTTAGTATGTAACAGAGCATGAAAGTGTAAACACAACTTACTAAGGTTTTGTATAATAAAGTCACCTTCCCCTTCTCTTAGATCTTGCTATCTAATGTTATCATTGAACAACCCCCCCTGTCCAGCCACTTACAGAAATTTTCAAGTGTATGAACGCAGGGCACCTCACCCTGGCACGGCATGAAGGTGGTGTTCATGGCTGGCTCTGACAGCCCTGTCATTCATTATGGGATCAAAGCAACCCGTGTACCTGATGCCACCAAGAAATCCTGAGGAATAGTTTCTGAGGGTTTTTCTGCCTGTCTGAGGCAGCTGGGGAGGATCTCTGGGGCTGGTAGGGAGGCAGTGGCACAGGACTGGTTAGGAAGGGGTGTGGGTTCCCCCAAAGACAAGCTGCTCTTTAAGCAGATTTTTAATCTCAGGTCTTCACTGACACGTTCACAAATCCCTCTTTTTTCACTCCAGGGAAACAAGGAGTGTCTTAGTAAATACCTACCCAACCCCTCTGTAAATACCAGAAGCAGTGTTAAAGTTACTACTGTATTTTGAACTCCCAAGAAAATGGGACTACAAAAGATAAAGGCTGAGAAAAAGCATTGACTTGGATACAGCAAGATTTATGAGGCATGTTTAACATCATGAAGCCTGATGTACTCTTTTAGAGAAGAAAACAAAAATACAATCACATACGAGAAAGTCCAATACAGCTTTTGATACTCACCTGGGCTCTCCATCAGCAGATGATTTTTCTGTTGACCTCACCTCAAGGGAGGTGGGAACAGGCCTGGGAGGGATCACAGTATCACAGAATATTCTGAGTTGGAAGGTACCCACAAGGACCGTTGAGTCCAGCTCCTAAGTGAATGGCCCATACAAGGATGGAACCCACAACCTTGGTGTTATTAGCACCAGGCTCCAACCATCCATGTTAATATCAGGATGATCATGGCTGGGGGCTGAGCAGCAAGGCTGGAGAACTGCACTGTGCCCCATTTCTATTATTTTCTGTGCTAGGAGTGAGGCAGACCCCAGGAGCTCATAAGGTTTGACATTTTTTCTGGGACGCTTCTTGGGAGTAAGATGGAATGCTAATAGGGCCACCAGTCCAGACTAGTGACAATGATGTGCTGAGCCAGGGTAGGATCCTCAGCTGAGATGAGTTAGCACAGCTGCTCTCACATGGAGTCCTGAGATGCTCTCTGTGCTTGTGGGGTCTGTATTTTCAAGCAGACATCAGGCAGGCTGGAGAGACTGGCAAGAATCATGAAAAGCCCAGAAAACTGCTCTGTTGTGAGAGATAAAGTTTAGTCTATTTAACTTCTCAGAGAGAAGGTTAAGAGGTGCCTTGATCATGATCTATTAATACCTACATAGGAGAAATAGTTCAGATAGTAGATAGCTCTTTAATCTAATAGCAAAGGCATAATGCAATCCAGTGGCTGGAAGCCAAAACTCGATGCCTCCAGACTAGATGTAGGGGGCATGTTTCACTGTCAGGCACATCAAGTTCTGGAGCAACTCACCCACAGCAGCAAAGGCATCTCTCCTGAGACAAAGGTGTGCCTGCACCCTGCCGATGGCTCTGGTGCAGGAATGACTGGGTACGAGGCTCTAGCCTGTCGCCCACAGGGGCAGGGGTGAGCAGTCTCAATGATAATTTGGGCCTCAATATCTTGGATTTTACAAATGGATAGTTAACTGTGTTTATTTTTGTATAGAGGAGGAGAATCTCACCACGACCACCCCCGACCCAGCAATTTAAAACTGATGTGTAGCCATGATGCTGCGAGTATGTCAAAGTGGCTGCATAATATTGAGGCAGTTACTTTTGTCCTCATCCATTTCCTTTAACTTATGTTATAATGAGCTGTTTTGGCTCTTGGGAGGACAAATCAAAAAGGAAGGAGTGAAAGGCTGGGGTAAATAAACACATCCTTTGGGTACAGTACTAGTCCTGCACATAGAGAATTTATAAACTCCTCAAAAAAAGGGATTATAGCATGAGCTGTTTATCACCACTTGTGAACTACAGAAGGATCAAGTATTTTGTTAAAGCTTTTACATGAAAGCCAATGAGAAAAGACATTTTCTGGAAGTCAAGTGTCTCCAAAATATTCCAGTCTCTGCCTCTTAAGATCAACGTATCAAAAAATCACTCAGAGAAATCTTGGCTGGCGCTCCTACAGGGTTTAGGAATTATTTCGGTAACCCCACTGGGCTCTGGCAGACTTTAGAAACTCCTTGCAGGGAGGCTTGCACCCCACAGCCCCGCAAAGGGAGTCCCCGGGCAGAGAGGAGGCAGCGGCAGTCCCCGCTTCGTCGCAGCCCTCGCACAGCTCCCACCCTGCTGCAATGCCCCAGCCACAGCCACGCTGCTGCCGAGCGAACAGCGACTCTTCCTTCCCCTGTCACATACCTCTCCCTCCTCTGCGCGTACTTGGCCCGTGGGGCAGCAAAGTTTTTATCATCTCGGCGCTGAGAGATGTTTCCTTCCAGCATGGAAAGCCTCAGCCAGTCGGGAGGGTTCCTCCATTGCTGCCGGGAGCGGCATGCCGGCACTGCAGCCCCGGGGAGAGCATCCTCTCCTCTCCTCTCCTCCCGCAGAAAAAAGCGTAGCGTGCAGGTGGGTTTACAAACACCACAGTACGATCTGACACAGACTCAAAATGCCACGCTTAACCACTCAAATAGGATTTTCTATTAGTCCGCCTTTAAATTTATATGCCTTAATACATTGCTCTTTATGTTAACAGCGTTTTGTAAGATGTACGGGGTATGTAACGTGGCCAGGTTACTGACAGAATCGTAATTTTGCTCCCAACTGCATTTTGAGTGATTTGAACAGTAACCTTCCTCTCACCTTATCAGTCACACTGACATTTTATTACACATATTCCCAAACAGATTATGTTGTTAAGGCAGATTTTTTGAACTTTAACTCCAGAGGAGAAAATACAAACCCTTCACAGAAATCTGTTGCTGGAGAGTGTGGAAACTGGACACTTTGAAACTGCATTTGGGCTCAGCTGAAAATTTCAAGAGGTGAGCTTCTTTGCCTCTCCAAGTCGCCAGCAGCCTCCCTGCTCTCCTGCCTAGAGCCACGCAGTAGAAAACCGATGTCTTTTAAACAGAACCAAATTTTCTTGATGAGGGTGCGGTACAGCCACAGCAGTCCTTTCCTCTGAAAGCAAACTGACCACAAACACATACCATGGAGCCTAATTAATATTTTAATACTCAGCAGTCAGAGATATAGAGCCGCAACATGTAAACTTTCAAACCAACAGCATCTCTTTAGGTTAACACTTAAAATACCAGGGAGCATCAGAAAACATGATCATGCTCAGCTGAAATCATCAGAAGCATGTTTGTACTTCAACCCTGCTTTTTGTATTTGTTTATCCTTCGACCCTCGGTTTATTTCTCATTTTTTTGCATTGTTCTCTCAAATTGCTTTCTTTTGTATGAGACAGTCTCTACAGCCATGTTATCTTGATTGCCCCAGGTTCAATGTCACGTTTTAAGCCCAGGTGTTGCATAGACACTCAATGCACATCACTGGTGTTTGGAAGTTCTCCAGGCACCTGTGCCAGTCCTGCAGTCCTTCCCCACCACCTGGAAGTATGTGCCCAAGTATCCTTGGAACTGCTACAAGTTGTGGGGCACTGGATTTTTTCAGATGTACTTCAGAGCAGTCTCAGTGCTCAGATTGTTTCTGGGCTGATGTGTAAGAGAGAAGCAAATCCTTACTCTTTGGAAAGACTGGAAAGCACTCAGGTGTCTAACTGGTCTTGCATTCTTACTGTGAACCCCTCGACTTCTTCCTGGCACTGGTCCCTGGGCTGCTTTATGCCCTGTTCAGCCAACCTCCTTGAAAGCCTGTCATTCTTGCACTTCCAGTGTCTTGGCCCCCAGCAGGAGCAAAGCTCAGCCATGGCTGTAGGCCAGCTGGATGCCTGCCCCCAGCTCCTCCCCACCACTCTCTGGATGCACCAAGTAAGTGAGAGCATACATCAGGTGCACATCATGGGCACCGGGAGCTGTCAAAGGCCTGTATGTCACATAGGGTTGGCACTCAGGGTTATCGTGCAGCTACTAGGGGTTCATAGGTACAAGGGGGGTTACACCACGGCAAGTGAATCAGCAGGAAGGGTTTGGCCTGAGCTGACACATCATCTGAGAAGCAGCAGCAAGAGAAACCCCAGGGCCACCAGCTCTGGGAAGAGTCAGACAAGCAGGAGCCTCAGTCCTTGTCCTTCACAAGGTGCAGGAAAAAAGCAAGAAAGCAAGTGGCTTCAGGGCTTTCTCCCTCAAAACAGGGATATACCAATGCAACAGCACCATATTACAAAAGCTACAATGGGGAGTTGTTGCTATGGTGAGGGAAATAATATTTAAGCATCAACTGTTTATAAATATAAAATCCCCACAAAGTTTACTAAAATTAGATTAAGAGGGCTAGGGCTGTCAGGATATTGTAAAAGACTTGAGAAATGCCAGTATTTTTGGACACACAAGATCTGGGTACTCCTAAAACAACAAATGCAAGTCCAAAATGCTAAACACCAAACATGATGATCTGCCATTGTGCTTCCTGAGATTTAAAGGCAATCTCATAGCTCTGAACTCACTGTCGCAGCCTGGCAGGCCTCTCAGAGTGAAGGCGAGACCAGCATTCCCAGGGATTTATTTTTCTCTTGACACAATTGCAGCGCAGAGACCTGGGCTCCACTGCTACTCACTGCCTGCTCGCTGCCGAGGGAAGTTGTTCCGAACTGCTGCTGAACATGCTGGAACCGTGACCCCGCAGTTAACATCTTGCAAATCCTAGAGCTGGGGGTGACTTGGAAATTCCTGAGCTGGGGAGCTCCTTGCAGAGCTTAGGGGATTTTCAGGAGCTCGACGTTGCTCACGTAGATGGAACAAGAAAACCACTGTGATTTCTTACAGTGCTCAGCTCCAAACATACACAATGTAAAACGGGGATATAAAAAATGAATACCCATTATAGCATCTCCAGAATCATAACCTGCCTCTTGCTGGCCAGTTGCCATTTCAGCAGAGCTGCAGTTAAACTGCTAAAAATGCAGTTTAGTTGGCAAGCACTGGACAAAAGGGAAACATTCAAAGTTGCCAAAAGTAAAATGTCTGACCTGTTTTGAGGGGTCAAGCAGAAGCAGAGAGGAATGTGACTGTCAGAGTGCAGCCACCTTAACTGCCCTAACATCGTCCCACGCTTCCTTTTCTCTGTTCCATCCACCTTCCCAGGAGGTCAGGATTGTGGGAAGGTGCCATCACCTGCCAGCATTTTCGCACTAGCACCACCGAGGATGGTTTTGGTTGCTGCCTGTGGCGGTGAGCCTTGGCTTAGGCAGCACACAGAGGATTCCTGGCGCTGGAGAACCAGTCCCCATGACAATATTGTTTTTGATGAGCAAAGGCCACCGGAAAACGAGGGAACGAATGCGCACCACGATCCCTACCAAGCCCAGCAGGGCCCCGGGGGGCTGCTGGTGCCTCGCAGTGGGGAGCGAGGAGTGTTGGAGGTACCTGCTGGCCCGCATCCAGGTCCCGGTCCGCGGGGATCCCCGTGTCCCTGCGAGCACCCAGCCTGGGGAACACTTCTCATGCGGAGAGCCCCGCGGGGCCCCCCCACGCCCACGACGGGAGGGGCTCTGCCCTCTCTGGCCGGGGGCCCTGGGGAGGTAAATAAGGAAACGGGGAGATAAATAAGGAAACGGGGAGGTCAATAAAGAAAGGGGGAGGTTCCTGCCCGGCAAACCCGCGGAGCCGAGCGGGCAGTGCGGTGCGGCGGCTCCGCCGGTGCCGGTGCCTGTGCCTGTGCCCGGCTCTGCGCTGCGTGCGCCCGTGCGCGCTGCCGGGCGGAGGGAGGCAGGCAGGGAGAGAGGGAGGGAGGGGAGCAGCGCAGCCGCATCCCTTCCCTGCCCGCCCGCCCCTCTCCCGGCGCGGAGGGGCGTGGAGAGGCGGCCCCGCGCGGCGCTGCCCGCGCGGGCAGGCAGGGCAGGGCAAGGCAGGGCAGGCAGGGAGGGCAGCGCGGGCAGGGCAGGCAGGGATGAGCCACCGCAGCGCCGCCCGCTGAGCTCCGCCGGCTGCCGCCCCCGGGCCGGGCCGGGCTGGGCCGGGCTCGCCGTCCCCCGCCCCAGGAGCCGCGGCCGGGGATGCGGGGTCAGCCCGCCGCGGCGCTCCGCCAGGTAAGGGGCGATGGGGCGGGCGGGAGCGGCGCAGATCGGCGGGGGTGCTCGGGGGCGGCGGGCCGGGGCTCTCCCGTAACCCTTTCCGCGCCACCAACTTTCCAGGGCAGCGAGGCATCGCCCGCAGCGGCGGGAGGGACTTTTGCGCCGGCTGCGGCGGGACCCCGGCCCGGGCTGCGAGCACCTGGAGCCACCCCGGGGCTGCCTGCGCGGCGGGGGCGCGGCAGCCCCGGCCCCAAAACCGCGCGGGAACGAGCTGTCCCCAAACTTGGGCTGCTGTCGGGCGAGGAGCTGCCGCCTGGAGCGAGCGAGTAAGTCCCCGGTGGCACAGGGAGGCCAGATGCCCTGCCCGGCCGTGCAGCCGCGCACGCCGGCGGAGCGAATGCCCCGGCGTTTGCTGTCAGACCTCAGCGCGGTCTGAGAAACCTGCCGGGAGGGCGCAGGCTGGCGAGGAGACCTCGCAGAGCGGGGTGGAAGCACGCCATAGCATGGAGCAGTCCTACGGGAAAGCTGTGCGGCTCGAGGTTTGCGCTCTGGACGCGGCCGTAGGTTGGGTACGTTGCAAAGAGCGTTTCGAGGTGATGAATGAGCGCGTTCATCCCAAAAGAGCCTTCCAGCTCCTGCCAGGGAGTGCTCTGGGAGGGAGCGAGCAGGCACCAACAGGGTGGTGGATGGCTCAGGGAAAGGTGGAGAGCACAAAACCCCCTGTATTTGATTTATCGAGGCGTTTGCATCCTCGGGAAGAGGCAGATGCAGTTCAGCAGATGAGGGATAAACAGGCACAGGTGGATGTTGCGATAAGAAAACTCTGGGACTGGCTGAGGTTGATAGTGATTAATTAACTGAAAATGTGTATGCTATGTGCCAATAGGAAAAAAACCCAACAAATTCCCTGTTGAAAGTTCTGTGATGGTTTAAGTGCTGGTCAAAGTGGGCAGTAATCTTTTGGCAGCAAAGGATCTTTTGGTCCCTCTAAAATGCAGAGGGAATGGGAAGACAGAGGACAGTAGGGGATATGCCAGGGTGGCTTTGAGCACTGGAACCCTGTGCCTTACCATTAGAAAAGTGTTCCAGGAGATGATGCACACCAGAGCAGAGTGAGTCTGGGGCATGAAGCATGTCCATCTGGTGTACACCTGGGGAAGGTGGTGGGCATGAGTCCCTAGCTGGGACTCATGGGCATTTAAAGCTGTGACAGTAGGGAAGCTCTAGTGCTGTATGGCTGAAGAGGAGACAAGGCTCATTCTCACCCCACCAGGATCTCGTATTGGTGGGCCGTGCTGCGGGGGAGGCTTGGGGACAGAGAGCAGCCCTGCTCACATGTCTGTGGTGGTACGCAGAATCGGGTTGAGCCTGCAGTGAGGGGACGGGGGAGCTGCTCAGCACTGTTTTTTCACTGGTCTCCCTTTCCCCTGGGGAGCAGTGGGGTGCAGCCTGCCTGTGCCCAGGCTGGGTGGCCCACAGGCATGTTCGGTGTCTGCCAGGCTTTGCAGAGCCAACAGCATGACTAAGCCACTGTGACCAAGTGGGATACTTGTGATTAAACCCTGTCAGGAGCCTGTCTTCCCTGCCTCAGTGGCCACATGTTGTTTTATGGGATAAACTCTGTGCCCAGTGGGAGCACACCGGGCAGTGGCAGGGTCTGTGCCAGTGGGTCACTGGCTGAGATTTGTTTCACAACATAGCAACTTAATTTCTGTGCTTCGGTGGCGAGGCAGGGAGGAGCAGGGCTGCAGGAGGGAGCTGCTGGCTGGGAAGGGAGGCACTGCTGGGCACTGGCTGGGTGCTTGTCCCTTCGGGCAGCACTCCAACAAGCCGCTCTGCCCTGGGCAAGGCATGCAGGGGTGTTGCTTGCTGGGCAGGGAGCAGGGATGCAGAGCTGAGTAGGTGCTGAAGTTGGTACTGTGAATTCTCTGGATAAACTATGTATGTGCCGGTCTCTGGGAATGAGGGGTTGTCTGCCATGAGGCACATTTCGGGATATGTTCCCTGGTGAGCATGCTGCAGCAATGCCTTCCAAGTGCTGCAGTTGCACTTGTGTCAGGAGCAGGGTTTTGCCTTACAACTCTCGGCGTGGGCTTTGCCTTGTGTGGGCTGTGCCGTGTGCTCCTCTGAACAGTGCCAGCGTGCCCCAGTGTGCAGCCAGGTGGGCAGGCAGCCTTGCCCATCCCCTGCGGTCATCCACCCATCTCCCTGGCACCGAGACCCCGGCACCTCTCAGGCGATCACTGCTCACAGTTGTGTTTTCCAGCTGGTCCCAAAGTCCTGAGTCACTCTGCCGTTTCCATGGAAACAGCCTTGCTGGCGGGAATCGGTTTTGGGGATAGAGGGTGCCGGTAGCTGGACTGGCACCAGGCAGGCCCGCGGGAAGGACTGTCAGAGCACAGGCACTCCTCCAGTGCATCGCCCTGGTGCCGGGGTTTGTGCCAAGGCTGGAGCACCTGCATTGCACAGACCCTCGCACCTTCTTCCACTCCCTTTTTCCTTCCTCCCTGCCATGGGGAAGCACAGAGGGATTTCCCTGGCAGTGGCGAGGGAACTCAAGCTGAGCCCACCCGTGCTGAGGGTACAACTTCTGGGGAGCTGTCAAGAGAGGGAGACAGCCCGGAAGGCAACCAAAAAAAGCAGGTGTTTTTGACTGCCCTGTGAGAGAGCCTTGGGTACAGCAATGACAGTATCAGTTGTTGCAAGGGGTCTTGCCTAAAGCTGCATCACCCCTGAGTTTCCCAAACATGGACAGCTCTGGGGAGCAGAAAGGGAACATGCAAGAAAGGCCTGGGGCAGGAGTCAGGGCAGTTGCACATATAGAGGTGCTGTGGGAGCCCCCCACAGGGATGACAGTGCTGTGAGGCTCTGCCCTGTGCAAGACCTGGCTGCTTTCGGGGAGGGGAGAAGACCTGCGAGTTGCACTGACTGCTGCAGCAACCCTGTTGAGTCCTGCCTGCCTGGCAGTGCTTGAACTCAGCTGCCAGCAGAGCCTTTGGTGCCACGGCCCTGCTGCGCAGCTCCAAAAGCAGATTATTCTCTTTAAACCTAGGAAGACCATCCCCAAAAGAGGAGCTCTGGGTCTCCACTGCACAGCAGCTGGCCGGCAGCATTTGCTGCTCGGCACACTGGTGACTCAGAGATGCCATTCAGCTTAATTCATCACCTCCGATATCCCCTGCACTTCTGGGCTGTTTTGCCGGCTTCTCGCCTGCTCATCCTTCTCGGACTAGTGCCGGGAGTCAGGGGAGGAGGAGGAGGAGGAAGAGGAAGGCAGGTGATTATGCATCTGCTGCTGTTGGCAGGTGCACAAGGTGGGGGAAGCTGCACTGCCTGCACCCATCCTTTCCCTTCCTCCAGGCTCAAGGCTGTGGGAAGTGGGGCAGAGGAGAGGAAAGGCTCAGCACCTTCCTCTTCCCACAGACAATGCTCCTGTCCCTGTGCCAGGCACTGGCTGGCCTCCTGCTGCATTTGGAGCCATTTGCCGGATGCTGCGTATCCCTTGTGGACAGCCTGGTCCCAGTGCAGACGCAGGCAGCTGGACAGAGACGCAGGCAAGGCACTGGAGTGCAGTCTGTCACGCTGTGACCAGAGTGGGGTTGGGGTCAGGGAAGGGGCAGTGGTGACCCCAGCACAGTGCAAAGGAACCCATGTGTCTTCTCGAAGGCCCCTTGCAGTGCTGAAAAGTACCACTGGCCTACCCCCATCCCACTCTCCATCTCTCATAGCCCCAGCTGCCTGGAGGGACACACTGGTCTCAGCTCCCACCCTTTGGCTGCGTTTGCTCATCATCTTTGGTGGAGCTGAGCTGGAGACAGAGCAGAGTGTGATTTCGGCTGGGAACGCTTCTAGCACAGAAACATCTGTGAGGCCAGCATTTCGGATGACTCCCATGGTCACAGCATCCCACAGTCTAGGGCTGAGGGGCCAAAACACTACATGCCTCATACAGGACTCTCAGATGCAGCCCCATGTGGGCACAGCCCTCACTCCAGCTCCTGTCTGAACTGCTGGCCCCAGGTATCAGCACCTGAAGAGGAACAGGCCAGTTTAAGAACAAGGCCCCTCAGGGCAGTGATGGGAGTGTGAGTGGCTGTCCTGCTGTGCGTGTATGCAGGACACATCCTCCTGTGGCACACTGGCTGCAGCAGCTGCTCAGCCAGCCTGCTCTGGAGCCGTGTAGAGCCTGGTACCCTTCCTCCTGGACAGGTGTTCACACCAGCCTGGCTGTGTCAGATGAACAAAGGGGAGTGTAAGTAAAAGTGATCTTCAGCTATGCCAGCAGCTCCTGGGTGCCATATGCTTCTGCTGCCCCAGGAGCTCCCCCAGAGCACCCAGCTGCCAGTTGTCACTGCTTCTGGAGCCCAGGGCTGGACTAAACAGGAACTGCAGTCCCTAAGGGACAGGCAGTGATGGGAGGAGGCAGGAGAGCCAGCTGTGGTGGAAGAGGAGGCTCTGTCTGGCTTTAAAGGCCACAGATGAGACATCAGGGAGGGAAGCCTTCTCCCAAAACTTGCTTCTTCCTGGCTGAGGCTCAGCAGATGGGCAGGGCGTGTGCCGAGGGTGTCAAGGGGCAGATGAGGCTGAAGCTGGGCTGTAGTTTAGCACCTGCTCTGCCAAGGTGAATCAATGCTCCATTTCTTCCTCTCTACAGCTTGGGGCATTGTGAAGGGTGGAACCTGAAATGCTTGCTGCCAGTGATCAGGTGGGACCAAGGAGGCATCTGGTCTCTGGTTTGCCTTTTTTGGGGAGCCAGCTGAGACTTTCTGCTAAAATGGGGACAATCTGTGTTGCATCTGCTCCAGAATCCATCAGCAGTGAAGCAAATAGTATAATTTGAGGTTGTGTCTGAGGGATGCAGTGTAGCTGGCCATCACTAGAGAGCATGAAAGCATTCCCACTGCAGCTTCCACCTAGGCAGCCTGCAGAAGCCAGCTGGGTCAGGAGATACCAGCAGCGACCCTCCTGTCCTGTCCTGACTTAGCAGACCTGGAAAAAGACTTTATCCAAGGGATAAAATATCTCATGTGGACACTGGCGCCAGGTTTCTCTGCTGCAGAGTGGGTAACCCCAATCCAGCAGCAGCAATAGGCAAGCATCTGCGACTTTGGTCCCCCAGCCACGTGCCATAATCCTTGGCGGGCAGCAGTCCAGGAAAAAGCAACCTGTATTTAAAGCATCTTTTTGGGTCTAAAGCACAGCTCTTAGTGCACAGACACAGGGAGAGCTGGTGGGGAGTTGCCTGCAGCAGCTGTGCCAGACCCCCCCGTCTTGGAGTCCTGCTCTAAACCCCTACTTCCAGTGAGAGGTCTCTGGAGCTGATAGTTCTTGAAGCCTCCTGCCTGCACAAAGCAATGGGGGCAATTAGTAAATAATAAAAATATTAATTAAAAAAGTTGAGTAAGGATGTTCTTGACTCACCTGCAGAACCTGAGCTGCTCTTCTGGTGTCCCTTGCTGGGTGACAGGGTCTCTCTGGGGAGTGGGACACACTGAGGATATGGGAACAACACACTGTCCCAGCTGCCATGGGCTCTGCAGGGAATACATACCAGGAGCATTGCACCATCCCAAGCCCATCAGGCATTTCAGTGTGCTCTGGGCTTGAACAGGCCTCATGTGCTCAAATCCATCACTGGCCTCTTGGTCTCCCTTTGGAGACCTTGTCCAGGCAGCAACAGCAGTGGCTCTGACAGTCCCACCCACAGTGGTCGGTGTGCTGGGTTGGAGCAGGGGACCAGGTGCTCACCACGAGCTTGGGGCCAGCACATTGTTCTCTCTGGGGACACACAGAGAGTGGGGAAGCAGAAGCAATGGTGGGGATGATTCAGTGGGAGGGAAGGGCTCTGCTGGGTGGGGAGCAGTGATACTTGAGGCTATCCCCTTTGTTTTTCTGAGGTGGGTGCAAAGGGAACTACAGAGCTACATGTGCAGGTGAATGGACCACACCGTGGGAGGGGGGAAATGGAAGGAAAGTGGGCAAAAGAAAAGTGGGCTCAGGGGAGCTTCAAAGCCATTGCTAATACTGAGGTGTCTCCCCCACACAGGTGTTTTAGCTTGTCTGGGGTTTCTGGAATGTCTCTGCTATCTTCTGCCTCCCAGTCCCACTGACCCTCGGGAGCAGTAGTATGTGGATGTAAACCCTGTGCTTTGGAGGGCAGCAGGGCAGTCTATGAACAGGGGGGAATGTGAAGGACCACCAGTTACATCCCCTTCCAGCAATGCAGTAGCTCCCCAGGCATGACAGGGGTACTCCTAACCTCATGGTCCCTGAGCACCCCATCCAAGTGTCCTACTCAGTTTCCCCTACCTTTGCCCACATGTGGGCAGCAGCAAGGCAGGGATTAGCACCACTGAAGTTATCTTGTACAGCTACAGCTCCACTCTTCCCTGCACACATCCCTGGTGCCAAGGCCTTCTGCTGATGCATTGTTGGCAATAAAAGATGGAAAGGATGCAGTTTCTCTTGCTTTCTCCTTTGTAGTATTGCTTTCCCTTTCTGGTGCTCAGAATAGGAGGGGGCCTGAATCCCAGAGTGGAACAGGATCTTACCAGCCCCCTGAGATCAGTGCTGGGGGTACATTGGGCTGACAGCTGGGGCACAGCTCTGGCTGCCACTTGTCCCCAGAGGCTGACAGAGTGAGCTGGCCTGGCTGTTGGACCTCTAAGCAGAGGGGTTTGTGGCTCCAAGAGAGACATTGCCCCTCTCCCAAGCAAGAGGTTATTGGCCTGGATGTGCCATCCTTATTGTGACAGCTGGACAGAAAGGATGGAGACAAGAAAGCACCATCCCTTCCTCTTTCCCTGCTACAGCTCCTGCACTTGGGCATCAAAGGCACTGGCTGATAGGGTGACAAGTGACTTACAAGGCAGCTGGGGAGGAGGGTTTGCAGCAGCTGGGTGGAGACACTCAGACAGAGTCACCACTAGGCTCTGACATCCCCTTGCCTGGGTTGCAGGGTGTGGGGTGAGCCCTGGGGCACAGGATTTGTGTACACACCCAGCCTGTAAGGAAGAGGGCTGAAATCCTGGCTGGACATGTTTCACCAGGACTACTAGCCAATGCCTGGTCTTTCCCTTGTCTGAAACAGGGCTCTGCAGGGTGTGACTGGGGTTGACATGGTCATGACTGATGGACATACATTGGGAGGGCGTTTATTTGTACCCCCAGCAGTTGGATACTTGGCAGTCCATGCTCAACCCGTGACTTCTCTGTTGGGTTGCAGACACCAAGACAACCTGTGAAGAAGCTCCATGAAGGTGACCAGCCATGCAATGTTCCTGGAAGGCTGTCCTCCTACTAGCCTTGGCATCCATTGCAATTCAGTACACAGCAATCCGGACCTTCACTGCAAAGTCCTTCCACAGCTGTCCCATCCCTAACCCTGTGAACTGCAGCCTGAGCCAGGACACTGATCTGGCTGACAGGCTGTGCGATGAGAGCCCCACTTTCTCATATAACCTCTCCAGGAAGACGCATGTTCTCATCCTTGCCACCACCCGCAGTGGCTCCTCATTTGTCGGGCAGCTGTTTAACCAGCACTTTGATGTCTTCTATTTATTTGAGCCCCTCTACCACGTCCAGTACACCCTGATCCCAAAGCTGACCCAGAGCAAGAGTACAACGGACAGGCGGGTCATGCTGGGGGCCAGCCGTGACCTGCTGAGGAGCCTGTATGACTGCGACCTCTACTTCTTGGAGAACTACATCAAGCCCCAGCCTGTCAACCACACCACCGACCGCCTCTTCCGCAGGGGAGCCAGCAAGGCCCTGTGCTCACCGCCTGTCTGTGAGTCCCTGGGAGCTGTGGATCTCCACCTGGAGGAGGGAGACTGCGTGAAGAAGTGTGGGACCTTGAACCTGACTCTGGCCACTGAGTCCTGTAGAGAGCATGGGCATGTGGCCATCAAAACTGTGCGTGTGCCTGAGGTCAGTGACCTCCGGGCCCTGGTGGAGGACCCACGGCTGAACTTGAAGGTCATCCAGCTAGTGAGGGACCCCCGGGGGATCCTGGCATCCCGGAGCGAAACCTTCCGGGACACCTACAGGCTGTGGAGGATCTGGGATGGCACTGGCAGGAAGCCATACAACCTGGACGTGACCCAGCTCACCACAGTGTGTGAGGACTTCTGGAACTCTGTGTCTACTGGCCTGAACCGGCCACCATGGCTCAAGGGCAAGTACATGCTGGTGCGGTACGAAGACCTGGCCAGGAACCCCATGAAAAAGACCGAGGAGATCTACGATTTCCTGGGCATCCCCATGGACAGCAATGTCGAGCGCTGGATACAGAACAACACCCGAGGAGACAGGTCCTCCTCCAAGCACAAGTACGGGACAGTGCGCAACTCAGCGGCAACAGCGGAGAAGTGGCGGTTCCGTCTATCCTACGAAATCGTGGCGTTCACCCAGCACGCCTGCCAGCAGGTGCTGGCACAGCTTGGCTACAAAACTGCTGGCTCTGAGGAGGAACTGAAGAACCTCTCCATCAGCCTGGTGGAGGAGAGAGACTTCCTGCCCTTCTCCTAAGACAGCCCCAAGGGCCCCGGTTTTGTTGTGGACTATTTCTAACTGATGCCTTATTTTATTTTCATTTGTTTTGTTTCCCCCTCTTTCTCTCTCTCATCTTTTTCTCTCCAAGATTTGCACTAAACCTTGAGCAGGAATCTCTACAGCTGAGTCCAGGGGAAGTGACTGCTGCCCCTCAATACATTTTGGATTCCAAGAGGAGTTGGGTCTCTCCAAGCAAGAGCTAGAACTGTGGATGGGTAACAATGTTTACAAAACACACAAAATGTATAAAGCAACCTTCAAGCTTTCCAAATCGAAGGGTATATGGGGTACTGTACTTTTGCACTGTTTACTTTTACAATGTAAGAGGTAAATATAAATATAATTTATGAATGGTGTCATCCCCTCCAGAATAACTCCCCTTGCCCCCCAGTGAGCAGGTTAGACTGGAAGCTGAAAGTGGAACAACCTCCTCATTTTTGATCTTGGTGTGACATGTCTGTCTGTTTAAGTCCTGTTATTGGGCTGGGCAGTTGGTTTGCTGCTCTTACATGGTTGTTTGGTAACACCTGTGATATTTCTTTGTGCCAAAAACCCACAAAAGAAAAAAGAAAAAAGGGAAAAAAGTGATTGGGTGGTTTGGAAAAAACCCAACACATTTAATGCTTTATTTCTGTGTTTTCTGTAAATAAAAGTGCAATAAAACTGACTTGGGGGTGAACTTCAAGTGAAAGATCTCAGTGAGCAAACTAGGGTGGATGCACCAGCAGGTAAAGAGCATCTCCTGGTTTGCCTGACCCTTGTAAGGCTGGCAGTGGGTGGGAGCAAGGCTGGGGGAGCACCCCCAGGGCAGAAGGAAGCTGCAGCCACCTCCTTGGGCATGTGCATGTTTGCATCTGAAGTGTGTCAAAATGCAAGCACTTAAGCCAAAAACAAGAACCTGTGGTTATTTGTTGACCTGAAAGCTTGTTGACCTGCATGGGAGCATGGGACTTGTTGAAGTGCCCACCACCATAGTGCTAATGGTACCAGCACAGTGAACCCAGCCACATCAGGCTGCCCCTTCACCACATATGACACCACTGATGCCAGTGTTGGCGTGCCCTACCCCAGAGGACCAGGGAAAAATGCTCTGGTGCAGGTCATGAAACTGCCGAAATGAATATGCACGAACAAGATGATGTTGGCAATGCACACACATTCCTTCATGAGCTGCCTGCAGAGGCAGGGCCCTGCATGCAAGACACCCAGGCCTGTGGGCTGAGAAGGTCAGCAACCTGCTGGACAGGGGAGCCAGGCATACAGGGCAGGAGCACTGAGAACTTGACACAAGACATTACTAGTCTGCTTGATCCCTGTCTGCTGAACAGCTGTCCAACTCCTCTGACCCAGCTGGAAAAGTGTGCCAAACAGCTCAACCCTTGAGATATGTCCCACAGACCACGAGCAGCTGCAGATAGGAAGCCAGCAGGGCCAGTCCCCAGGGCACAGAGGACAACAATGCCCCAACAGTTTCTCGGTTGTTGCTCCTAGAGCCAGGCAGAGCAGGGACCCACAGAGAGATGAAACCGCAACTTGTCCTATCTACCCACAGCTGCCCATTCCCAGCACTGGACCCACTCCTCGCCCAGGGCTGTTTGAGCCACCCACAGTTCACCTACCTGGGCACTTCTCCTCTCCAAAGGTCTCTTCCAAGGTCTGCTGCCCACCAGCTTTCAGCCCTCTCTTACCTGGGAGAAGGTGAGACCAGCTGCTACAGTTGCACACCGGGAGCTGGGACATGCTGTCTGCACATCCACAGCCTGAGACAGGGCAAAGCTCTAGCTTTAGGTGATTTTGCAGCACCCTTTTGCCACTTATAAGACCTCTGGAGAGGCAGTGTTAGCAGTGTTTTGCAGCCTGGCTTAACATGGCAAACCACCTTCAGCTGGGCTGCAGGGAAGGTGAGCAGCTGTGATGTACCCGATGGCTGTTCCTCAGGGCTCACAGCTAGAGCACATGTAATTCATTTGTGCTGTCCAAAAGGCGACACGGCTGGCTCCAGCTCTGTGAGGTGGAATGGAGTGGGGACAGCGTGCACGTGCTGTACGATGGGCACTTCCCTCATCTGCCTACCCACAGTGGGCAGAGACCACGTCTCCAGGTGTCTTCCCTGTCACTGCCAAACCTGCTCCTGCCACCAGCTCAATGCCTCCCAAATCACACCAGTCGGCTGTGTCTGCAAGAGAGGAGTGGGGCAGGTGGCAGAGGTGGCTGCAGCCAGCCCCATCGGCATGCTGCTCTTACCAAGCAGCTGGCAGCAAAACATCAACCAAATAAATGGCTTGATTACCCCGTTATTAGTTACTAAATTAATCCTTTTGTCAGCACTTAACAAATGCTGAGCTGTTGGTTCCTGGCCTTGACCCAGTAAAAGGGACACCCTATCTTGTGCCCGATCCAGCACTGCCTGGCTGCCGAGCTGCAGCTCTCCCTGCAGGAAGGCTGTGTGTTCCCAAGAGCATTGGGTGGCTCTGCCCTGGGTTAAGTGCCCACGGAGCAGGTGAGGTGGCTGATGTAGCTGGCTGTGCCCCCCAGCACCCGCACTGCCTGCCAGCCAGCAAGCAATGCTGAGGGTCTGGCTGCCCCATGGAGGTTTCCTGCAGCCCTGGGGAGGAATGTCAAACTGCATTCTCCTGCAGAAAGAGCAGGCTGCTGTGAGGAGAATTTGCTTCCTCAGCTGGGAAAAATAGCAATGCAAATCTGCCTGAAGGAGTGGCCATAGAGGCAAAATTCCCTATCTTGGCTGCTGAGATCCCTTTTTCAGGGCTAGGTCAGCTGTCTCCAGCCTGAACACCCTCTTATGAACTGGTCTCTAAAGCAACACAAGAAATTGAGTTTAGAAGTCTTATCCAAACTGTTCTTACCATTCCAATCAGGAAAGGTGCCTGCAGCAAAATGGCTTTTGAACCGCAGTTGAAAGCTATGTCCTAGTTTAAGCAGGGATGGAGGTTCAGCCTTGCTTGGTGCCTCATGTAGAGCCCTTAGGGGAGAGATCTAATTTCCCAAGGAATCTCTAACATCTTTCTTCAACTGTGCTTCCTCTCCTCATTTCCCCCCACTGGAAACAAGAGCAAGTGTAATCAAGGTTTTTATTCTCAAATTTTACTGTAATTAAAATACAGAGATGCAGAATATTCCCAGAAACACACTGCAAAACAAACCAAGCAAACAAATTCAGTAGGAAACCAATTACAGACAATGAAATGATAAAGAACAAAAGTGTTCTCTGGAGCCCAGCACTGTGCACGGGACCACGTGGCCGCAGTGACGGTTTTGGGTTGCCAAAGGCCTCCTCAGCTCCTTGCAGAGTTGGGCCCTGGCATCTGTCCCAGCAGCTCTGCGGCTCTCTCTAGTCATCTTCATATTCCCACTCATGCTGTTGTTTTTACAAGGATGACTTTGCAATGGAGACACGGAAATGACCCACCCACAGGAATGAGAGCCAATGAGAGAACCCAGAGGAAAAGAAGTGGGTTAAGATTTTCCACACACAAAACACAAGGAGACAGAGAGGGGTGGAAGACATGCACTTCTCTCCCAGCCAGGGGAGCTGTGGGGGCAGAGTCACTCCCTGCCCTCCCAGACAGTGTGAGTGGATATTTAATTAAGGTCTCAGCAAAAGTTTTGGGGAGCTTTATCCAGGGGCAAGACAGAAAGCTAAAGGAAGGATAAAAAAGAAAGTGAAGAATAATGAGATTAAAGAAAGGGAAAAGGGAAAACAGGATATGACTGTGGGTCTCTTCAACTGGGACACGTTCCTTGGGCCTGCAGAGTCTCCAGCCACGGTGGGACACAAGGCTGTATACAGGACTGTGTTGCACCTCTGCCATGGGAGAGACCCAGCCCCACCACGGGGAGATCATGACAAAAGCCTGGGGAGGGCAGGTGGTAAGAAGGGAGTTGGTCTGATGCTTTGATGATCCACTGAATACATTGTTCTATCTAAATGAAAATTCCTAGAAATCATCATTGCTATGGAAGAAGGGCACAAGCCAGGCATGGACCATTACCACACACAAAACCCACACTCATCACCTTCCTTTTCTGAGCTCTTCCCTAGGACAAATTCCATTGTGTTCATCCTCTGATTTAAAGCCTGTCTTAAGAAATAAATTCCTTCCACACTCCCCCTTTTCTTGCTCCCCCACTTCTCAACTCCTCCTGTCATCATTCCCTCCTCATCTTCTGTGTACTAACTCCCATCAGTCCTCCCCTCCACCTCAATACTGCCCTCTCCTATTTTGTACCAATCCCCCCCACATAGTAGCCACAGGATTTATGCACAACATAGTTCTTGCCCTTATTACCATGAAGGGATGGTGGGAGAAGGGCTGCACTGGTGGCTGGAGTCTCTGTAGTGGGGAAGGAGGAATGATGGGACATTCAACAAGAGCTAAGAGCTTCCCCTTCCAATCCAGGTCCCACTGTTCTGCAACCAAAGCTGTCAGGAGGCATCTTTGCTTTTTGACTGGGAAGATTGATACTGTTTTTCTTCTGCTCTGGCACTGATGGTGCCCAGAAAAGGAGGCTGAGGTTAAGACACCGCCAAGCAGGCCTAGCACATTAACAGAGACAGACTTCCCAGAAGCCTTTGAATCCTTGGAGAGTCACATATTGCTGAATGCCTGTTAACCAGTACGAGGCCTTGGTTTTGTAGCAGATTTAATCCTCCACCTACCCTTGCCTGCTAATTTGAGCTCTTTTGCTCAAATGAGGTCCAGGAGTTCCCTGTTAGCTGTAAGAACAGCGATTTAAGCTGTCAATTCCTGTCTTGTGCTCATCTCCCCTTCTTCAGGCCATCCTGCAAAAAAATGGAAGTTCCAGATAAATGGTAAGCTTTACTCCATTTACTGCAAGGGCACAGAGGGGAGAAGAAATAAAAAGATGGGAAACCCTCAGGGCCCCTGTGGCCTTCCTTAATGCACCTTTGTCCCATTTTCCATGCCTGCTCTGCACACACAATGCCTGCAGACAACAGTTTGGGAAGGATGTCCTGCGTACCCCAGCAAGAGCCTGTGTGAGACACTGACGTGCCAAAAGCATGATGAATGTCCCACCTCCTGCCCGGGGTGGCTGGTGAAACTCCCTAGATACTATCTTCTCCTGTCCAAGACCTGGGAGAGGCATTTAGGAAGATGACTGTCTTCTGTCCCAACTGGTCAGAAACTTTCTAAGAGAGTTAGTGACAGCACAGATAGTTGTGCACAAACAGCTTTATGCTTTGGGGCTAAAGCTCACTTCAGGAGCACTCTGTGATCTGGAATAAGAGATGAGATGTGCTCAGGGAGAGCAGTGAGCAGAGATTCATGCAGTGCAAACTGTCCTGCTTTGCAGGGCTTTTGAGACAAAGGGAGAACAAGACAAGACTTCTTCTGGCCTTGCCAACTGCCACGAGCATCCCAGCAAAGTACAGGCACACATCAAGGCCTCATCTTTCTGTGAAGTCTCTGCCTTCAGAGACAAAACCGACATGTCTGGGTCAACTTGGCCTTCACCAGAACAAAAGAGACAAAGCGAGGAAATGCACACACATACCAAATGCTGTTTCCTCTTCAGAAAGAAAGATGTAGGTTAAGCCTCTCTCATGCTATCAAGAGTAACACACTGTGGAGATCAGCAGCTTCTTGCCACTGCAAAAAGCAGTGACTACCTAGTGAGGGGTATGGAGAGACTAACACCAGCATGACTAGCACAGGGCCATAGTGACATATGTCCTAAAATGTGGATTTAATAAAGGCCAGAATAAAAACTGTGTCACAAGTCCAAGAACATTCAGCAAAAATGGTGGTGGGGGTGGGTATGTCTGCTGTACTTAAATATTCCCTGATACTTAAGTCCTAAGCACAAGAGAGCAGGCAGGAAGTGTGACAACCTCCAAGGGGAAATGAAGATCAAGAAAGTTGGCTTCGATGTCCAAAAGATAGGGCAGAAAGAAAACAAATGGCACAGACGGGAAAAAGGGGATTTTTCATATTCCTTTGGTTTCAATAAACTACACTCTTGGGCAACAGAGGGCAAAACACCCTCTAAAACATGATTTTTATTTTGACCAGGACCCTATATAAAAACTATATGGCGGAAGTGCTGAAGATGACTATGTAAACTCCTCCACAGCAGCGGCACAGTTTTGTTTACCTGGCTGAAAACATGCCTGTGGACGAATAAATACACACACGCTAACACAGACACATATCTATAAAATACAGCACAAGCACTGCTTCACTTGCCTATGCATTCAACACCTAGGACCTTGGCAAATCACCTGCCAAAGCCAGGAGCAGCAGAGTTAATGGTGGAGCCTGTGGCTTTCCTCATCCCAAGCATTACAGGGGACCTTGGAGAGAGTGAGTGCATGTTTGTGTTTGTGTGTGTGAGTGTGTGTGTGTGTGTGTGTGCATATGTGTGCAATGCCACATGACCCCTTGAGTGTTATGGGCCAAGCTGAGGATGGATGCAGGTGTCCTGGGTTTCTGCAGCACTACGAGTATGGGTGGGCTATTTAGTGCAACACGGTCATTTAGAGGAGCTGTGCTGGGGCTCCAGGAGCAGCAGGCAGAGGAGGAGCTGCTGGTGCCCTGTGCAGGCTGGCTGCTGTTGGGAGTACACTCAGCCCCTTGGGAAGTGTTCTCCAACATGGTGCAGCCCACTCACACCCAGGCCACCACTTCCAGGGTGCTGAGTCATGAGAAATGCTCTTGGCCTCCCCTCTTTCCCTGCAGCAGAATTTGGATGGCATTTGGGAACACACTTGTTCCTGGTTGCTGTTGATGTCTGTGGAGTATGAATGTGGCCAAGAGACAAAATGTCCCTGTTGCAGATGGGGATATTGCAAGGACTTCAAGGGTCAAACAAAAGGCCTGGTCTCTCTCTGGAGGATCTCTGCCTGTGCTGCAATATCACAGAGGCCTGGCAAGTGCCACTGTCAGCTCCTTCCCCAAATGAGAACATACAGCAGCTCATTCTCCTCCCTCTCAAGAAAATCTGTGTAGAAGTTGAAGGCCTGGGACATACCATACTCCAGTGTGGCATCATCCTTGGAGCTGCTCTGCTGAGCCTGAGGGTTCCTTCTCTGAAGGGTGCAGTTCAGCCAAGGAGTAAGTGATGGGGAGGAGCTTGTGGGATGGGCCCTGCAAAGAAAATGTAAGAGGTGCAGGGCAGGAGGGAGGCTTCCCCCTCTTCACAGTATCTCTCTTTTGTGTCAATGGGACTTTCTTCTACAGTTCTCTGCCAGGCACACCTCCCAAACACACCTCCCAGAGCAAAGGGAGGGGATGTTTCAGAGGCTGTCTTCCCAGCTGAAGTTGAATTTTACTATAAAACCCACACTTCAAGCCAGGTATAGTTTCTCTCTCTACCCTGTTACTCCCCCCACCTCCAGGCAGATGGAGCCTGACACCCTTTCCCACTCCTCCATGCTTATGAGAGCAAGGGAGGAAGGAAACTACAAGACAGAGACAACTGTGCCTTTAAAGCCCTCAGAGTAAAGACGGTTCTCAGTAGGTGACAGGAGTGAAAGGCATTGACAATGGCTCTGTGAGCTCTGAGCCAGGCAGGCGGTGCTGAGCAGGCTGCAGCCGGAGTCTGCTCGGGTGCTTGACCCTCCCTGAAGCGGCTGGTTCCAACTCAAAGAGGTGCTGTGTAGGGGAAGAGTATGGGCAGGTTGACCTTTTGGAAGGGAGTTGTGACAGGGATTAGTCAGCCTTGTCCTTCTTCTTTGCAGTGAAAGGGACTTTGCTGGCGACCGCACTGCCCACAGCTCCGACGCCTCCGGTCACTGCCGAGACACTGCCCTTCACCAGTCCGACGCCAGCAGCGGGGACGCTGGTCACAGCTGTTTTGGTGAGCTCCAGACTCTTGCTGCCCACCCAGGCAACTCCTCCCAGTGTGGCCCCCACGGCTCCCCGGGTGATACTGAACAGGCCACCTGTCACTCTCCAGATCACTCCTGCCTGCTGCTGCGGGTGGTCCTTGCTGGCATCTGTTGGGAGAGAGAGAAAGGGAAAGTCAGAGGTGTTCACGTTGGAGACCTTCTCCCTGGGCACCTCCTCTATCCCATGAGGGTTGTCAACTTTGGCACATGCTCCCGTATGCACAGTGCCTTGCCTTCCAGCCCCAGACGTCTTGGTACCTGAAGGAGGAACCAAAGCGATCGCAGGCCTACAGTATGGCAGGAAAAGACGCTGGGACGGTAGGAGTGAGAGCAGAATTGCCCGTGTGATAGAGAAGGGAAGAAGGCAGGTCAGTTACAACCTCAAACTTGTAAGCCTTAGTGCTGCGATGCAAAACAAATCCCACTTTACAAGAGATGTAAAGCCCCTCCCTTGCACGCTGGCTAATGCCAGTAAATCACAAAGACTAATGCTAGCACAGGGGGCAAGAACAGCAATGGCTGACGTTTGTGTGGCCTGCAGGTCCTCAGAAGCATCTGTTTGGAGGCAGGTCTGCACTCACGTCAGATACAGGACTGAGGCACAGCACAGACCTATCTGTGAGAACTATAATTGAGTGAGCACAGATAGCAAACTGCAGTAAAGATACAGTGACACAAACATCACCTTGGGTTGTACAAGCCCTCTGGAGATCTCAGCTCAGTATTTAATAGTGTTAAGACAGTGCTTAAGTTACTACATGGTGTCACTGCTGGTTTACCTGTGCCAGCTGGATCAAGGCCAGTATGATATACCCACCCAAGCTGCCATCACACCTGCCCACAACACTGCAGACACAATGTTCACAGCTCACCACTTTTTAGGAAAGGGTTGACTCTGAACTGCTACTCACGGGATTCAAAACTGACAGCTCTCCTGCTGGCCTCCACACAATCCTCTCCCTTTGCATCAGCTAACAATGCAGTGTGCAAGCAGCAACAAAGGAGCTGCTCTTTTCGTGGGGTGAGATATTTTGGATACTCTGACTTCTGATTCACTGCCAGTTCCATATATGAGATGAGTTACTAATAATTGCAAAAATAAAATAAAGCAATCCCAGCAGGAAAAAAGCAGGTGCCAGCTGGGAATACAGGATCCCTGGAACAGCAACAGCCCTTCTAACTCGTTACTAACTCAGAAGAGTGGTTGCCCAGCACTGATGCAGCAGGAGGGCTCTAGCTCCCTGCTAAATGCACACCTCATTTCCTGAGAAGTAGGGAAATGACAGGGATGGAAAGGACTTTCAGAAAGTCTGCACAAAAACATGGTGCAGCCGTGCCTCTGCAGAGAGCCCTGGACAGGGGTTATGTCAGCACCAGCCACTGTCTCAGAGCAGAGCACTGCAGAGGTTCTGCCAGCATTCCAAGGAAGGAGCCAGTCTGCACTGCACAGCCCTGTGCACACCCATCCCATGGGCACACATGCGAGGACAGGCCTGGCATCTGTCCTTGGGGCCAAAGAGGGAGACAGCCCAACTGCAGCATCCCAGTTCAGCTGCCTGCCCAGACAGGACTGTGCGAAGGGATGCACCACTAACCTAAGCAGGTGGGCAAGATTCATACAGCTAATGGAAGGTAGCCAAGTGCTGCTGCCTGAATGCACCTTCTGAGATCTGAGCCCTTCTACTGCACTTTCACACACTCTTAGCTTTCACCCACACCTTTCTCTAAAGCTCCCCTGTCCCCGAGAAAGCTCCCCTGTTTATCCAGCCTGGCACCAGCTTCTTTCCTTGATCCTTAATAATATTCCAGGAAGCAAAAACCTCTACCTGGAAAACCTGCTTTATGTCTCCACCCACTTTCATATCCACACAGATTAGAGCCAGCACTGATGTAGGTAATGGATTTCCTTTGCCAGCAAGCAAAGACCTTGGGAGTTCCGGGAGGCTGGCCCAGCGTCTCATCAAGTTGCAGGGCCTTCACACGCTACACACCCCAGTTGATGGAGATGTCAGACCTAGTCAGTGTAAACAAACATCTTCCTCCTTGTGTTACTAACTTGTCTCACGCCGTGTCTTCACCACATCTGCTATTTAGTGTACTTCTGCCAAGCTATCCTGTGAATCCTTTGGAGCAGAGACTATCTTCCTGTTGTCCACATGTCACGCAACACAGTAGGGTCTCTAAGTGCGGCTGGAAAACAGCATTTTTTTCTTTCCTTTTTTTTTTAAAAACAAACCAACCAGAAGTCTGACAGAAAACACTCAGCAGCATCAGGGCATGGATTTTTATCCTTGGAAGCACCAGCTGCCTGGGGTGCTGGATGCACACAGCTGAAGGGACAACCTGACCTTGCCAAACGGATCAGAGCCACTGCCTGTGCTACAAGCACTGGGACAGATGGGAGGCCAGCTACTCACACTGCATATCTGTGGGAAACAGGGATTTTCCAGGCCTCTGAGGAAACAAATTCAAATTCAAATTTCTAACTTTCAGGCACTTAACATGGAAATTTAAGTAAGGTGATGAGAGTCTTCTTACTCGATTTCTAGCCAAGGAAGAGAAGAGGGCTTCTTCAGAGAAGGCAACATAGCCTAATGTAGACTAAGCATGAGCCTGAATCAGGTGGTGTGATGGTCCTTTCCTTGTTATTTTTCTCCTGGATTCTTCTCAAATCCTTCAGTTTGGAGTATTTTCAGATTCATACATTTTCTCTTGACCTTCTCCCAGTCTGTACAGAGCTCTCCCTTGGACATACATCAGGACAGTGTCTGGGAGGAATCTGGGGTTCACCAGCTCTGATGACTTGGAATAAGCCTTAAATTGCACATCTATCTGATAACCTCGACAGCAAAAAGAAGTTTGAGAGGGGCCAGTACAGAGTTTCTAGTGTACAGTTCTACACAGTATACAACATATTGCTTACCTATTCCTCAACAGTTTCTCTGAGCGTTTTTTTTCTCCTCTCCCTCAATGTTAATGAGACCCATTGGCTCCATTTCTAGTTCAGTTGCCAGCCCCCAGTTGCTGCCCAGAGCTTATCCAGTACAGTGGTTTCTATGTTTTGTCTTCAGACTGAGGGCAGGAAGAACTGAGGGATGCAGAAATCCATGCAACTGTAAAGCAGGACTCAGTGAAAACCAGAGTGGATCTCCAAAAAACCACCATCCTCCAAGGATGGCAGGTCTTGTGTTCCTGCTCCCCTGTCTAAGGAAGCGGGATTCTTTGTGTTCCAAGGACTGCAATGCAGAACCTCTGGGCATTAAACACCTGCTGGCATGGCCAGCTGCAGAAACAAGACCTTTCTCAAACCAGCTATAATCTTCCTGGCTCTCCCCAGGTAAAACTGCATTAGAGGCTACCTTGAACCCACCTGTAGGAGGATTTGGGCCTCTGGAGTTGCCCAGCTATCTGAACAACACTACTGTGAAAATCACTTGGATGGTATGTGAATGCCTGCAGGTGAACAGCCCAGGGACCAGAGAGAAGGTGGCAACGGCAGATGAAATTGAGGGAGAATGTTATTATGCCAGCAAAGGGCCAAAACATACTGAAGAAAGAATCAGGAAATACTAATGAAGACAGACAAGGACAAAGGCTCTTTCTGATTAAGCTAGGCAGAGACAATGAAGCTGCAGTGGGCTGGAGCACCAGTGTTTGCACGCTGCCTGCACCTGGTCTATAGTCACACTCATGGTCCTTAAAACTCCACAGAGGAGGGAGGAGGGGTGGAGAATCTGGCCCTAGGAGGTTGGGAGGCTCTTTCAGAAGCATTCTAACAGTTCCAATACATAACAGAAGATGTACCATAAAAAAACCAAACACATAAAGAAACCCCTACAAACAAACGTACATACAAAAAGCCAAACCAAACCCTAAACATGCTCAGGTTTGAATAGATTTAAACAGAGAAAGAGAAATCCCCGGTGACCCCCACAAGGGGCCACATCCTAACTTGGCAAGCTGAAATAGGTCATAATTGTTCTACATTCCAAGTGATGTGTTGAAAGCTCTCTAGCCGTTCCTGGTTAGTTTGTCTTCAGGATTGCAATAAACCCCACAGTAAGCTGTCATGTAAGGTAAGCATCAGATTTACAGTGCAAATTAGTCTCTCAGACAATGGAGTGAGCTAAGCATTTTGTTGGCACAGAGGAGTCCAGATTAAGAGTGAGACAGACAGCAGAGATGAAGTACACAAAATAATTGGAGAGACAGACACACAGCCTGAGCAGGGGAACAATTCTGTTCCCTGGAGCTCGCTGCAGCCCATGCTGCTCACAAAAGCTCTTCACAATCTGCGGAGCCCTTTTCCCTTTCCATCAATAACCTGGCATTTTCAAGGGTTTCTTCAGCTTCACTTCACCCCATGTCATCTTAGAACAGAAGAAGTAGGAGAAAAGAGTTACATAAAAAGCTCTCCTGTATGAATTCCAGCTCTTTGGGCTGCATTCAGCACCCCACAAAACAGGCTCTCCTCCTTGGCCACTGACCTCTGCATTCACCACTGGCTTCTCTAATGAGCAGGGGTCCTGCCCACTGGGGCTCCACGCAAACCTGGGTCTTCTCATCTGATCCTGACAGCATCTATGACTCGGTGCAGAATCAAAATCGGTAATTAATACCAGATACAACTTTCAAAGCTTCCCCAGCACTCCTCATGTCTTTGCACTGCATTCATTCAGTGAGACAAAATGAGAGTCTGTGCTGGTGCCCAGTAGAAAAGGCACAGGCACTACTCTTCCCCTCAGTCCCTGCCAGCAGGTGATATAACAGGCAGGGTGAACTCTTTACATCAAGAAGGACTTGTACAAGTTGCTCCATTCTACTAATTTATAAAAACAGCCCCAAGCCAGGGAAGCAGTGTCAGGGAGCAGTACTAGTTTTGCATCTTTCCATTCCCGCTGGGCCCCAGGCAAAAGAGCTGGGCTGGCTCAGAGACTAAAATGTAAACAGACAATGTCATCAGTCTGTCCCTCAGCAGATGTGAGAGGAAGGGGTGAGGTCACTAGTTCAAGGCTATATTACTCCTCTGGCAGCTATTAAATGGCCACTGGTGGATTTAGGCAGGTTCCTCCACCTAGAAAAATGTTTGGTCTGGAGGAACAAGCAAGGGGTGGAGGGTCAGCTACTCACAGTTTAGTCCCAGCTTTGCCCAGCTCATTTTTAAGCAACACTGAGCAAATCGTTCTGACCTTTATTGCCTCTGCACCACTGTGATTGAGAATGTGTGATTTTCTAAAAGCCTTGGTTGTTGAGTAGCAAACAGATACGTATGGGAAAGAAGTTTCCAGTCCTGATGTTTCTTGGAGAAAAACTGGAAGTTTGATTCAAGTGCACTCTAAATGCTCTTAGAACCCCAAGTGGATTATTGTTATTTTTAATCTTGTGACTTTTCCAAGCATACCTGAATTTGAAATGCATGGGGCTGGCACTGATGCTTCTCTTCCCCTTTTGTAAAGCAAAGCTGAAGTTAATGATCCCTATTTCCTTGTATTGCTGTGCTGTCATGAAGGTTAATTAGGTACAGTTGGTGCAGTGCTTTAAATGAGGAAATTGTATTTGTATTGTCACGACTGGCGTTGTCAACATGACTGTTGACATTCAGCAAAGACACCAATGACAACTTCCAGTGTATCTCTAGAGAGGTTTCCAGTCTCCAGACAAGTCACAAAGGTGAGAGAAAAAGCTGCCCCATTCCCACGCAGGCCAGCCTGCTATTGTGGAGCTACACAAGTTTATCCTGCAGCTGAGACTTTCCTTTTGGGTGATACGCTACTCTTCAAGCACAAGCAGCTGAAGCAGGCAGAGAACACAGTAACTGCTGGGCACAAATGAAATCTCACTGTATACTATGTAGCATGACCCTTCTCCAGAGAATGACTAACACTGCCTTCTTCCAAGCCTCCTGTCTGCTGCTGCAGAAGGCTTAGCGGAACTTTGCAGGGCACATCTGTAACAGGCATTTACACCTGAGATGAAGGAACTGCTGTCATTTTAGGATAAAAGATTAGATCCTGCAGTGTCACAGGCGAAGCGTTAAAGGGAGCAGTACAAAGTGTTTGTTCTTCAAACACCCATGCTTCACTCCTGCCATCAGTTCCCATGCTGCAGCTGATCGGAATGGCTTCAAAGGCTCAGCAGTTGGGCTCTCCCCAGCCCTACTCTGCCCAGATGCTGAATGCTACAAACCACGATGGCTGCCACCAACAAAAAGCATAGAAATGCCACATTGAGTTTAGCCCTGGAGTTTTAAACTTTAACTCTGCAATCGCAAGGCATACTCGCCTCTCTCTGCAACAGGATTGTTCAGGAAGCTGCTGCACGCAGCAAAACAGGGGCAGCTGTCTCCACAGCCCAGCTCACCCCAAGGCTCTTCACTGGCACGATAAGCTTTAATTTTCCTTGCATATGGCCCAGGAGCAGTATTCACTGCTTAAACATCTACCTTGAACCAGTGAGAGACAGGGTTCAGGAGGGTAAATGAACAGCGATATGGAGTGGCTTGTTTTGCTCAGCTAAGCCTTGGGGGAGAAGCAGCCAATGCTCTGACTCTGGAAGTGTAAGGCTTAGTTGTCCGTTGTCCGTGAGCTTCCTGACTCTTTGTTGGGAAGCTTTGTGTCACCAAAACAGAAATTGTTTGTAACGACATGGTGGTATTGTTCAGACTTCCATAGAAAAGACAATTCAGGGAGATTGGCCTCAGAGCAGCTAATAAACCAGTGGTCAAGGCATTTGCCCAGCCTTGAGTCAGCCCAAGGACACCGTCCAGCTTCACACACATGCTAAACGGCCCAAGCAGCAGTGAATGCTATTTTCACTCATTTTGTTGAACTGCTTCACTTTCTAAGATGAGATACTAATTGGAGGAGGAACATAAACTTGTTCTCTCACTTCCAAAGTGCTTTCAATACCAGAGGCAAGATCTGCTCTGATATGGGTTTCTTATTCTTGAAAAATAGTAGAAGTTCCTTTGTTTTGCCATCCTGCAGGAGGTCACTGTTTTTTTGATCCAGAAATATCTCTTTTATATAGCTGTTATAGCTTGTCAGGAACAGAGTCTCCTTCACCCAGGATAACCTGGGACCCTTTTGATTCTTACAAGACTTCAGCTACTCTAGTGGCATAGACATGGTCTCTAATGATGTTGAAGACTAGGATGGTCCACAGCCCAGAGGTAATGCTCCATCTGCAAAGCAAGTGAGTTGCAGGACAGGCAGCATTGTCTACTAGAAAAGATATGGATGTGGCCTGTTTCAGCCATACATGGTATGACTGCCCAGACACCATGCTGGGGATCCTGCATGACCTGCAGTGGAGTTGGCTGGCCTGTAGGAGCTAGTCCCAGCTATGCCAAACCCAACAAACTGAGAAAGGCAGGAGTCCCCCTTTTGCAGGGGGGAAACTAATGAACAGTAACTGGTTGGCCTCATGGTACTTCTTAAATTCAATCTCCCATCTCCCACTGGCATACTTAAGCTCTCATCTCAGAGAGACAGAAGTGCACTCTGTCCTCCAGAGCTCGACACCTAATACAGATCACAACTGCTTAAGGATGAGAACTTGCCCTTTTTACAGGCCTGTATAACAGCTGATTTCAGAAGACTCTTGTCTGATTTGAAGCAAATATTATCTCTTGCCAAGGTGTCTAGGTTGTAAGAAGGATGAGCCCACAGGAGAGACCTACTGCAAAACTACGACTGGTGTTGGTCCTTCAGAAAGAAAGAAATCTGGACATATGCCTTCTATCGCCATCATGACATCTCTCTTTCTCACTGTGGAACAGATACAGAAGACAGGGCTTTTGCTACTGGCCAGACAGGTCACTAAAAAAACCTATAGAATGTCTTAAGGCCGCTGACAGAGTGGAGAGATGATCCCAAAAGGCAAGAGATTTCAGCTTGCCTCAGGGAACTGCACGGTGGCTGCTTCCTCCCTGCCCTTGCCAGCCTCTCGGTCCTGTGCTAGAAAACTCAACGTTGCATTATGGCAAGTATGAACAGCAAAGGACAGCTATCAGCTGGTTACACCTTTCCTCTCACTTGTATTAAAAGCATCAAAAGTGGCCATCAGACTTAGTTTCTTTGAACTTTATGTTTCTGCCTGCCTTCAATTTCCACTCTCTGCTCCACCTACAAGCTCTTGAATCAGTCAAAAGGCTTGCCTAAAAGCTGGCAAGAAAGAGCATATAAAGCCGCACCAATGACTCCTTTTCCTACTGGAGTCTTATTACCATGACACCGAGATTTTGGATCACAAGGACAGGAATCACCACTTGCTGTGAATATGGGCTCTTGATCTCATTTGGGGATCTGTGGGTGGAACAGGAATAATCCAGCAGACTCAACGATTTGCAGTGGCCTCAAACTTTAATGACATGAGGAGGAGAGCTTTCCAACAGAAAATTTTATTCCTTACCAATAAACCCTTTCTAGCATTTGTGCCCAGGCTGAAGAGACCATCTTTTTAAGCCTGCCCTTTGACCCATGCTAGCTCAACTCTTGTCAGGGCACATCACCTCCTCTGTCAGTTCTCTAACAGTGGTTGCACATTCTTCACTGAGCTGCTTTCAGCTGCTTGTGGTAGTACCTGGCACAAAAAGACCCCAAATGAATCAGAGGATCTTGTTAAACAGTCTTGTTAATTCTGCTCTGATAAAGACACAAGAGGGGGAAAAAAAATCAATATTTGTAAAGTGAAAAAGGACAAAATCCATAGAGAAATAAAGGTCATTTTCACGGTTCTGTGAGGCCCTTACAAACAATGGAGAGTAAATAACATAATCCAAGCTTATGTAAGAAATGACTTTTCTTCCATGCTCTAGTGCTACCCAGTGGATTTTAAACAAAGGCAGACTCAGTTAAGCCTCCTCTGTCCAGTGAGGCTAGAAGTCCTTCCCACGACAATATTGTTAACTCATAATTTATCAAAAAAGTGCATGAAGTTGGGTCCCAGCAGCACTTTGGGAAGGATCATGGGAGTGAGATAGTCACGTCTAACTAACAGGAAGTTGCCCTAAGCTGCTAAGGTCAGACATCAAAAGTCCCCTTTGCTTGTTCATCAACTGTCATGAATATTTTGTATACTCTGCCATCTTATTATTAAAGGCTTAATCTCCCTACCATAAGGGAACACATGACAGTCACTCAGGCATTTTACAGCTGAGATATCCAGGAATTTGTCAAAAAACAGTCCTAGTAAAGTTGGGAACGTATCCTGCCTTGGTAATAGGGAAGGACCCAGGTTCAGGCATTTCCTCTTTCCACTCCTGAAGCAACTGAGCAATGGATGCTGATGTTTTCAAGCAGGATGACTAGCACCAGTGAGAAATTCAGAAATTCTTCATTTATTCTGATTATATGCTCCCTACTCCTCTTCAAGGCACACAGAGGAACTCAAGTAAAAGATGGACAGCAGTTCAAAAAGCAAAGGCACAAATTTTAACTAACCTAAGGTCAGTGAGTGAAGATTTTTCAACTCAGAGAAACAACCCATTCATCCCAGAGGCTGTCCAGAGGTCTTTCTGTCCATCCAAGGGATAACAAGGCAGTTAAGCTAAAAACCATGTGCTACCAAAGTAGCTGAACTCAGGATTTCCTGGGGAGGTATGAGTACGCTTGCCTGCTCATGCTTCAGCATGCCAGAAATGAGCAGGAATAGGGCTTTGTTATTCTGCTGGTGGTAGGTGTTTGATGGCATAGTCTCAAAAATTCATTCCCCATCTCAGCTGTCAAGGGGAGAGCACTGCAGCCGTGAGTGGGCAGGTACGCTACCTCTGGGAGCAAACAGGCAGAGCATCCCTCCCCCACAGCCAGGCTGAACAGGGAAGAATGTTCCCTGTTCTGACCCATCCATGTCTCAGATGATTAGATCTATTCTGGTGCAAAAATCACACCCTAGCTCTGCACCCAAACCTCTCCTGTGTCCCCTCACCTCTGTCGCTTCAAAGCAAACCAGCCGGTACTACCTGTTGTTTTCCCAGTGAGCTCATCACCTGGAAATCTCAGCCCTGAATGAATAAATTAGAGGTAGCACTAACACTGCCCAAGGAGACATCAAACCTCTGCCTCTGCACTGCACAGACAAAGAGCTGCTGCTTAGGAACACAGACCGTCAAGTGTGACAGTTTCCTTTGCTTTCTTCCATATTCAGATCCTGTCTCTTTCCAAGGCAGATTTCAATATGGCACAGCAGGGATCCTATGCACACTTGGCTTCTGGCTGGTTACTGAAGGGCTCTGCCACTGGTGCTGCAGGTAAATTGTACTCCTTTGATGCTGTGGCAGTAGTGCCATGGCGCCAGGGTCTAGCCTGGTTCTCAGAAATGCTAGGATATCTAGGTCTCTCTTTGAGATTAGTGGTTCATATAAGTGGAGGAATATCTGAAATAAGAGAGACTGCTGCCCACCTCCTTGGCATAGCCACAAATAAGCCCTACACTCTCAGCCTCTCATGAGAGGCCTGTCTAAGCTTGCTTTCTCCCACCACCAAACAGTGATAAACAGCCTCTGATTCATCTGAAAGGGAGGAGGCCCTGTTACCTCTTGGCTTTCTCCTGAGGCAGTCTTGACTCTAGCTTGGGGTATTCCCTGTCACTGCCTGGAAAAGACCAGTTGATCATAAAGTATCAGAATCACAGTGCATAAAGGCAAAGACCCCGATTCCCTCCCTGTTCCACTTCTAGGTCTCCTGAGGAGTTTCTATCCTGCAGTGCATCTCTGTTGCACCAGGAGACGGGATGTCAAACAACCTCCCACTGGCTTCAGTAAGACCTTCCCTAACTCAAAGACACTCCTTCAGCCTGGTGAACTCAGTTCACAGCAGGGATTTCACGTGAATCAAGTATTGGAAATATTGCTAATACTTCTGCACTCATTTGCTTTAACAACTGCTGAAAATCTCATATGCTTGATTGGGATAGTGATGTGCTGGGAAGACGGAAAGTCTAGAGAACCCAAGACCCCTCTGGGATCACTGCCCTTCTCTGATTCCTACCTGTTGTGAATCAAAGCCAAGCAAAGCCAGACTTGGCTCTGAGAACAAAGAACTTTGAAAAAAATTCAGCTGTACACCCACAGCAGCCTTTCAGGCCTCCAAGTTAAGACATTTACTGTCGTGATTCTGTATCACAGCCCAGCCTGGCAATGCTGTCGTGCTTCTGCTCTTGGGAAATGAAGAGCAACATAACTGTCCTCCACTGATTCCCCTTAAATTTTCTTCTGCAGTTTTGTACACACAGAGGAGCAACAGGGCAGAACAATTGATTCCTTTAAAAATGAGAGAGCATCCAAGGATGCTTCCAAGTACCACAGTGCAGAGCTGCAGGATCTGCATGTCAGGTACCTGTCCAGCTTTCACATCAGGGTGCCTAGCTCAGCTTGTGATTCACACACATGCACATGCTACCCTCATTCTCAACAGTATAAAACTTCAGAACCTCCAGATCCCAACATGCCACACTCTAGCTTGGCTAGTGCAATCATTACAGAAACTCATTTGCACCTTTACCTTCCTCCCTTTGTTTCCAATCAGATGCATACAGGGAAGGACTGGAGTGACATGAATCTAATCAGAGACTGATGCCAGTCAGAAATCCCATCAAGCTATCTTCCAGTCCCAACAGGCTCTGTCTGAAACAAAACATCTTGTTATGGCTTGGAGAACCCTAGTGTACGTTGTGTCCCCAGCAGGGATTCTTAATGAGCTCAAGAGTCAGAAACTTACTTTTATTTTACAAAGTACAGAAAAAAATCCCCTTTCTATTTAAATACCCTCCTAGCTCTTAATGGTTTTTTTTGGACTTTTTCCCTACCAACAAACAAACTCTGTATGGAGGGATTCCAGGCAGAGAAATCTTAATTCTCCAACATGCCATGAGCAGTTGTGCACTGGAACCTCTGCAAGTGGAATGGGGAACTCCTGTGCAAGTTCTGGGCAGAGGCATTTCCCTCAGACTTGAAAAATCCAGTCGTTGCCACCAACCCTAGTCCAGGCTGCAGAAATTACTGCTCCTAAATGCTGAATCCTGTTCCTGAAATGGACTAAAAGTAGAAATCCACACCTTCCAGACTGCTGTTTAAGAAGTTTTATCAAGCCTCCTGAGGCCGCATTCAAGCATCTTTCCAGCTCAGAGCCATCCTGTGCATGGATAGATGCTGTCTGCTGAGTATTAAAGGCCTCTCTTTCCCTACAGCAACAACTTGGCTGTCTGTACTCTAGCTGGCTGATGGCAGCACCTGGATGCTGTCCAAAGGCAGTAAGTTTCTTGCAGCTGAGTATGTTTAGTCCCTCTCCTAGGGCATGCTCTCCATTACACAGCTATTGTTTATGACCCCAATTATCTCCCAGAAACTGGTCCTTGCCTGCAGTTAATAACCAAGGCTAAATGATCAACTGTTAGGACTCTGGGAAACTGGTTGTTAACTTCTCTGTCGACCAAGTTCAGAGTCTTTTACTGCTATTAGAAACTCAGATTAATGATGCATAACAAAAATGAACTCTCTTGTGACACTGCTAGGTGAGGTTAGGTGAGGGGGAAAAGAATCACTCCTTTTACCTGGAGGTATTAGCTAAGCAGTGAGGAGAGAGCCCTACTCTGGCTCTCTTTTCAGCCTCCCTGACGTCTGGGAGATACCAAAGAATATCTTATTTTGCAGCGTACTTTAAACTTTTCTTGGGATCTGGATCACTTGGGCAGATCTGTATGTAAAATGGGATTACTTTCCAGAAACTGCTTTCAGAGATGTATTGTATTGGGTTTTCATGGCAAGGTTTTGGTAACAAAGGGGCTACAGGAGTGGCTTCTGTGAGAAGCTGCCAGAAGCTTCACCCATGTCTGACAGTCAATGCCAGCTGGCTCCAAGGTAGATCCACCACTGGCCAAAGCCAAGCTTGTCAGCAATGGTGGTAGCACCTCTGTGATAACATATTTAAGGGGAAAAAATTATTGCACAGAAGTACTTGTGCCAGAGAAGAGAGAAGTGAGAATATGTAAGAGAAAAACTCTGCAAACACCAGGGTCAGTGCAGACGGAAGGGCAGAAAGTGGTCCAGGCACCAGAGTTGAGATTTGCCTGCAGCCTAAGATGAAGACCATGGTGAGGCAGACTGTGCACCTGCAGCCCATGAGGGAGCAGAGATCCCCTGCAGCACATGCAGGAGCCCCACGCCAGAGCAGGTGGACACCCAAAAGAAGCCCCTGTGCTGGAGCGGGCTCCTGGCAGGACTTGTGGACCTGTGGAGAGAGGAGTCCGTATTGGAGCAGGTTTGCTAGTAGGAACAGTGATCCCACAGCAGATCCAGACTGGAACCTGTTCTTGGACTGCAACCTGTGGAAAGGGACCTAAGCTGGAGAAATTTTTTAAGAATTGAAGCCCATGGGAAGGACTCAGTGTTGAAGAAGTTCATGAAGGACTGAGTCCTGTGGGTGGAGCCCCACAGTGGAGCACAGGAAGGACTCCTCCTCCTCCCCTGAGTAGGAAGCAGCAGCAGAAACTAAATGTGTTGAACTGATCAGAGCCCTCATTCCCATCTCCCTGCACCACTGGGGGAGTGGGAAGAAGTAGAGAATTGGGAATAAAGTTAAGCCTAGGAAAGAGGGTGATGTGGGAGGAAGATCTTTTTAAGCTTCGTTTTACTTCTCGTTATCCTGCTCTAATTTTGCTTTATAATAAATCCAATTAATTTCTCTAAGTTGACTCTGTTTTGCCTGTGATGGCAATCAGTGAGTGACCTCTCCCTGTCCTTATCTCAACTTATGAACTTTCATTATATTTTCTCTTCCCTGCCCATTTGAGGAGGGGAGTCATAGACTGGCTTTGATGGGCAGCTGGCATCCGGTCAGGGTCAAACCACCCCAACGGACCTCTACCAAAATATAATTTCTACCTTAATATTTCATATTTCCAACAGTTAACAAGAGCAGGCTAATACTGCAACCCCTGGAGGGCAGGAAAACAAGACCTCACTTCAGAAAGAAAGCCTATATAGAACCAGTAGTGCATAGAAATTAATCTCAGGTTTCAAGGGGAGATTGACACACAATAACAGATGTATTGTCAGCCTTTCCCAGCCTACTCCTCAAAGGCTCATCTATAAAGCCCTTCAACAACTCATCAGAAAACAGTAGTTTCAAGCCAGAAAAAGCTAATGCTGAATCTTTTCCACAGCTCTTTGTCTTCTGAATGCTAGTGGCAGACCATCACTCATCACAGGGGCCACTAAGTATCTTATAGGACATAATTTTCTCAAGAGATTCACCATCTCCTACTCCCTAACATACAGAAGTCTGATTCTGGGGAATTACCACCATGGTCTTTGGCAGCCAGTTTGTCCCAATCCTTACAGAGGCCCCCTGAGAGCAACAGAAAAATAAACCCAGGCAGTGCAACTGTGCAACCCTGGGGCTCTGGGACAAATGGACAATGACACAGGATGGGGAAGAATGGCTACAACAAGCAGAAGGATTCATGACTGGTTACACATAACATTAGGAGTTAGTGCCTACAAATGACTTTGGGTGCGATGAGCTCACTCCCTGAATCTTGGAGTATGACTATCTCTTCCTGCCACCACAGATATGCAGGCAATGGGAAAAGGAAAGGTGCTGAAAGATCTTCTGCAGGCAACCTCTCCTGCTCAGATACCTGCTCCTCCAGATCTCTTCTTGACATCTGAGGAGTCAGCACTGGGACAGCTGACACCCTGGACCCCTCCTCTTCCAAATCTGCCATATACTGTATGAAAGACCTTTATTCTCCTACCACTCCATGCATTAACTGGGAAAAGACAGACAAGGAAGGAAACCATTCGGAACACAAGAGGGCATCTTTCTCTGTCTGCTCAACTGCTGGATGATAGAAGAGCACAAGTATGTGTCACCATGTGTGACAGCCAGGTGAAGATGGATGCCTCTGCACCATCAATAGATGGTAAAGGAGGCACAGTGATAGAAGAAGAAACAGAGTTTCTCATGGTGTGAAGAGAATGCAAGAATCACCCAGCACTGACAGAGCAGCACTCAAACAGTGGAACATTTCTTGGAAAAGTTTGCTAGCACTTTTTCTGTCCTGCCCAATCCATTCCCAGCCACAACTCCCATGTAGTGGGTTGACCCTGGCTGAATGCCAGGTACCCACTAAAGCTGCTCTCTCACTCACCTCTGCAACTGGACAGAGGAGAGAAACTATAACTAAGGTTTATGAGTTGAGATAAGGACTGGGAGAGAACATTTACTGATCACTGTCATGGGCAAAACAGATTTAAAGTGGGGATATTAATTAAATTTATTGCTAACAGAATCAGAGCAGGAGAATAAGAGTAAAATAAATCTTAAAAACACCTTCCCCCGCTCCCTCCTTCCTTTCAAAGTTCTATCTCCTCCCCACCAGTGGCACAGGGAGATGGGGAATGGGCTTTATGGTTAGTTCATCACAAGTTGTTTCTGCCACTGCT
>JAWWEE010000158.1:24535478-24608296 GCA_035221455.1 Xenops minutus
CTTCTTAAATATGTTATCACAGAGGCGTTCCCATCATTCTTGACGGCTCAGCCTTGGCCAGCAGCAGGAAGCCCATCTTGGAGCTGGCTGGCATTGGCTCTACAGGACATGGAGGAACCTTCTGGCAGCTTCTCACAGAAGCCACTCCTGTAGCCCCCATGTTACCAAAACCTGGGCATGCAAACCCAATACACTCCATAACCAAGTGAACACAGTGACACTTGCTAATGAAAATGGAGCACTGTTTATTGTGTGTGTGGCTGCCATCAACAGGCTGTTCCAGCAGACACACCAGCACCCAGTTACCCCACAGAGGCATCTGAAGTGCAACTGCAACACGCACAAACAAATGCTTGTGGTGTGAGGACATGCCTGTAAGTCAATGGCCATATGCTAGGGAGCCTGTGGGCTGGCATGGTCCAGAGGGGACCTGAGTGCCTGCCAAATCCTCAGCTGCCATCCTCCACCAGGGCCTGGCAAGAGCAACCTGGCCACCATTCCTGCTCAGGCAGCTTTAAAAACACATTCTTTCATTCTTATGCATGGATTTACTTATTCATGTATTCTCAACAGAAGCCCCAATGGCCATAATTGGATCCATTACTGGGTTATTAGAGCCCTCAGTCACTGACTCTGCAGCTTCACACAGTGCTGGGGGAATGCACAGGAAGAACAAACAGGGCAGAGGCATGGCCAGTGGCAGGGGCTTTAAAAGTCTGTTAAGTTGTTGCTGCAACTAAAAATTTCTGTTAGGAGCTACGATGTGTGGAGAACTGTAAACTTCTCCATTTGTGGAAAACATTGGTCATGTCTCTGAAAGGGAGGTGGAGGAAAGACAGAAAGAATGGCTCTTTTCAGAGACTACTACAGCAAGAGCCAAAAATGGTCTGCTTACAAATTTATTCTTATGGCAAGCCCTGATGATGGTTGGATTCTACATACCAGAGCTTCCCAGGAGCCAGTGCACTGAGACAGAGCTGGCGTGTATGGAAGAGCACTTTGAGGTATTCAGTCCAGCTGGTCTTGAATGCCAGAAAAGCAAATGAACTGCAGCACAGACACAGACAGTGCTGGAGTCCAACCACATCTACCTTCACCTGCCTCCTTTGCAATGCAATCTGTCAAGGGTCTCCATGGAAAACTGAAGCTTGTCTGGGAACTAACTTTTATTAAGATGATAGATTCTGGAACACCAAACTTTCCCTTCATAAACAGTGAGAAATGAAAAGCAGTTTTTAGGTCTGTAAACACTAAAATCTGGCTAGAAAGGCTGTTCCTAGTCTCAGAAAATGATGTAAGTTTTCAAGAGCGGTCAGCACGGCAGTAACCACCTGGATGAAGCATCACATATCCTGACAAGCTTCAGAAGGTGTCCACTACTTTAACATCTCAATACAGGTTGCAAGCTATCAGGTTCAGCATCTCAAGTTCATGTTTAATTGTAATGTAGGACCTGCAAAAGCAGAATCAGTGTTGATTTAATGTTTATTGAATTAGGATAAACAAGCGCGTTGTGCCACCTGTTTACTTTTCAGGGAGATCCCCCATTTCATGTCTGCTTAGCTAACAAGGTGAAATAGCTCCTGCCCCAAACCTTTCCTGCTCAAGGCTCACAGCTGATCAGTTTTTTAATTACAAAGTAAATAATTTAGTTTAGAAATTCAGAATGCCACAGATGCCTGATGTGAGACTCTGGATTCTCTCAAGTTTGAGGTACAGGTTGGAGCTACCAAATGGGTACTTTGAAAAAAAGATTCAAGAGTCACAGTGGATACTGCCAGCAGAAAATTTGCCTACTGAGAGATATTGTATAGGCAAAATGACTGATGAGGATTTCCAGTTTTTCTCTGGAGTCAGCAACTTAACTATGAAGACTTTATTGCAAGTTAGACTCACCTGGTGGGATTGATTTCCACTGTGAAAAGAGGAGCAGAGGGAATGGGGGGACAAAGATACAAGACTGGCATTGAGTCAGCACAGGGAATCGGCATCCAAGCAACCCCATTGTAATGCTGCCAATCTCCTCTCCTCTGTCTCCTGGTGCCATAGAGGCTCACAGCTTCCTGACCCTGGCCCACATGCTCACACAACTTCACTGCATTAATGACCTCAGAGAGAATTTTTTAAGCTGACTGACAGCAACCTGGAAAAAACCCATTCAGGAGCTATGAAATTGCACCATTGCCAAAGGGGAGCTTAATGCAGGGCAGGAAAGAGACACTGGCTAAATGCATAAGAGGTCTTTAAATAGACACCTTAGGTCTGCTCTGCACAGCATTAAGGACTGTGGTGAGTCTCTGAGGTCAAGGTAAGAAATGAATACTAACAAAGCTCAGGGAGGCTTATGCTTACAATACAGCACTAATTATCCTGTTAATCAAAGTAAAAATCCTTCCGTTTTGCAAATCCAGCCTGCAAAAGGCTGCAGATTCATGGCTCAGTGACTTAGCCCTCAACTGTCCTATATGCTAGAAAGCCAAGGGATAGGAATTTTTGAAAGGCTTTGAAATTTTACTCCACTCTACCTCCTTAAAACCTTCTATTCTACACCACTTGGATAAGAACTTGTTAACAAGGAGGTTTAGAGAAGAAATGTAACACATTACCTGTCTGTAGCTGTTAAAATCTTAAATCTGTAGTATATGAATGTTATCTGTGTAGACAAAAATCTTTTGTTGGTATAAACATCCACCTCAATTCATACTTCTGTCATGCTCTGAAGTATATGACATATATCAAAACCTTACATATTTTATTCTGGTCAATGGACTTCACAGTGTGGTTACTTTTAGTGAACAACAGGATTTTCTTCACTGCAAACTACTTCTTTTAAAGTAGCTTGCTGCTTTGAGACACACAGACTTTTGTTTAAATGCTACAGTAAGGGAGAAAAAACCCCACTCTATCAAACAAGAGAAAGGTAGACCACACAGAGATCACTTCTCAATTTCCAGAATCACTGATGCGGTGAGGATATATGTTGCTTGAGAAGAGGCTTGTCACTGATTTTGGGTGGTGAAAGATCAGCAGCAGTTAAGGTTAGCTTGGAAATTTTCACTGTGCACAAATGACAATTTGAGTCCTGACATTAGAGCTGTTAACAGCTGCATCTGAGCATTTCCAAATGTAGAAGCAGTCCTAGGCCTTAAAAAACCACAACCTGTGCTCATAAATTAGGACCCTATCATAACTGATTAGGTTATAATCAAGTTTTACTTGTAAAAATACAAGTTTTACTTCGAATTCATAATTTTGAGGGCAAGCCCTCATTTATTTAGAACTTCTTTTTAATTACGAAGAATTAAGTAGTAGATATTATTGTGAAGCACACAAGCTACACATATGATGTCTCTGACTCTAGAGATATCAATATGGAGAGTGCTTTTTTCCTAGCTGATCTTCGCCCAAATATGAACATAAAACCACAGGATAGCAATTTTCAGTCCTCCAGTATGGTAGTGAAGGTGCCACAGCTTACAACAGCTAAGCACGTTTTTTAATTCTCATATAAGTTACAAAATCCCATGTTATAAACAGGTTATTTGTTCTAGTACCCTTACTTGGATATCTACACATCTTACTGGTCTTTTGCTTTTGGCAGCCTAAATTTATTCATGGGCCATTTATATCCATTTCCTCTTGTTGCAGTCTTGCCTTTTAGTTTAAATTGCTGTTCTCCCTCCCCAGTGTTTACTCCTCTGATGTATTTATAGAAAGCATTCATATCTCCTCTCAGTCTTTGTTTTGCTGGATTAAACAAGTCAAATACTTCTAGTCCTCATGTATACAATGGATTCTTCAGTGCACACCCCTACTCCCATCCCAGAAGCCTTTCCCACTATCTATATGGCAGTCTCACATCAATTTCCGTGCACTCTTGCACGTGGGTGTTTGGTAGTGTGCAGAGAACTAACAAAGCCACAATACTACCTTCTCCCTAAAGGGACAGCTTGCCTTATATAACCTAGGATTGCATTTGGTTTTCAGTATACTGATAGGGTATAGGAATTTCTTTCATTAACTAATGTACTCTAACCCTTCTCTTCCTTCAACCTCCAAATGAGTTCTCAGCTTATACCACACATTTTTCTTGCCAGTCCTTAGGTTATTGTATTTTTTTTTTGGTACTGTTAAAAATTGTTACATTTCTATCATATTGGCCATTGGTCATCAGTTTTTGCTGTATGACATCCAAGCATTACTCACAGTAGTATGCTAATTGCTTTGTATCAAGCCTTTTCATATGTCCATACCCAGTGGAAAATCTATGGTGGAATCCAGAAAGTGCACAAGTCAGCCCAGGCAAATACCTGCTCCAGACTGAGAGGAGGATTGATTCTCCTCCAGCTACAGCCTCCACCAACTGAGAAAAGCACCATTTCATCTGCATGTGATCTTCTACTGATACAGAGCACAAACTTCATTCTGCTACTCTCCGAAACTCCAAAACATCTTACAACTGTACTAAATCCTGGCTGTGCAACTGGAGGCCTTGGGAAGCCCAGGTGATGTTTTTGCATCAGTCTGGTCATGAAGAAGAGGGAACAGTCCTGTACAATTGTGTTTTCAGTGCACCAGCCTACCTTCCTGTTCTAACTCTGATGGGCAGATAGACTTCTTTCAAAGAAGATCAAGCATAACTTTCTCAGTCCTCAATGCCCTTGAAGCTTTTCATTTTGTGAACCCATTGAGTACTAGGCTTTTCACAATCTCCTCCTTACACTATCTCATTTTCTTTTGGATGGTGGGAAAAGAAGCACTACTTTCTTCTCCAGCTACCTCTCCGAGGCATTTGCAGCCGTTGTGCTACAGAACAACTTTCCTTCCCTAATTACCTCTCATTTCTCCACTTCTAATTTACTTGTTTTGTTGAGTCGAAATTCTCGAGGGCAGCATGGTATTGTGACTACAGCACTCACCAGAGACTGCAGGATGCAGCTATAAAATACAGCAATGTTAGTAATACCTCACTCACAGCCTCACTACCGACAAAAGGCATCTGGAAATGCTTATCAATAACATTGATTACAACCCAGATGCTTAGGCTGGTTAAGTATTCTCTAGTGCTCAAGAAAGCTGCATGAGAGAAATAGTCTTGCTCTAGCAGGACTCAAGTTGTTTTAGATTACTTTGGCCCAAAAGCAAATTGGTTTAATTAACACCCTATCCATATGGGGCTGTAAGCTGAAGGCAGATGAAGCTTTTGTGAAGAAAGGAAGAGAACAGAAAACCCTGGTCTTGAGTCGGCTGTTTCCAAACCTGTTTACTTAACTATTAGCGAGGGTGGCTTCTACTTAATTTATTTACATAGAATGTTTCTGTAACCATCTGCTTTTAAACTAAACGAAAAATTACCATCTTTCTCCTGCTGCTGCGGAGACTCCCTTGGACGTTCTTAATAATATAAAAAAATCTATCATTTTAATGCAGACAGCTTGGCTAATAAAAATGATCTGTACCATTAGTAATTATACCACAAATACAACACAAACAAGCAGCCTTTCCCTGAAGAGGCCAAGCATAAAACACCTCTCTCATCACCAGGAACCAGAGATGACAGGGCAGAAATGGGACCTGGCTTCTCCCTTCTCTACCCCAAAGAGCAGAAAAATGAAGAGGGCAGTTTAATGAAGTTATCACTACTCACTTCTTTAACAAGCTTTAGGTGCTTCAGTCAAACCTGCCCAGGCCCCATTTTCCCAGGGAGTTTTTCTGCAGTTTGTTAATACAGAGACATATTTCTGAAGAGGGCTACCTTGGTGTCCTCACTTCTACAGTTCTCAGAATGTCAGAACCCTTTAAGGCTCTGATGTATCCACCTTTCCTGTGAAACAAGCTGATGCAGCTAGCCCCAGGTAACAGATGGGAAACTGAGGCAGAAAGTAACTCAAAGTAACGGCAAAATGATGGAAACAAGCAGTGAAGCAAGAAAGTCCATTCAAACCATGAAACCATTAAGAAGCAATTGAAAACATCACTTTAGGTAGGGCCTACTTAAACAAGCTCCACCGCAGACAGTTTGCTGATAAATGGAAAGACAGCACTACTGGCCCATGTGTTGCCTGATACCACTTCAGTGTGGCCAGGACCAGAGTAGCAGACGTGATACCCAGATGCCGTTTCTCATCGACTGCTGCTCCCTTCTATAAATAGTTAGCAAATCACTTAACCTCCATGACTCAGTTTTTTCACCACAAAAAAAGCAATAAAATGCTTAGAGATTCAGGGATGAATGAAAGAAAAACAAACAAAGCAACAGAGAAGTAAATGCTCTTTTCTTTAAACAAGTGCTACAGGAAAAGGAGTGAGATTACACCTCAAATTATATCAATAAAATATGAACATACCTCTTTACTAAATAATTCAATTGATACAGAGATGTGTGTAAAGAAATATAATCAATGTCTTGGGGTTTCAAACACCTCTGTAGAGAGAGGAACATTGTAAGAAATGAAATGAGAACAAATTGGAAGGCCAGTACATGCCACGAATTCCTGTAGCCCAGGGGTCTGGCAACTTGCATGTGCTGCATGAAGAAGAAACAGGAGAGTGTGCTCTGGCAGTGGCAGCTGGGCAGGTGGCTGCTGAAGGGCCACTCACGGGAGCACACTCGGAGAAGCAGAAGATTTAATCTTAACTTGGCCAACCTGTCTGTTGATCCTAATTTTCTTTGCTTCTGTGTCTCAGTCCACAAAATGGGGCTAAGGGCAGGTCTGTTGTGGTGCTGGGATGGTTCATGTCTGAACATCATTTCAAAAGCTAAAGGTGCATAAAGGAGCGTAATTCTTTGCTAGGCAAGTAAGAAGTGTGAGCTACAATGGAAGATGACAGGCAGGCATTAATTGACTCTTTGTGAAAGCACTGCAGGAAAGCACAAAAGCTGGTGCATCACAGGACAGATCGTGCAAAACACAACCAGCAGTTTCCTGAGCTACAGCAGCGGAAGCAATCCATGTGGAGGGAGACAGAGCTGTGGCCACGAACCAGTCCCAGAACCACAGGGAAATACAGGAGCTTTACCAGCTGATGTTCTATACTGAGGTCAGAGATGTAAATAAACCATTGACATGGATGGTATCTCACCCATGAAGGGGATTATAAAGAATAAGCCAAGCTACTTTTAAAAACAGTGATTTGGCTAGCTGAAGAACAGATCTTGGCTTGGGTAGGGCTGCTAGGGAAGATTGATGATTGGTGCATAGGGATCAAATACTTTAGTTGCACTCATATCTACACAGGGGCTGTGAGCTGCAGAGCTGAAACAGATTCAGGGAAGTTATCAAATTCCCAAGCCTCATCCCCAAATCTGTCAGGGTCTGTGAGTGACAGGCCGTACAGGCAGATGGTGGGGGAAGCAAGGTGAAAGGGAGGCTGCTGTGCTACACCACATAGCAGTTGCTCACCTCTCCACCTCATCACCATTTTTGCCTCGTATTGTTTCAAGGCTTATTAATATTCATAACAGCCATTCTATTGTGTTTGCACTTTTCTATCATTCTCTCAGGTCTGATCCCTTCTTGCCTTAATAGGATGCAAACCTCATGAAATCAGACCTTATTAGCCAAACTCCATCAGACACCCTCAACAACGCAGTACCTCAGTTCCCACTCCTACTAAAGTGAAAGGGAAACCTTTCACACTGTTGACATCTGTAGAACTCTTAATCTAATACGACATTTCAACCTTAAGAGCAGAAATGAATAGGAGTAAAACACAGTGCAGGGAATGCCACTAAATGCTGCTGAGTCAAGCCCCACAGCATCACAGCCAAGAGATGCAGAAGTCCTTGGTGCCGGTTCATTAACACCTTTATCTCACTGATGGAAGACTGCTGACTTACCTCCAAATGAGTTCCTCCAAACTCTCTGTCTTAGAGTACAAATCTCTTGGCTTTCTCCCACACGATAGCAATTCTATCCTGGTGTACAATCCTGCCTCTGGGGACTTCACACAGAGAAAACTGAAGTGAATGAGCAAGAAAAGGCAGTGCTGAGAAGTGGTGATCTTATCCACCATCTCTGCTCCCTGCCCCTCCTCAGCTTTAAAACCACTGACTTGACCATGAATTTTCAACTCCTGGCCTTGCAGAGCTGAGAGAGGAAGATGAGATTAGAGCCTGCAGTGCAGCACCAATGAGCATGCCCTGCACTTCTGGAACATGTGCCCTGAATCCTGCCTTATGTCTGCTCCGCACAACATCACTGGTGATAAAGATGCCATAGATTGATTTTTCCAGATCCCAGGTGAAGTCTGTGCCTCTGGCAGAAAGAAAAATCATTGCTGGAGTTGACAAGTGAACAGATTTTGTAAGTCAGTGTGTGAAAACTAATACAAAATGTAGCGTCAAATTGCCATTCAGTTGTTTTCCTTAGTCGAAAGTGCATTAACACATTAATTTAAAAATAATTTAATAGTTAACAATAGTTAACAAGGACCTCGATAGGAGGCTCTTAATGAAAAAGAGCTGCTCAAAATCTTCACCCTGAACTGCACACACCCTTTCTGCTTAATTCATGACCTTCACACTGTATGAACAATAACTGATAGCAGTTTGATGGAAAATTGCTGACCTAATACTCTGGACACTTTGCCAGTCAGGTTTGATACAGAATGGTTCTATGGTGTACATCTCCTGCTCTCAATACATGGGAGCATGAACTCTTGCCAAAGATCACATCTTATTCTTGGCAGATAGTTGAAAAAATGAGACTAGGCCCATATGGATCCAAACTGCTGACAGCAGAGCTGGGGTTCAGTCATAGTCTTTCTCGTTGGGGAAGGGTACAAAGCTCTCTCAAATAATCCACATTACCAAAAGGTCCCCAGTGCAAGGACTCAGGAGTATCTTATCTTTAGCAATTTCTAGTTACAGGATTTAAAATATAATTTTTTAAAATCTGAAAATCTGTTTGAACATCAAAGAAAAGGAGAAATCTGTTGCTATTATTATCCATTCACACTTACAGCAAGGAAATTCATCCATACTGTAAAACCATTATCTCTAACTATAAGGATTCTTCCAAGTGCTTTTGAGAGGTTTAAGGGGAACTGGCACTGCAGCCAATGGATAGCTGCAAAGTTTCAAAGAATCACTCAGATATTTATATTTTCAAATCACTGTAAAAGGTGCATACTGTAATTTATAGCCAGATGAAACTGCAAAAGTTAACCATATAAGGGTGGATTATTGTATCAACTAAAGCTTTGTACAGGGGTACCATCCCAATTCAGTATCCCAGTGTTGTAAGCTCAGAAGGGACAAGGAATTCTGATATATACAGCGGTTTTAGGAACACTGTTCATCTCGGCTTAATTACCACTTTCTTTGAATCAAGGTATTTCAGATTAATTTGCAGACCTCACAAAAGGTTTCTCTAAAACACAGGAATAGGTTGTTGGAGCAGAATTACAGGATAATGCAGCAGCTGCTACCTCAAGGTTGTATGTGCAGCACACTGAAATCATAATCCCAGCAGAGTATGATAAGGAATGCCCTCTGGATCCCAGATATCTTAAACAAATGCAAGCCTTCCCAAGCCTTTCAATCAGTGTCACAGATACCACCCCTTGATACCATGTGGCTGTCGTTCCTTGTGTAGTGCCTGAAGAAAAAAATGTATTGTGCTTTCCCCATTGCATTCAACTAAAACTTTAAGAAACCTCATTCCTCAAGCTGTGCCAACATCATTTAGGTTGTTGGTGCACAAACAAAGAGGTAAACAACAACAACTGCAAAAAAATCGTGTTAATTTCAAGCTCCATTAGAAATGCAGGGTTTGGCATAAAGAAAAATCAATGTTTGTCCAGTGGAAAAAAATAAACCACCAGCACTGATAGGAACAAAAGGGCTTTTTTCAAGTTTCTAACAGGATGTAAAAATCTTGGTACTCAATATCCTCTAAGCTGGGGAAAATTTATTTTCTTATCACAGAGACGATTTGATTCTGACACAGGGAGTATTTTCATGCGAATTATCCATCCCCTGAATAGGGGACAGATACTGTCTGGAAATGTTTTCCTTCTTTCAACATCCGATCATCCTCCCTGGCCTCATTTAGGGAAGCAACATTTTAATTTCTGAGAAATAGCAGGTCCCTATTAGACACACAGTTTGCTCATCTTTAGGAAAAATCACAGTCATTTGCTGCCATGACTATGTTAATTTGTTTAAATGCAGCAAAATTCTAAAGCTCTGGGCCCTCCCAAAGCACCAGTGTGCATTAGGCTAAACTGCACTCTACCTCATGTACAAATTCACCAAACATCAGGGCTGCTGCCTCATGGGAAAATCCCAAGCCTTGCATTCCCCAGCTGCCAGCTGGTGTGCTTCAGGCCAGGCTCTGCCCCTGGCTATGCAAACTCAGGAGACAACTCTCCCTTTTAATGGGCTCTGAATGACCATGAGCCTGTCCCTATGGCAGAATTCAGCTCTAAGGCGTTGCTTGGAGCATGGTGACTGATCCACCCCCTACAGCTGCCATCTTGAGCACTTACTTTTCCTTACAGAAGCACTAAAATATCCTCCTGGGGATTAAAAAAAAAAAAAAAAAAAAAGAGAGAGAGAAAGAAAAAAGACAGGCAAGCCAGAAACCCTAAACTATTCTGTTTAAAATAAAACATATATAAGCATTTTTCTACCCTTTGCTGGACATCATTAGTTCCCTGCTGGCACAGTCCAGCATGGACAAAGAGACAACCACATATTACATGAGGAAGCTGCAGCTAGAGAAAGTATGTGACATCAGCTGTGTTCTCCTGTCAATGGTTAGAAGTTAAACACTCCTTGCCTGCAGGTATTCCTAAAGGAGTGTGAAGACAAAAGCTCATCCAGAGATGAAATCTAGCTGTTCTGCACAGCAGTCCTAAACCAAAGAGAGAACTCCCTACAAAAAAGCAAGAAATAATTCCCCTTTGTTCTCAACAGATTGTCAGTCTTCACTGTCAAAAATGAAAAATATCCCACAGAAGATTCATTTAGCAGAGACTATACATTAAAGGACCCATACCAGATAGGGCTAACATGATCCTCTGGCAAGGGCACCCTAGTTTTCTATGAGAAGCATCACCTCGTGTGTTAGCTTTAAGCAACTGAGAGACCTCAAAGTAAAGTGGAACTTGTGGGAATCAGAGGGCCAAGACCAAAATGAAATGCACGAAACACTTGGAGTTAAAGCCCATCCCTAAGTGCTGGAAGGTTTCTCACCTTGTATCTCAGTTACGAGGAAGAATGCTGCCACTGCTGAAAAGGCCTGACAGTGAAATGCATAAGTGAAATCAGAATGGCTTGTTTCCAGATTTAAGGTAAAGCACTGGGATGTGCAAGCTTCCCCCTCCACTTGCAAAGCTAACTAGTTGCTTTGCAGCTTGACTTCCTGTATGTTTTTAAATGAACTATAGTAAAAGTGAAGATGCTCGGTCTCCGATGTAGACAAATCCAACTGGGATGCCAAGGAGAAAGCATATGCTAGCATGTGCAAGGGATCCACTAAAGTCTCAGATTATATCAATAAGTAACTAGACAGCTTTGCAACTCTTACCAGCAGATAAGAATGATGCACACTTCAACAGCGATACAGCATCTGTTCTGCATGATGAACTGCAGAAAAGACTAGGCAGTTCTAGTGAGGGAGGGTAAGCTCAGTAGCTGAAGAGATTCAGCAGCTTTTGCTCTGGAGAACAAGCACAGCCATGTGTCAATTCATTCACAAATTCAGACACACCAATTTAGACTAAGTCTGTCTTTAATTTATAACTTTCTGCATTTTGACAGCCCTCTGGGACAGTTAATTCATTTGGTGTCTGTAGAGTATATATCAAGGGATGGAAAAAGCAGTCCAAATATGTTATCCAGGCAGCAAAGTGGAGAGAAGACGCCTTTGGTAGGAAGCACTTTTTTTTTTCTCCCCACTGAAAGGACTTACTTTTCTTTAACCTAAAATAGCTAGATGTAAGGTTCAAAGGTGATTTTTCATCATAAAGCCCTATTTCCAGGACCCAACAATTCTTCAAAAGACTACCTTCTCATATTCAAATTCCACAGGCCTGCACTCTCTTCAAAGACACACGCTTCTTGGGACACTTGATCAAATTGCTTTTGACCTTTTCTAGTATGCTGAGAGGCAGTGAAGAAAGCAAGAGGGAGATGGATGGTAAGGGGAGGGATACAGAGAACAGGAAAAATTCTCATAGAAGAAGAATTCTTGTTAGCCTATTCTTGAACAGCTCTACAGTCAAAAGGTTTTGAAGTAGAAATTGGCATGGAAATATTTCTGCCTGAAGGATTTCAAAGAATAATCCTGGAAGGGTTTCTTGGGCATGGCCGGACTCCAGTGGGAATTAGTTTTCATTTGACCCAATTATACATGTTTAAAAAGCACATGCTGAGTATGCCTGTGGGGTTTTCTGCTAAGCTCATTAAAGAGTTGATTTTGTCCTGCACTGAGTGCTCTACCTCAGTCCTGAAAAATGCTTCATAAAACCATGAGACTCATAAAAGTCCATAGGACACCACATATTTCTTAAAATTAAGCAGGTGTCTATGTGCTTTGCTGGATCAAACTTGACCTGTGGTTTCCATGAATTCAACCTTTGGTCCTAGAATGGCTTTCTAACAGAGATCCTGATCTCTCTGAAATTTTCCAAATGTGGCTTAGTTGTCTTAACAAACTTTGCAGACCCATTCAAAGTAATCCAGAGTTGGTCCTGAGGTATATAATAATAATGATGATGATGATACTACTACTAGTAACACCACACCAAGTGTGTAGAAACAGACATATTATTAAAAAAAAAAAAATAACTGAAAGATGTGCTTCAAATTAAGTTCAATATAAAATCTTTCAGCACAGAGGAGACACAACCAGAAACCATTGCCTTGCTCAACAGGAAAAATTCTAGTTTATCCAGAATACAACATGCCCTTTATAGTGCTTGTTAGAAGGAAAAAAAAAGTTATGAAAATGAATGGTTGGATTCACAAAACTGGTGGTGCATTTAGTTTTTATGTAATAGCTCACAGGCGAGAGCATTCACCACGGATAGAGGAAAACTAGGCTTAATGGCCCTAAAGATTCAAATTTTTATCTCCAAACTGCCTGTGGAGTACTATATACTTAGGCTACTCTGTTTTTTGGAACGGACTTCTTTTATGTTTTCTTCTATGCAAAAATAATTAACCATGCAGTGGAGCGAGAAGTGGAATTAAAGCACTCTCCTACCAGCTCAGCATTCACACCATCAGTACCTTTGCAAGACTTCAAGAAGCACGACTAAGGGCATCGGCCTCCAAACACTCTTTAGTTTGCTAGAAAAGGAACTTTCTTAGCAATGGAAAGCACGCTGACCTGAGAGGATCGAGTTGCATCTCTCTCTCCTATTCCCTCCATGAGTGCTTAAGCTACAGTCTTCCACAGATAGGATAGGATCCAGATAGTAATTTCTTGTAATGTCTCCTCATCTCCCCCTTGCTGTTTCCTCACTGCACATTACTAGAAAATATAGGTTGAAATGAGAAAATGCTTAAGTAATTACCTCCCATCCCTCTCCCCAAACATCCTTACATTAAAAAAAAATGTTGCCTAGCTCAATGATGTATGAAAAGTAATTGCAGTTAAAAGAACGTAATTTAGATTTTAATATGAGCAGACTGACCTTAACAGACCACAGATGGACTTTATTTCCCTGGGGGAAGACAGAAAGTTGAATCACACATAGGGTTAATGCAAGACTGCAGATAATTTAGATCCCTATTTATTTACCCTAGTCCCTAAATTATAGCTAAGGAGTACTGCATTTGGTATATGTACAAATAGCCAAATCAGGTTCATCATTAGCTGCCTCAGGTCAGGAAAGAACATGTCTAATCAGGTAACTTGCAAAATTATTGGTGTAAATGATTTACTGTAAGAGGTTCAATTCAGGCACACCATGACAATGAAAAGAGGGAAACCCAGTGCAAGAAAATTAAAATCCTACAAATGTTTCTAAACTTGCATACAAATGACCATATTCCATTATAGTATATTATCTGAGAACAATTCTCATAGTATTATTAAACATAATAATGTAATGCAAATGCAGAAGAAAGCAGAGATAGGATATGTCTGCAAAAACTGATGATATGTATTTTCTGAATTTTGCACACCTTCTCTTGCATCCTTAATGTTCTTCTAGAGGATACTATCTCTAGATTCCTGTACAGCCTATTAAGTTCAATATAAACTGCTCATATGGAAAGCCTACAACTCTTTGAAAACACAGCAAATACAGAAACAGGTCCTAGACCCCAGACTCCTGCAATACTAAGAGTTTACAAGCCATCTACTGAGGTGGTTCTCAATGCATTTTCCCATTTTCATCTGGGGGGAAAGCCATGGCTACATGGATGAAACACTAATGGCCACACTCAAACTGCTCCTCTGCTGGCAACAACTGTCACTAAAGGAGAAGCTGGAGAAAGAGCAAACACATTGGGTAAATCCACTTGGTGCAAGCACCAAAAGGTCCAAATCCTTTGTGGACCATAAAACAGAGAAATGAATGCTTGATAGAAATATAATTTGAGAAAATAAAAGCCCCACTCAGCTTAGCAATGAAATATACTGGTTATTTGACCTATTGGAGGAATAAATCTGTACTATGCACCAGTAACATCCAGACTGTGATGTGAAAAAACTCCCAAAATGGTTCCTGAGGAAGCAACATAACCTTTAACATGAAAAAATTTACTGTACACTGGGACATTGCATTTCAAGGGTCACTGTTGTGGCAGTTTAATTGCTTGCACTGTAAGTACTGCCCAGACATTGTGCTACACTGATGTACTATTCTACTCCATGAACTGAGGTCCTGCCAAGCTTACAGCAATCTTTTAGAAGTCAGTCATTAGATTTCATCCTAAGGAAGTCTTTGAAAAGAATGATGTAAGACCAAACACAAAAACTGGGCATTAAGGAGTGGAAGCACTATGAAAAATGCATTACAACATGAAGCCACTCACAAAGAATTTTGGACAAACTTCAGTAAAAAATGGGATTTTGTCTGGTTATTTCTTTGTAAAGGAGTAGCAGAAAGGGCAAGAAACATGAAACGTAAAAGAAAAATGAAGGTTCTTTAATGACATTGGGACATCAGTGGACAGCAGGCAGACATTCTACCTCTCCCATCAGTTACATGGCCATCAAGGTTTGTGTGGTCCTGCCGTTGCTCTCTGTGTGACTTCAGGGAAATAATGGAGACCTGGTAAGCAAGAGCTAGATAAACAAACAAAACCATGTGTTGAAGGCTTGCTAATGCCATTGCTATCTTTGGTTTTTTCCTAGTGTTCACTGTGAAGATTTTCTCTCTCTCTTCTCTACCTCCTGCTTCACCTGTTTCCACTCCAGCACAGTTCTCCATGAAGTCCTGCTTCCATGGGTACTGTGGGCAAATGCTGTTCAATACACCACCTACAGACAGGCAAACAAGGAATCCTCTAGCCAGTGCAATCATGCAAACCATCTCTTGCACAGCATCTCTCTTGCCTCCTGTAAACTTTCTGGAGAAGAGATCTTCCTTTATTTGTCATGTCCAATACTGAAAAAGAGAAAGAGAAATCTAAAGAGGTGACTTCTATCTAGCTTTCTGACAGACACAGAAATAATGAACAGTAGTAAAGCTGATTCATGGCAGGAGATGCAGAGCTGAGGCTCATACAATTATTGTGTAAGCCCAGGTCTGAAGACAAGCATGCAGAACAGTATCTGAAAAGCACAGGAGGAGCCCTGAGATGAAACCTGTCCACTGTTTTGAAACATGTCCACAGTGGTATTGTTTTTCTCTCAGAAGATAACAAGGAGAAGGGAGCAGGGAAGAAACCACATAAAGAAAATCCAGAAGGGGAAAAAAATTCCCCATAGATGTTTCCTCGGGATTTTTGTAGCTACCATCTGGTTTGAAATGGAGGGTTTAATTCCATAATTTCACAAGTACAACACATTTTATAAGTAAGAACAGGAAGGGAAGGTAGTTTGGCATCACGATAAGAATTGAGGCAAGTATGCTGTTAGCCTGTGTGCCAGACATAGAATTAACATCTCATGGATGAATCATGCTTTACAGACTGACAATCTAACAAAGCTTACCTGAACTACACGAAGAAATCAAGTCTCTGGAACTACCTAGTCCTTTGTCTTAATCAGTGCCTGTGTCTGGCACCTCTTCATCCCTGACCCAGTTTGTTTATGCAGTTACAGTCTTGAAGCCCACACTGGTGAAGCACAGGTGACACTCATTTTGAAACAAGCACAAATCCTGCAGCATGGGCTGTCTGAACACATCTGGTTGGTGTCTGTGTCAGAGATGGTTGTGCTCTGATAGGAAAGATCTAAAAAGGCGTGTGATCGCTGAGGAGAGAAGTATCTGAATAAGAAACAGACCCAGATAGATGAGCAAAGTGCTTACATCATTATTGTCCTGGGTTACATGAAAATTCTGGTATCCACCTTTTGCTATTTTCTTCTTTTTTTCTTCCTTTTCCTTTTCCTTTTCCTTTTCCTTTTCCTTTTCCTTTTCCTTTTCCTTTTCCTTTTCCTTTTCTCCTTTTCCTTTTCTCCAAATATGCCTTTTTGGGTTTTTGCTGCTTTGCCTTCTCTAAAGATACTGAACTGTTAGTGATTAATGACTCAAACATGTGACCACCTGCAATGACCACACAGGTGTTGTAAGTGACTGAACTATTGGTACTCATGGCTCAGACTGCAGTGTGCTTTGCTGACAATGTGCAGAGTACACTCAGGTACCGAGGGCATGCACAACCCACACCTCAGGCTACAAGCTGAGTGTTGAACAAGGTAAGGGCAGAAGTAAATCCTGCAAGGCAGGGTAGTGTTTCTTTGTCCGTACACAAATGACTCAGCTGTGGTAACTCTCCTCCAGGGAAGCATCAGGACAATTCGCACATAGACTGAAGATATTAATCTCTGCTGATAGGCAATAATGGAACCACTCATGTTGATGTAACAGGCAGCAGTAACATCTTAAAAGGTGTCAAAGACTCCTGAAATGTCCCATGATGCAGTATTATCATCCAGTGTAGAAATCTGTACCCCTGGGGAAGTACCAGGGGCATTCCCACCTAGCCTAAGCCCCATAAAAGACCCCACTCAGACTTCACTCAACACTTGGCTTTCTTTCCTCACTACACTACAACCTAAGGCTTTCCACCACCTCCTCGAGGGATCTGAACTGCATCCACCACTTCAACAGGACGACCTACAGTCACCATTTTAAACCAACAAACAACAAAATAGCAACAACCAAGACTCCGCCCCTCCAAATTGTCTCAAAAGAAGACACAAACCTAGACTGAGGAGTTGTGCACTACAGAGTAGATCCACTAGAAACAAGAACTATTACAGTTCGTGCAATAAAGGGATCAGGCAGCACCTGTGACCAGAACTCAGAGCATATCAATTTTGCATTTCCATGCTCATTGCAGCAGAGGAAAAAACAATGTTATGGCTACAACTGAATCATACTCTTTTGATGATTCACTCACAACAACCCTAGGGCACAATAAAAAATTGTGGCTTCCACGGTCTGCTGTGTCTCATAAGGGCTGAAATTTCAGACAGCCATGACTCGGGTTCAGATGCATTGCTAATGCATCACTTGTGCTTTGCTGTCAGAATGAGGAGGGGAAGAGGAAGAAAGGAAGTACAAAGAGTTTTACATTTAGGCTTTGTGAGGTGAAGGCAGGGGAGATATTCTAACATAAATATCACAGATATACACTATACAAAGCACATACAGGTCCTTGGGTCATAACACTTCCCCAAACACCTGGAAAAAATGTTCTTCTAAGAACCTCATCAGACATGAGGGCTCAGAGGGGAAGTGATAACCTAGAATAAGCATAGTATTCAAGGTGACAAAAAGTTCAGGTATCTCTTTACACAGCCAGAGTTGTTTTCTTTCATCACTGCAAGTGACATTACACCACTGGGGACAAAATCACCCTACAGACCCACTGTTGTGATCCCTGGAAACTGGGCAACAGTGAATCTCGAGCAGACCTATGCAAAGAACTTTCAGCCCATAATTTGATACATCTGGTTTTCCTCCTTTTTTCTCCGAGCACAAGTTGTCAGGATGCTGGCTGCAAAAGTCTTGATCTGCTTTAAAGTAGTTGCAAATGCTTTCCACACCTTCTTGTGCAAGTACTGTGCCAGCGTGGTGGGTTTCAAACTGTATCCTGCAGAGAGATGAGTCATTTGTCCATCTCCAGAGTCACTGGCAGCAGAAGGTGGATGCAGTGAAGAGAGGGGGTTAGTTTGGAAACAGGGATGAAGAAACAGAGCTGCCACAAAAAGGTCCATGAGACAAAGCCCGACAGGTGGCAGAGGGAAAAGCAAAAGGAACTTGTGGCTTCCAGGAGTAGTAGAACTGGGTCATGACTTTCTGCAAGAGTTCCAGAACAAGACACAGTTATAATAATGATTGTCCAAGATCCAGCACATTGCTTTTACTCTTCTGAGAAGCTTTACTTTGTTTTCTGAGTTCACCTTTCTGTTAGCTGGAGTTTTCTTAGACTGCTGCAACTGTGCAGTCCTTGAGCTGTCCCTGACACAGCCACCTCCTTCTGTGCACATCTCTCCTGCTGTGCTTCTACAACCACGCCTTCTTGGGAAGATTTTTCCTAAGTAGAGTACAATGGTGCAAATAATCATCAAACAGTTTAGTAGGATGTGGAGTTTGGGGTGGGCGAGGAAGTGGTTGATGAAAGAAAAAGTTTTGCATGTGGATGCTATTTCCAATATGAAAACAATAAACATTCTGAACTTAGCAATTCAATACAGTGTTCAAAACTCATGTTCCTTCAACATTCAACTCAAACCTTACCTTTTGTGAGTAGGAGGGCTGGCAAACCCTGAGCACTCTGAAACCCTCAAAATGCCAACGGGAATGAAAAAATCACTCTTAAATTAGAATGTGCGCTCATGCAATGTGGCTCATGACACAAAATAACTGAGGAATATAATTTGTCTTATACTCCTGGCTTGGTACCTCTTAAACAGAAAGGAAAGTGATCTTTGTTGAAGACATGAGGGTTACACTAAATTCATAAATAAAGCAAATCTCAGGCACTCAGTCTTCTATCTTAGAACAACTTGGTATTATTAAGCAATAACACCTTGAAAACACAGCAACCGAAGTGAAAACAAATAGCTCAGAAATGCAAGGCATCCAGGAGTTAATTTCTCTAAGTAACAGAGAAGCAGAATCCACCTATATTTCTGACATCTTCCATTAGTAAGTTTTCTAGATGAGCAATTCATGACACTGAAGAAACGAGAGCATTAGAATGTGAAATGAAGGGTGATGGATGGAAACCGTAGCAAAGAAAATGATAAATCATGATCTGAACTAGAGATGTGCAATTCTGGGGAACCCAGCTTCTTCTAACTTCCCTGGATTGTGCTAGACCACAGCTTTGCAATTACATCCCTCTCCGTCTGCTGTGAAATTAAACCAGGGATGTAGTCCTCATGAATGAACTATGACCAAGAAGGAATTAAGAAGTCCTAAATATGCTACTGTATAAATCAATGGAGAGCATACAAAATACTGTGCACTACACTACTATGCACAATTCTGATTTTTCCACCTTGAAAAGGATGTAATGGAACTAGATAAAATAATGTTGCAATTCTGTTGGCTGAGACTTATACAGCAGCTTCCAGATGAGAACAAAATAAATAGTTTAGATCTCTGGAGCTTGGAAAAGATATGACTGAGGATGAATATGATAAAAAGCACTAAAACCATGAATGGTATACAGAATTTGAATAGGGGATGATTATTCATTACTTTTTATACTACACAAAGGAGGCAGGCAGTAAAACGATCAAACAGCAGGTTTAAAACAAATGAAAGAAAGGATTTTTTTTTAGACAACACACACTTGAATTGTGGAATTAAACTGCTATGGATTTCTCTGGAGTTCAGATGTATAAATGGCTCCAAATGTAATCAGATAAATTCACTGAGAGCAGGTCTATCAGTGACTATCAAACATGTGGTTTAAATGGAGTATTTGGCTCAGAAAACTCCTAAAATGCCGATTTCTAGAAGCTAGAGAGATATATTGAGGCATAATCACTCCAAACCTCCACTAGCAATGAAGTGGAGAACACATTAACATTTAGAAGTCTCAAAAATGTCTCACTCCAAAGGCAAGTCAGACCACCACCCTAGGCAGATTCGCTGTGGCCCAGGGAATGGCATACCTAGCATCGCAGATCACCTTGAGAGTGCCAACTGAAAGAGATTTAAGAATAGGATAAATCAATTTCACTGTATTACAAAACAAAAGCAATTATTTGGATTATACAATTGAGAAGAAAAACAGGTGCAGTAATTCTGAAGGAGCTCTGCCATAGACTTTCATTGCCTCCTTGAATCTTGGGAGTGTCTGTTTTGTGTGATGACTCTCAGCCTTTTGGGAAAATGAGGAAAACAACATAGTGAATTAATACCTACTTGAAACTCAGTTCTGAATTTCTGTTCTGGATTCTGTCCAATACTTCCTCCCACATTAAGGTGTAGAGGACAAAACCAGTAACACTTCTCTATTGAGTATTATTTTGGAGAATTAAGTTGGAGATGCTTCCTAGGCATAGGCATAGAGGGCTTGAATTTACAATGCAATATGGTGTCTCGTGTTCAAATCATGATTTAAAAGTACACTCTCTAAACGCCTAGAATTGCTTTTTTTCTTAGGGCAAGGACACCTGATTATACTGCCTTCCCTATTCCTCACCCATTCTTTAATACAGGTAAGTCACTATGCTGCAGCTAAAGTTAAGTGTCATACAGAAGGAAGGCAAATGCAACAACCCTAAATGCATCTGGTGACAAGTTCACCTTTGGTTGTCAGAGACTTTTTAGATGCAGTTATTTCTTATGACTTACTACATGCTTCGATTATCACAGATATGGTTGCTTCCCTAGACAACAAAATCCTCTTTTTGATCTCATCGTATCGTACAAATCACCAAGCATAAAACATATTCATCCTGTAATGATTTTCTGATAATCTTATGACCTCTAACAGGGTGTGCAATGCAACTAGATGCTACACATCACATTAATATTGCTCACTCACTTGACAACAGGGAATTTACACCTCATCACCTTTTTTCTACAAGTGAAACATCCCATGTTCATCTGAAAGCTTTTCTCAGCTGTGCAAAGCATTTTGGCGTTGACAATGCTACACTTAAGTGTTTAATGACTACCACAGATTCAGAGAAAAATTCATATAACACTGCACTTGAGTTTTTCAACTTTCTTTGGCAGCACACAGAGAACAAACAAGATACACAAACCAGACGGGTTGCATGTAGAACCCTGCTTGCCCAGTGGAGGGACAACCCCATAAAAAGTCATCTGTGTGAAGCATCAGGATAACAGTTCAATTATTTGAGAAAAGTGAGGAGACTATACTGTTACTTAATGTACATGGGCTTCATTTTGTTGATGCAAGTTGCCATTGAGCTGTCTTTGTTTTGCTCATTTCATTTCCTACATTCAAAATGTCACCAGCCATCACTTCCCAATAGTCATGTCACACTGAAAAAGGCCAATGACTCCTAGACACTAATTTTTTTTCCAGCACATTAGGTATGTCTAAAATCCTTTCAGGTCCAGTGTCCATGAAAACAATGTGGCTCTGGTCTCCATGGCTTCCCTGAAAGGCCCCTAGGACTGTCTGTGTCACATCATGGTTCTGTCTCTCCAGAGTGGGGTTGTTGCTGCCTAGAACTTTATCTCCTCATGGCCAGTATCTCTTTCGTACCATTTGGTCTTCTGCACTCTGACTTCTTAAGGTGTTTGCAAACTCTTTATGTCTGCATCCCAAGCTCCAAAGTGACTGGGGTCCAGCACAGTCTCACTAGGGGGCAGGCAGTTCAGCAGCCCAAAGGGCCAGTGCCCGGTACTCTTTAATATTGGTATGGCCTCAGAATTCATTTGGTGCTTTTGCCCCCTATTTCATCCTAAACTTGGATGAACAATGACTAGGGTGGCAACCTGTGACCTTTGTTCTCTCACCCAGTATCTTCCTTACTGCATTCCTACTGGATAGGTTTCCCCTTTGCTTGGACTTCAAGTACTATTAGGACAGAAACAATATTTCTCATCTTCTGAGGAAAATCCAGCACATTTTGCCAACAACAATAGGTTTCAGTGAAAATTCTGCAATCCACGAGCTACACAATTATGTACAACCTGACAGTATTTGCTCATGAAAGCTGTGACATCTTTCAGAAAGATCTGGTTTGGAACAGTTATCAGCAAAGCAAGGACAGCACTCATACAGTGTGAGCCCACAGAGTCACATCTGCCTTCACTCAAAAGCTTATTGCAGTCATCATGAAAACATTGAAACACGTTTTTCCACAATGAGATCTCTTGCTGGGGAACTCATACTGTGAATGCCATGGAGAATGCTGGGTGTAAAACAAATAGAGAAAGGGGCCAAGAGAGATGGGCAGCAGAACCATGAAAGAGGACACTACCAGAGCCAACACAAAGCTGAAGCAAAGAGTCAGTTCTTCTTCTCCTAGAACTGCTCAGCTTTGTGTTTTGCCAGTCAGGATGTCAGAGTGTATTCTGAAAAGCCAAGATCTAGTGCTTATGAAAAATTGTTACATTTCAGACAGATTAATTTGCAAGCATCCCCCTTGTGAACAACTTCTGCTACTAAAATTTTTCTTTTAAGTGTAATGAAAATAAAACTGTTGCACATTAAACCAAAAGAAAATGCTGTTTTCTCTTATTATTTTCTTCATTGTTGCCCCTGAAGTACCAGCTTCATCATAAACAATCCTTTTGTCCCCCAGGTAAAGCACAAACACAAATATCAGCAGACAAAACCATTCTCAGCTCTTTTTTTTTCGGGAGCGAACGTTCTTTGCACCCTGTAGTGCATTATCTCTAAAACGTCTTCCAAAGATCAAATCCATCCCACGGTTCCTATAAAAGGTCACGTTTTGCAATGTAGCCTACAGAACAATGACATTTCAAGGATCAAAGAAAAGGTTAAAATATTCCTATAAATCTATTCTTGGGACTTTTAAGTATTTTCTACGCAGAGGGAAATGTCATTTTTCTTCAGGAGCAACTGAGGGCTCTGTGATGGGTAATGGGTCTGTTTTATATGGTGAAAGAAAGATGCACTTCATTCCCCAACTCATGCAAATGAAACCTAATTTAATTTTAAACATTTATTTATTTAGATTTAATCTAAAACTCCCACATCAAACCAAACAGAAAAACAACAAATACTACTGGGGCCTTAATAAAAAGAAATTGCGGCAAGCTAAAATAAAACTTGGAGGAGCAGCTTCTGCATAACGTTATAAATTATGGCCTTGTAGAGCACCCCAGCCTGTGAAATCCTTTACTCAGTCAGGCTGACGCCGAGTGAATGCTGAGGATTTAATTCAGTCGCTTAATGCTCCGTAAATCTGAGCTGGCGTTGTATTTTGAGATCCGGAGCTTGGTGGTTGGAATTATGGCAGCGAGGTGGAGAAGCTTTTGTGGCAAGAAAGCAGACGGTACCCACTCTGGGCTCCCAGGAGGCCATTTCCAGGTTCTAAATGAAATGAGCTTATGGCTCCCACTCACTTCTTAATTAGCACTAAATTACACTCACACAGACGGCAGATACTGTACGCAGGGGAAGGAAGGCGGCAGGCTAGAAAAGATTGGGGGATAGTAGGAAGCCACTTTCCATTTCCCCCTGTTCACAGTGGCATGACTGTCTCATCCCTGCTGCTCAGGGCCCTCTGGCTCAGGGTACATTTCTAACTTCACACGTTCTTTATTTGAAATGATGCGTAAAGGGAAACTGAATGGCTCAGGAATCATAAGGAAGATATAAAACTTCATAGTTTGAGTTGGAATTGGCTTTATTCACACCAGTTCCTAGTCAGGCAAAACTCTTCACAATAAAAAGCTAAATACTGCAGATGCAAAGAGGCTGCCTCAGTCTTGGCAGCCTCACCAGAGCCACACCGAGGACCGAATGATCAACTCAGTCTTCGATTCCTGCACAGCAAGGATAAAACCCATTGGCAGGAGAAGCACTGTGCATTTTAACCTGGTTTGTTTGACGAACAGTGTACTTGTTCACAGTTACAAAGCAGCACGATTACAAAGCAGAGCTATTTAACTTTACAATGCTGGTGTGAAAGTCTTTAGGAGTAAGGTATTGAGGACACAATCCTGATAATGGCCAGAACAGAAGCTTACCTCATGCCTGACCGATGGGAATTCTTCAGAAAGGAAAAGAATGTTCCTTCAGTTTCCTTTATGAGTTTGAGATACCCATCTTTCATATTTGTGGCTACAGCTTAGGTGACTGGCCTCTGCTCCTCCTTGTAAACTTCAGCGGTGGACTGGCACCAGTGCCAACAGTGGCTTTGTGGGGCACCCTAACAGAGTCAGGCTAAATCTAGGACACTGGGAACTAAGTTTTACATTTGGATTACCCACAGCACCAGGCAGACCTATTTAGAGACATCCAGCACACAGGCCACAAATACTCTTGCTCAGCCCAGACACAACCTCCACATCATTCTGCAGATGCTTTTATGTTACACAGAGTTTTTGTGAACTCCAGATGTCGCATGAAGCCATAATGAGAATAGCTGAGACCTCTGTGACCATGTTCTAATCTTCATCTTAGTATACTTCATCTTCAAACTCAGTTTCTGGTTACATCAGAGATTTCATTAAAACCTCATTCTAGATGGAGAATCCTCATCCCAGGCATCTGGGTCTACCACCATGCTCTTCTGCATGGCCATATAGTTTTATTAATTTACAGACTTCATTCACTGTTTGCTGTTGCTGTTTTGGTGGGGGGTTTCTGCGGTTGGTTTGGTTTTGTTTTTTCTTTTCCTCTTTCAGTTTTTTGTTTTGTTTGGTTTTTTGGGGTTGTTGTTGTTGGGGTTTTTTTCCCCTTATTTCCTTTCTTTTGCTGGATCTTCCTTGTTTACTAATTACTAGTCCTTGAATCATGCCAGAAGACTTTCCAGACTGAACTGCTGAAAGGTTTATTTCTGCACTGCTTCCTCTTTTCTCGTATTTGTAATTCCTCATTTACCACACTAATTGTGTAAATTCTGGACATCTTCAGTGTTGCATTAGGCTTCCTGTTTGTGCCTTGCCCAAATTTTGAAGCATCTAGTTCTCTTCTGTTACCCTTACATTGATAGTTTACATCCACTTTATAATCTAGATGGAACCCCTTTAATTCTTAAAACCCTTGGTCCCATCTCAGATCTTAGTAATCATATTCTACAAACAGGACTTAACTGTGACTGGGAGACAAAGGATTTTTAGACCTAAAGGCCTCTTTGATATACAGAAATAGAGTTGTACAATAGATTATGTGCTTGTGCAAAAGAAATCATTGGACCTATGAGGACCTGTTACTTCAAAGCACACTTGTCTTTTGTGCTATCTAGTGCTTGTAAGACACAAGGACATGAAGAAAAGATTCCAACCTTCAGCACAGTCATAATAAAGACTTCCAGCCATGATGAAAACAAAGGAGAAAAAAACCCGTAAAGTTAAAACAACTATGTTATTTCAGAATTGCCTTCATTACTTCTGCTAGATGACTTTGCTCTGTAACATACCAGTGTATTCTGTTCCACTTTCTTAAAATAAACAATTGGTCTATGGCTTGTCAACAAAGCTCCATTTTCAATCACCCAGAGAGACAAGGCAAAGCACATCTTGCAGTGCCCCTATCGCTATAAGAAGGGTTTGGGGGCACTTCAAGCTGAGAATTTCATTTGCTTTGCCTTAGAGTGATTTGCTGCCTAAGACATGACAGATTTGTGTTGACAACTGGACCTTAGAGTTTAAGGAAATCCTAGAGCAGGAAGAGAATATTTATTGACAAGCTTATGTCTTGCTCTGGATCCAAAATTCTCTTCCTTCCAGACCAGAGCAACGACTAAAACAATGAAAACTGAAGATGATAACACAATGGCTAACAGGAGAGTGGACCATGTAAGGGCAGATCACCTTGTACAACTTGATTCAGAATACTACATCTCTGTCACAGAAAGAGTTATGATGGTTTGGTGCTTTCAATGGACTTGTGGCACATAGTTTTTTGTATTGAGGGTTATTCTTTCACCTTCTGCAGAGTCAGGCTGAGAGAAAAAAAAAGCACCAACTAAGATTTCAGCAAAGAAAAAACTACCAGGGATGCAATGAAAAAAAAAGAAAAAAAAAATCAATCTTTTCCTTCTACTAACGAATAAACCATAATCCTACCTGCACATAATGTAAAACATCTTTGAACCTTACAGTGCTGCCAGGATTAAAGGAGATTAATTTTTAAGAAATGGGAAAGATATTAAGATTCTTCAACATGTATAAGGCACCAGCAGTAGCTGAGCTATGGAGTTTGAGCTCAGAAGCAATTTGCATTATGTGTGTGAGGGAAGAAAGCAGTTGCTCACCTGGGCTGCCTCACGATCTTTACAATCAACAGACATAGAAAAGACACACTGATGAGGACAAAAATTTGCAGGGGAATTCAGAAGATAGGCTGCCCTGTCCCCTTCTTTTAGAAAACTCCAAGAATAAATCAAAGAAAGGATGAAGAGAGAACAAGCACAGAGAGCTGTCAGCATACTGCAGTTTTTGGCTGTTCAGTTTCTACACCAGGGAATCAGGGACCAGTTTCATGTGCTGACCTGACCAAGGAAAATGACAGTGAAGGACAAGGACATGTAGGAGGGTTGCTAACTGCAGAGTTAGTAGTACCAAAGGTCTCGGAACTGGTCTGAATAAATCAGCACAATTAGACCCCAATTACAGCCTTTATGTGCTACCACAATATAAATATTTAATAAGAAGCATGGTGGCTAGAAGATCATTATTAATCTGCAGTTAAGCAGTATTAGCAAAAGCAGAGCTTCTGGAGAAGACGAGCTGTTCCAAGAGCTTACACAGGAACACAGTATCATAAATTTAGAACAAAGACACCTGGAAAACTTGGTCTGTAACTGCACTTGCTTTGGACATAGAGAGTCCAGCAAAGAGGCAGAAGAAACTCAGACAGTGTGAAGAACAAGCCCCCCAGCTGTGACCATCTTCTCCTTTTTGCTCAGACTCCAAAGAGACCCATGGCATGGGGTGTGCAGCAAGAGCTCCCTGGAAAGCACAGGTGAGAGAGGAAAGTCCAGACCTACAGGCAGGAGTGAAGAAACTGGGAAAATCCTCAGAAAAGAGACCTGGTTAGAATCTCGACACCCTGCAAATGTGTTTAATTGCAAAAGTCATTGGGAAGATGTAGACTTTAGCAAGACAAGTAGTTTTGGTTCAAGTGTGAAATACAGCCCTTATAAGAGCCAGCATAAGAAATAGTAGGTTTTAAAAGATTTTTTTTAAAGGCTTTACAGAGTAAAGCAGATTCTAGCTAAAGCAAGGTCCTTAAAGTGGCTAATGAAATTCTTTAAAATTCCGAGACATGAGATAAAAGACACAGGAGGATGCTGGAAACGAGAAGTTAAATTACAGAACTTCCTCAAAGCAGAGGAAATTTTTCTCTGTAGTGCAAGAGATAAAAAGCATATGAAAACTAAAATAGAGGCTTAAGAAAAGTCTTTTAAGTTGCAGTCAGTATGCTTTCAGCAAGGTACATATTTCTCACATTTTTACTGTACGTTTGTATATAAATAACATTCCTTAACAAAAAAAAGTCCACTAGAAAACATGAAACTTACACGATGAATTTATTAGAACAAGAGTTTATAAGAAATTCTGGGCCTTCAGAACTGTAAATAGTGTGGCAGAAGACCAGACCCAACCAGCCACATGAGGATGGCCATGTTCCCCCATAGCAGGTAACACTGCAGTCTGATAAGAAGAGAGTCAACACAGAAGGCACCTTGCGACACAGGACAGCAGCAATTCAACAACCCACCAAGCAGAGAAGACAGCATGAGCTGTTGAACACAAGCACCGTGCTGCCTGCCTTCAGGCCATGCAGATGAGAGAGCATTGGGGGACACAGTATACTCATAGGGTGCACAGATGGTACACACAGAATGTCTGTTAAAGGGGTTAAAGATACACAGGGAAATGTGAATGAAGGCACCCTTAGCTTTTACTTACAAACCAGGGAGGTGGGCTGTGAGGTGCTATGTAGTAACTTGGCTGTCATATTGAACCTGCATTTGTAGGGACTGCACCTCAGCCCTGGGCACAATGGTGCAGGAAACCTACTGTTCTTTCAGGGAAGCAGGAGAAGAGACAGATCAGGTTCCCATCCTGAACTGCCTGACACTGGTTCATGAAGATGCACAAATTGTCAAGGAAAGGCATGTCTTGTATGGAGATTAAAGACAAATTGTCATAAAACTTTAAGAAGGAAGCACACGCACTTCTTCCTTGCATACAGATTTTGTCTCTCTCTCCAGTGGCAGATATGAGACACCATACCCTGGGCTGAGAATGCTCCAGCCAGACACAGAGAGGCATAGCACCACTATTGTTCTTCACCAGAGTTCTGGCTGCCATGCCGTCAGCCAGGGAGACCAGACTGAAAAACTGCTTGCAGAGACAGCAGACACGTGAAAAAAGTTACCCTGACTGACATGGCAAGCAGCATCCGGCATTCTTCTCAGTTGTCAAAAGAGCTCCTTCCTAAAAAGCTTCTCTCATAACGGAAGTCACGCAGGCTCTCTTTGTCACAGGAGGACAGAGAAACTATAAAGGTGAAGAAATGCATTATTGAAAAACAAGCAATTCTGTTATTATGATAACACCTATAGAATAATAGAATCTTAGAATGGTTTGGGTTGGAAGGAACCTTAAAAAGCCTCTAGATCCAATGCCCCTGCCATGGGCAGGGACACCTTCCACTAGACCAGGTTGCTCCAAGCCCCATCCAGCCTTGCCTTGAACACTGGCAGTAATGGGGGATCCACAGCTTCTCTGGGCAGCCCGTTCCAGTGCCTCACCACCCTCATAGTAAAGAATTTCTTCCTACATCTATTCTAAATCTGCTCTCTTTCAGTCTGAAGTAATTCGCCCTTGTCCTGCCACTACAAGCTCAAGCTCCTGCCAGAAGTCCTTCTGCAGATGGCATGTAGTCCCATTTAGGTGCTGGGAGAGTGCGATAGTCACCCCATAACCTTCTCCCCAGGCTGAACAGCCCAAGTTCTCTCAATGTGTTTTCACAGAGGAGGTGCTTCAGCCTTCTGGTCATCTTCCATGCTCTCCTCTGGACTTGCTCCAACAAGTCCACATCCTTCTTATATCAGAGACCTCAGAACTGGACTCAGTACTTCAGGCTGGGGTGTCATGAAAACAGAGAAGAGGAGCAGAATGACCTCCCTCAATCTGCTGACCACATTGCTTTTGGTGCAGCCCAGGATATGGTTGGCTTTCTGGGCTGCAAGCACACATTGCCAGGTCATGTTGAGCTTCTCATCCACCAACACCCCTAAGTCCTTCTCCTCAGGGCTGCTTTCAATCCTTACTTTGCCCAATCTGTATTTGTGCTTGAGATTGTCCCAACTCACATGTAGCACTTTGTACTTGTCCTTGTTGAACTTCATGAAGCTCACACAGGTCCACCTCCCAAGCCTGTCAAGGTCTCTCTGGATCGTATCCCTTCCCTATAGCGTGTGAACCACAACCACACAGCTTAGTCCTGTCAACAAACTTGCTGAGAGTGTGTTCAGTTCCAGTGTCCATGTCACCAACACCGATGTTAAGCAGCACCAGTCCCAATACCAAGCCTGAGGAACGCCACTCGTTACTGGTCTCCACTTGGACATTGAGCCATTGATCACAACTCTTTGAATGTGACCATCCAGCCAATTCTTTATCCACCAAGTGGTCCAAGTAAGTTGCATCTCCATGCATGCTATGGACTGAGCTTGAGTTTTGGTGCTCCCCCTTGCTCCTAGGGTCTGTCCTTCATAAAGGCAGGCTGGAGAGAACATTTCATATGCGTCTCAATATGTACAGATGAATCAGAAAAGCCATAACCAAAGACAGATTAAGTTGGAAAAAGATAATTATCCATGATTCCACAAGCACCGATCTCTTGACAGTTATATCACAGTACTGGGGAGACACCAGGACATGCTGTGGGACCCTGCCCAAGTTGTATAACTTGGCTCTATAGCTCAAGTTACATAAATGTAGGACTGGCTGAAAAGGAGAAACCCCACTAAAACCAGACACTAAAAATGAATGGAACTTTTCTAAAGAAAGGTATTATACAACAGGATGAGAATTTATTCACTGGGTAAACTTGTCCTGAAGCTAACTAAAGTAGGGATGCCTGACCCATTATAGAAAGTTAAGGGTCAATAACAAATTAATGGGATCAGTGGCCCTGTTACTCTTCCCATAATGAACACCAGCTCAAATCAGCTCTTCTTCCTGAAGACATTTTATACTGGCAACAAATTTACTATACTGAACCTAAAATCATACAAAAGTGATTTAAATGTACTGAACTCAAGACATTTCCTGAAATGCAAAAGGCACTTTGAAACAGGACCACAGCAGAAGGTAGACTGATAGCATAAATTAGTGCACTAACATTCAGTCCCCGGAAAGCTGTGCAAGGTCATCAGGGTAATAAATTTTGATGTTGCCCATGCAGCCTTCAATGGATATTTGCCCGTTGCAAAAGTTATGCAGTATGGCAACATGCTGCAAATGGCATCATCCACTCAGAAATAGCACACAGCTGGGACAGATGGGGATATCACAAGCAAAGCTATTCTGAGTTCACAGCCTTGGAGAAAAGGATGGATAAACAGAAATAGAATATGAAGTTTACAACAATGGAGGACTAAGAAGTGCTGGCAAATTATGGGACATGACATGCCCATTTCCTGCTCTGACTTCCTTTTCTGGTTTGTAGTTAAAATTCCAGCTTTTTTTCTGATCTCTTTCACACAAAAATCTGTGCATGCAGTAATAACACCAGGCTTAGCTGTTCGTATTACCAAATTGAGATGGTGCTTTCATCAAGTCCAGAGAGCTAAAAAGACTGGCTAGCACAAATTTCCAGCTGCATTCCTGCGTCTCCTGATTTCACTGATTTCTGCAGTAAGACACAGAATGAGATGTCTGAACAGCAATACCAGAGTTATATGTTCAGCCTGTTCATCAAGCACAGACTGGAGGCATATTTTTAAGATATTTTATTTCCCATGAAGGCACTAAAGAAAAATAGCCTGATTCTCAGTGGGAGCTGGATATTGCCTTCATATTAACAACTTTGGGAAAAAAATGATTAAAATGACAGACTCCAGGCCAAATGTGATACTTCTGGAAGTCAGGTTGCCATTACCAAGACGTGAATATTGTCCAGTGTGATAAAACATCCTGAGCACACTTAAGAGCAACGAGAATATATTCTCAGTCTCAGACAGACTCATCTCTGCAAAGACCTGAGGCTTTCTGTGACTTGGTAAGAAAAAGAAGCATGAATTACAGCCAGATTGTTGCTTAGGGATTGCTTCAAACTAAACCTATATTCTCCAGAAATCAAGTAGTGAGGGAATTAAACAGTAAACCCAAGCAGTATTTTCACACTTATTACTGATTTATTCTTGTGTTGCAAGTGGGGAAAGAAAAAGAAGGAAGAGAAGGAAATTAAGAAATCCGTGTAAGAAAATACTGTTGCACAGCTCACACACACTCCTGACATCTGCACTGAGGACAATACCAGCAGTGCAGCACCTTGCCACAGCTGTGCTTGAGGGGTTTTAAGAACAAAAGGAAAGCACGCAGATCACCTGGAAGCTTGGGGCTGTGTGAGAAGAGACTCTCTGTACCACTCAGCCTCCTACCACAGCACATTCCTCCAGTGGGAAGGTACCACATCCTACAGCAGAAGAGACATGTTATTTCACTGCACATATGCTCACACTTACACTGCTGACAGGACTTAAAAATGTTTTGCCCATAGTGCACTTGGATTCTGAACACATCTTGACCCAGACAAAGCCACAGAAAGCAATGCAACCAGTCCTCTCCCTCCCCCCCAAAAATGAGACCAACTGTGGTATTTTTGTGCTGGATTTCTGGAAAAAATAACAGATTCTAAGCTACTCACAACACAATGCATTGCTCATTAGCTCTGGCTAACAGCTGGAGCTCACCTGGCAGCTGGGTTTGCCTGGACATTTTCAATTCTGTGTGTTTTACACTGTGAATTTCTTTCCAATATTGAATGGGGAAATTGGGTGCTGAATGTAAAACTAAACCCAATGTTCTTCCACAAAGCAATTTGGAGGTGAATGTTGAAGGATGCTGCTACAGAAAGGCCTGGAATTACACAGAGACTTGTGTCCCACAGAGGACTATATGCTAACTCAAATGAGATCTTCAGAATTTCTTACTGAGAATTTCCATTTAAATACATTGTGAAACCTATGTGCTTTGCCAGTGAAATTGTTTAAAATGGCATGAAATTGAATGCCCCCTCCAACAAACACCACCTGACAAGACTGATAAAGCAAATGCTGATATTGAGACTAGGCAAGATTAAATTCTACTATTTAGAGTGTAACAGTTTGTAATTAGGGCAGCAATGGTCTTTGTTGGAAACGTAAAATGGTTTTGTAGCAAATGCACTAGAAGGATTATCAAATTCTATCATTTCTTCATAGTTTTGAATAAAGATTTTATCATATCCTAGGGAAGTATCTTAAATAAACACTTAAACTGATAAACTGAACCTATTAATATTGAATAGGACAGAACTGTTCAGTGAAAGTTTACATTTAAATACAAACATTTGTTGCAAAGAAATTGCATTGAAGACACTGGACACCAGTGCAGCTTCCTAACTGGCTACCAAAGCTGCTGCTTGCGCATTTGCTGCGTGTGCTGCACACAGCACACAAACAAATGAGACTGTAGTGCTATTTGCTTTGTGATTTGCATTTCACAGTGGCAACAGGACAGGCCAACAAAGCATTTCCTGAATAACAATTATTCACTCCCAGACAATTAAATCACTTTGGTTTAGGTTGCATTTTTAACAGGGTGGGAAGCAATATACTGTAACTGTTCAAGAACACAGATCCTTACATGGTTTTTTCTGCTTTATAATAAAACAGAAACCTATTTAACTAATACCTGTTAAAGCAATTAGCCTACTATAAAGAAAAAATATGTCAATGCATCAAGGTTATGCATCTAAAATAACTCTACAGTGTTTCTTTCATTTAAATTTCAGAGTTGATCTCAATGTTGTTTCATATCTACAAAGACAATTATTTCATGCACTGTCAGGTTACTTGCAAATCATCACAAATACACCAGGGTCTAGCAGGATACTGATTTCAAAGTGCATTGATATTCCACAGTCTTCTCTCTCTGTAGTATCTGGATGGACTGGATTCCCTAGTCTAGCTTTCAGTTATTAAACTTTTCCTTCTTCCAGATGAAGAGAATGAATACATGATGCAGACATGTTATGTGATCCATGGCTTTTCAAGGTTTGAACTCTGTAACTGCAGACTGTCTCTAAACCATATTGCTCATTTTCATATGGACTGACTCTTGAAGTCTCACAGCTCTCAATGAGGAGAGATGCTCCTGCACAGGACTGGCATGCTATGGTAATGCTGATAGTCTCAAGAACAGCAAATCTTTATGCATTCTTAACTGTTCTCCTCTTTTCATACTGTGTTGCTTCACAGGTGTTGCTACCGGTAACTGAAAATAAACCTTCCTAGGTTTACATCAACCTTCATACCAGCACAAACAATACTACTTAAAATTCAGAGTTTTCCAAGTTAAGTACTATGTTTCAATAAGAGTTTGCTGCTGAGCTTCCTCTGATCCTTTTGAAAATAATTAGCCATAATAAGAACCTCGTAGTGCTCAAGAGCCGTCCTTTGCAGCTTGGACCTCTAGAAATTGAAGCTGTTTCATAAATCAATTTCAAACCCAGTATCTATCTTAAAAGGGTTAAATGCATCTCTTGTGTTATGCAAGGTTGTTTCATAGATTTCAACTACTTTCTGCTCTGTATAAAGAAAGCAACAGACGGTCCTTTTATTCAGTGAAAATTTTATATATCCTTATCACAAAGAATTTTGATACTTGATCCTTTGCTTGAATTGAATCCCCATTAGATCACCCTAAACAATTATCCACCTTCCTGTCACGTTAAAGCTCTAAATACAGTTACAGCATGACTTATAAATTGCTCTGTAGTGAAGTTACACCTATTTAGCTTTTCAATGTCTGTTCTCCTAAGTCACTCCCACACCCTCTTTAGTCATCACTGCTGCTTCACTGCATGGCGTTTTCACTATGAACCTATAAACAGATACAGATTCCAAAGACATTTTGTGTTGTCTTGTAAAGTGCAAGAATCGAGTTCACTTACTGGGACACAATACTGAAAAAGACCCATCAAGATTATTTACAAGATGTGACTGGACCACTGTGGATAGCTCTGGTATACAAGAATAAGCATCTGAGGCTGGTGAGCAGAATGGGAGTGCACTGACAGCCAAGCTCTGAAATAAGGGATTCCAGGGAAGTTAAAAGCCTGAATGAGCATCATGGTTTTTGTAAAGAGTTATGATTCTGGCCATTTTTCTATTCCCCAGGCAACAGTATGGACCCGCTATCTTCAAAAAGCAATGTACTTGTTGCATAAGCAGTTGTGGTATTGGTCCCCTACTTTCTTAGTAATCAACCTTGAAGATAATCTTTCCATCTCAAATACCACAGTAAGGCTGCTGTTGAAGGCAAGGACTTGACACATGTATGTAAAACCCGCTGCAAAAGTCATGTCACACCTTCTTGAACCAACAGCACAGTACATGCTTTTTCCTTGTGATGCACATGTTTTACTCACAAAGATACCTTGTGTACACAATGAAATTAAGAAAATTACTTTGGCTTATTGGTGCCACAGATCAGACCCTACCAGGCAACCTTTAGAAAAGTGAGCAAAACAGAGCTCTCCCGAGAGGCCTGCATACAATCCCACACGCCAGCAGCTGCCCCTTGCCTCAAGCGAAAGGAGTAGGAGTGTGCACATCACAATGAACTACAGAGCAAAATCCTGCTATCTGATGAGCCTTTCATATGCAATCCTTCCCCCTCCCAAAGCCAGGAAAATAGTGCAGACAGTTCATATAGAGCCCCTTCTCAGACTAAAGAGAGCCCTTCCTCCAGTGATCCTTCTTAACAGGTGGACAACTCACAAAATTCAGCAGTAGGAAACACTTTACCTTTAACAAGCTTCAGCCACTCTAACCAGATTGTCAATAAACAGAGCATATTGCACAGATGGACTAATAACGCAACCCTAATTCAATTGCCTACAACCATCTTCTGTGCACACTCTATTAAAAGCAGCCACTCGGCTTGCAGCAGCTCAGAAACGAGGACAGGGTCCCCTTCTGAAGGAGAGAAGGGAAGAGCGCTGACTTTGATCAGACAGCAGCTGTGAGTCAGCTCCCTCAGCAACACACTGACAAGCTGCCTGCAACCTCACGCCCGTGTGGGGTGGCTTGCAGCCACCTCAGTGGTGAAAGCAGCTTGCTCCATATCCTTGACTAACCTTTCAGACATCTGGCTTTTAAGTGACTCACCTACCTGAACCAGAAGTTTGACAGCCTCAGCCAATGTCCTTCATCGATATTTGTATCTGGAGAGAGAATTCAACAGCAAACACTCAAGCCCTGTTAACCTACGTTCTCCTCCTTGCCCTGTTGTCCCAGTCGCCCTCACAGAACAATGGTTCCCAAAGAAGCAGCTGATCTGGAATTATGGTCAGGTCATGGTGTGACTTGCTGGTCTTTAGTTCACATTCAACTCCTGCATTGATTTCCATATGCTTTCTTTCTCTCAACACTAGCTAGGCAGTGGTATGAGCAAGGTTTTGGTATAGGAAAGAGTGACAGAAACCAAAACCTGCTGGTATTATTTTCAAAGTTTGCTCTACCTCTTTTAAAGTCAGACTGCCAGAAACCACAGGCTGATGCATAACATTCATCATTATCTTTTGCAGACAGTACCTTTGAAGTGCACAAGATTCAAATCAGTTGCAAATAGGGGACCTGAGGCCCACTGACAACCGTGCTGCTTGGGGCCAGGAAAGTTGAAAGAGCTCGCTTCATGCTTCCATCTGCACTCCAGACTGAAGGGATGTAATGCAGGCCACAAAGAGAATGCCATTTCCTTGTCTGCCCTGGTTTCAAGGTCGGAGCTACACAGTATCTGACATCAAGTACTGGGACCACAGCACATGTGTACAGTCAGGACTGCTTAGAAAAAGAATTTTAGAAGAGCTTTTCATGTAATTTGCTGCTTGTGTTTCCTGCCTCGCCTCCACAGAGGAGTGTGCTTATGCAGAGCCATGACAATTTTTACTTTTTCCTTAATTTCCTTTCTCTAATTGTCCAGTGGGCAATACAGTCTGCCCCCCTTGAGCATCGTTTCCTCCCGTCTCTGCTCCTGGATGATATTAGTATGCCTGAGAGAACCCCATAGATGTTGAGAACCCCTTTGAAGTTAATGTGACTGGATGGCCCACTGCGGCCAGCTGGGATCTGTTCATTCCATGCTCATGGCCAAAAGCTCTCCCTAGCCCATGGCTTAGTGGGATTAGCTACTTCTTTGCTACTTTCCCTACCTCATTTTTAATATATCATTTACTCTAGCATTACCCTGGGGCAAAAATTACTGAACGTTGCCGTGAATGTCATCCAGGATAAGGGCCTGGATTTTTGCCACAACTGTCTTCTCCTCTGACATCTTGACAAGCTGTTGGACAGAACTAGTTGAGAACTTGCAGCACTGTTTGCACTACTAAGAGCTCTTTTACAACAGCCACCCACAGGAGAAAAGGCCAGTGGATGAGTAACTGAGCAAGAAGAGATTTTTATGTTAATACAGCCATGTCCATGTGTTTTTTAAGCAGTATGTTCAGGAAAAAAAAAAAAACAAACAAAAAAAGAGGCTATGCATTTATAACCAGTTCTTTTGAGAAAGCAACTGCAATAGCAACGAAAAACTCAATTTAGTCAAAGAATACATTGTGATGAATAATAAAAAATTAGTTGAATCCAGTGTCTGTGATAGGCTCAATAAGCCTAGCTGGAACTAAGCATAATGTACATAGAGAGGCTGCCTTAAGTCCTGCCAGTCCCTTCCCAAAGGGGGGACTGAATACCAAATATCTTGTTTTAAAGGATTACGGTTCTCCAGATACCACCCCACTGCTGACCTAACCTGAAGTCCTGCTTCCCTTTTTATCATAAAAAACAGGCGAAAATGTAACTTCAAAACAAGTGGCAAGGAAGAAGAAAGTATTTAGCATATTCTAGGCAGTTTTCCCAACTCATTTCACCTGTGACCCATGTAAAATCTGAGATCCAGTCAAGTAATTCATTGCAATACTTATAGACCTCGAACTGGTTAAAAATGAGCAAAGACAGAGATGTCTGACAGACAGGAATTTAGCTGACTGATCTTGCATGCAGATAATGAGCTAAAAATTTTTTTTTGCAAAAAGGAAAAATGCCTATCAAAGTCCAAGTATGCTAATTAACAAGAATTTAATGGAAACTCACTTCCTGACAAATTGCCTGTTAAGAAATGAGACAGACAGCTGAATATCTTAATATCAGGTCTCTCTGGGGGAAAAATAAAATTAAAAAAAAGGAAAAGATTGTTTTCTTCGTAAAAAAGTCTCATTGGAAAAGTTATCTCCTGTTGCATGAGCTCTCGGGAAATCAGGCAATGTAATTTTTCATCTCAAGAATGGGTGATGATGCTTCTAACAGAGACCTGCATCCAGGTCCATCCTCCTATAATATCCCAATTAAAAAGTTATCATTCATGCATTCATGCAAGGGAGACAGGCTAGTTGGAGAGACACAACAGATAACAAAACAAGTTAGCTAGGCCAGCTGACAGCTATTCCAGTGAGTCAACTCTAAGCAAAAAGTGAAAGCCTGAACACTAGTGATCAGACAGAGGTAACTTCTCCCTGCTCCATGATGTCTGTTGACAGTGCAGGCTACGCTGACTTAACTGACTGGCAGAGAACATGCCAAGACTAGCTTTTTCCTTTTATTAATTTCTTCTATTGCTATGCAAAGTGCTAAATAAAGGGCATTTGGTTCTGTGCAGACAGTTAAGGATTGGTTCTTCATAAAGCATGACTGACCAGGCTTCAGCATTCACAGCTACAAACCACCTTGGAGCTCTCCTGGAAGAGAAAACAGCCAGAAGAAAATCACATTGCTCAAGGAATTAGCCATATTCATAACAGTATCTCTGAATACAGCAAGAGTTGGCTAAGTCTATAAACCTCTTCAAAAGTACAGTCAGAAAAGGTTCACTAAGTTTTAAACAGAGATTAACTTAAAAAGAAAGGAATTTTAAAAAATGTCACCCTTATTTTCTAAATTATTATTTGGTCATTGCAAAGTTTCAAGATTCATAAACATATGGTATTACAGACTCACAAGGTACTATGGTTTGGGCAGTTATTCAAAAACTATCAAGTTCTGCTTTGTGGGTGGTGGTTATCAGTGGGAAAAGCAAAGTAAGGTAACACAAATCCAGTAATCCTCTTTCATGGGAAAGTGAAATCAATCAAATTACCTCATGCTGGATAAGAATACACATACAAGAAACTATACCAGTTTGGTGGACACAGATGAGCTTGATCATGAGTCAGAGCCCTTGGTTTGAATTTAATGTTGTTCCCCGGATACCAGCCTTCACTTGCCTGTACCTGGCCTGCCACTATAGCAAGAAGGAGAAAAGATGCTCCGGTAGCTGAAAAAAATTGCATTAAATGCAGGAACTCAAACACTAATAGCCCTTCTCACCCTATCACTGGCCAAAGGCTTTCCTAAAAGCTTGACAAGACTGACAACACAGGTAAAGGGCAAATTCCAGAACTGCAATCATATCAGAAACCTTGTGGGTACGACAAGATTTGCCAGGGGCATCAGACAATATCTAGAACTCTTAGACTAACAACTCTCATTCCTAACTGTTACCCCCACACACCAAATACGATTTGCTAGAAAGAACTGTAATCTTCTAACAACCAGCATTAAATTTCTGTTCAGTTGGACAGTTTTAAACCAGTTCTTAACTGTTCACTTCTGTATGTAAGGATGAGACCACTCTGGGCTTCACAATATTTAGACAACTAAACAAAGTTTTCAGTCTGAGATCAAAGACAGCGGTTGAACAAAAAGGCCATGAACATAGGGAATTAGAATGTGCTAATGTCCTCAGAAGCAGCTGTCCTGGATATAAGTCATCAGAGAGAGGGAAAACACCAAGAGCCACTAAAATAGATGCATTAAGATGGGTATGTCTCAAGTCTCAGTTACAAACATCTCCAGCTGGCTCCCAGAATTAAATGGAGGATTTAATTGGCACTATAGAAGCAACTGCATTAATTTTTATTTTCAAGGACAGTGATAAACCTTTGATTTCTCAAACAGCAAGGATATTAAACAGAATATCTCACTGTCTTTAAATGGGAGCCAGGACAGTGACTGGAGAATAAGTGAAGTTCCATACCTGCTAAGGAAAAAGGAAAAACTCCCGTTTTATAACTGGTCACTCCTTCCTCCAAGCTCAGACACACTCCATTTTCTCTCTGCTTATCAATTACTTTTAGCCTGTACTCACATGACCCACTCCTCCTCTGCTAATCCTGTCCTGCTATGCTGGCTGCCAGCAGTCCTTTCTGCAGGAGGTCAGTGTCGGGGCTGACCTGGGATCACACCGTGAAGTGCCAACAGTTGGCATTGCAGCCAAACTGCTGGGACATGCATGGTGAGATGGTAGCACAACCGGGTTGTTTTACTCTTCCTAATGCTGCAGCAAATCTCTAGGACATCTATGATTTTTGTGATTTATGTTAACTGTACTGAGTTACTAAGAACTTACTATAAAAAAAAAACAAACAAAAAAAATTATCACAAATGTAATGGCGTTCTAAGACATTTAAATTACAAAATCTGAACAGTCAGTAATTGGGGGGGAAAAAAAGGCAATTTACAAACCCTAAATTCCAGTGGTCTCTGATGTGTGAGGTAACAAACAACACCATTACACAAACATTTAAGAAGGAACCAAAAATGAGAGTATCTAGCTGAAACTGCAGAGAGATGCACATTGTCAGAACCATACATGCTGAAATCCAACCAGAGCACCAGGTTTCAACAGCTCAGCTTTTTTTGAAAAGAGACCAGAATGTCAGAGAGGACCTCAGACTAAGGATGGTGCTTTGGATGGAGAGGCATGAGGAATTCTGAATAGTAACATTGGAGTTTTGGCAATATCCTTAAATCTGAAGTCATGGTTACATATTCCTCTCCAGGACTAAAATTTCTGGTAGCAGAGGAGTGCTGGAAAGACAAAACTCTCCCTACCACATTTGGGTGCTTTGTAACATCAATGTGGTACTAATGGTATTTCAGTCCCTTCCACTGCAGTCCAGCCTTAATGATCTGGAAGAAGGGATTGAGTGCACCCTCAGTAAAATTGTGGATGACACCAAGTTGGGCGGGAGTGTTGATCTGCTGGAGGGTAGGAAGGCGCTGCAGAGGAATCTGGATAGGCTGGATCAATGGGCCAAGGCCAGTGGTATGAGGTTCAGCAAGACATAGTGTACAGCCCTGCATTTGGGTCACAACAATTCCAGGCAATGCTACAGAGTGGGGGAAGAGTGGCTGGAAAGCTGCCCAGCAGAAAAGGACTTGTAGGTGCTGGTCAAAAGCTGGCTAAACATGAATCAGCAGTGTGCCCAGGTGGTCAAGAAGGCCAATGGCATCCTGGCCTGTATCAAGAATAGTGTGTCCAGCAGGACCAGAGAAGTGATCATTCCCCTGTACTTGGCACTGGTGAGGCTGGACCTTGAGCACTGTGTCCAGTTCTGGGCCCCTCACTACAAGAAAGACATTTTGATGCTGGAGTGTAACCAGAGAAGGGCAATGAGGCTGGTGAAGGGTCTAGAGAGTAAGTCATATGAGGAGCAGCTGAAAAAGCTGGGGTTGTTTAGCTGAGAGAAAAGGAGGCTCAGGTGTGACCTTATTGCTTTTCATAACTACCTGAAAGGAGGTTGTAGTCAGGTGGGGGTTGATCACCATCCCAGGAGGTGTTCAAGAAAGGACTGGACATGGCACTTTAGTGCCACGGTCTATCTGACGAGGTGCTGATCAGGTTGGACTCAATGATCTCAGAGGTCTTTTCCAACCTATATGATTCTGTGATGTATTTAAACATGAAGTGACACAAGTTTTCTAACCAGTACTTAATACATAAAGAAGGTAGAAAGTGCGGAAAAAAAAACAACCAAAGAAAAAGAGTGAGGGAGCACAGCCTGATTTCAAAGGTCACCTTAGACTTTTTATTTCTTAACATGTTCTCCATCAACTCAGCTATTACTCAGTGTGGCAGGGCTAGTGACACATACGAGGGGACACACGAATCTCATTTCAGATCAGAAGTGAAGACAACCCTCCACTCAAAATCTTGTTAATTTGCAAAGTTGCTGGAAAGACCAACATTTCACGAGGCCATGAGTTTCCCTTGTGGTTCCCATTATTGCCCTTGGGCAGCTAAAGAGCCTGTCGGTTCTTCCAGGGGCTCACACACTGAATGTCATCATCAGCCTGTTCCACAGCTCCTTCTCCTCTTTGAGAGATTTTGAAGGAGTCTCTGCCATGGAAATAAGGCTTTGGAAAGAAAAGCTGGCTGTAGATGGTGCACACAGTGAAAATGCAGGGACAGACATTTGTGTGTGCTGGCCTTCCCGGGAGAGGTTTTAGATGGCAGGCAGGAGAGTCTTGTGGTCAGTGGAGATTTGCAGGGGTATGAAACACAGGTTTATGTGTCCTTATCTACAGATGAGGTCGATGTGTTGCCTGGTAATAATGTGCTGGACTGGGTCACAGATGCATTCAGGTGGCAGAATCAAGGCTTAGATAAGCAAGATGATAGGTGTTTCTTTCAGTAAGTAAACTTCCCAGAGCCTTCAAGAAGTTATTCTATACTCTAGCCAGAAAAACAGATGGCTTCTCTCCACCCAAATATTCCCCTCTTCATCCCCAGTGCAATCTCTGTGTCTCCACAGACCACACACATGTCAGAATAAACCTTCTGCCTTTTTAGTAGCCAAGAAAGATGGGTTTGCTTTCATCTTTCAGCACAAAATCCAAAGGGAAAAAGGCAAAAGGGAGGTGTGGGGAGAGACAACATTTTGACAGCATGCAATAATAAAAAAATGACAGAAGCCACAGATAGAGTAGCAAAGAGCCTCCCTACTTCCCATGCACGATCATAGATGAAAGGGAATGGATGACAGATCAGGCGGCAGGCAGGCTGCATGCAGAACAGACAGTGCACCGCCTTGCTCCACTGGGACCACCAAGTTTTGATGAGTATGCATGCAGTTGTTACATCAGTCCCAAGCTTTTCCTGAATTCTTAGCTAGCACGGATAAGGACAGGTGGACTTTTTCTGATGCTACTGTAAAGAGTTATAATCTAGCTTTAAATTACCTACACTGTGACCATGACTTCATTTGGGCTAATTGATTGACATTTTGGAGAAAGAAATCCCCCTGCCTCCATCACAAAGTGGGTCATTAGTTAAGGATCTTCTACTCTCCATACTGTACCTGCAAAGTGGGCAAGTAATTTTGGTGCAGGGCGATATTCAGCACAGGGACCCACTAAACCTACTTAGCCAGAACAGGCTAAGTATCACTTGGAACTTACAAATGGAACAAGACCTCCAAGGACTTTGTGGGTAGCAGAGGAAAATCCTAGCACGCGTCAGCTGAGAACCACTGCTCCATTTACGTTTCACAGCTGCCCAATCGTTTCTATGAAATAGCACAAAAAATATGAAATAATTAAAAGATCCAGTTCTTGGGAGCAGGTATCTGCATCTCATTTCTCAGCAGAAAGGCCAAGGATGAAACTGGCCTTCCTCTTAAGAAAGGCCACTTTCTCTTCCACTTAAGGAAACCTTTCACTACGCAGGAAAGGCAGAAAAGCAAGGGGTAGGTACAAGTATATGAAGGTACATTCCTTTCTGCTGGAAAGGCAGAAGAGTGTGGGGCAGGTACAAGTATGTACACCTGCTGGGTGCACTGCTGCTATCGGTCCTGCCCCACTACGTTATTGGTGGGTTGGTTCCTTCTCTCTCAAAACATCCATGTGCTGCCTTGGAAAGAGAAAACGGGAAGAATCCTTTAGGACTGGCAATGGATGATGTGAGGGTTAGTTATCCCACCAGGAATTGCCCATTCATTCTTCACCCAGTTAACTGTCCACTCCTTGGAAGCATCTCTCAACCATCCCAAATCATCCTTCCTTCCAAATCTGGTGTCCCTTGAGCCCTTCCTCTTTTCCTGCCTCCCACTCTACTCTATGAGCATTATCACTATTCTCCTCTCCAGTGCTTGTGACCTTAAACTTCGCTATATTTTCTCATCCTCTTCTTCTACTCCATATTCCTACTGTTACCAGTTTTCCTCTTCCTGATGGAAAATGTCCCATCCAGAGCCTTCTGTCACAATCAGCACTGTTTTCTGAAGCCCCGTGGGAAAGATGGGTTCATTACATGCCGCGACACGTGCTCAGTCCATCATTATGCAAGTCAATGCTGGAGCCATTTTGTTTCAATTTGCTTCTCTTCAGGGCCCAAGAATCTGCTCACTCATTATACTAAATGAGGTGGTTTCCCAGCTTGAAAGTGCATTTTTAAAAATCTTACTCTGCTTAATGATTCTTTTTGTTAATTTTAAATAGATTTTTAGAGTCATTCTTTCTGCTGGTAAAGGACCCACAGCAGTGGAAACTGTGTGTGGAGCTTCTGCTCTGTGTAATGCATCCTTAATGATTGAAATATTTATCTGAAGAAACTTCTCTCTATATATAGGTGAGATATATTCCATGTTCCTGATTAACAAAGAATGTCATTCAGCACAGGAACCATGAAAACTTTTCCTTACAGGAAGTGAAGAATTAGACATGTTGCGTAGGGCACTGGAATGCCTGAAATTCAAACTCATACTGTCATAGCTTTGCAACAGGTATGGCAGGTGACAGGTCTATTGCTCAGGATCTGGCTGTGAGGGAAATATAACCTCAGAGATCACTTTTTAAAGGTCGCCAGCTGCAAGTCAGATCAGTCTGCTGATATGTACTGATAAGGCACAGGTGCCCAGGGAGAATCTAGCTGCCAGTGCAGGCCAAATGGCTCCCCCATACTTCACTCCTTCCAGAAGGTCATAGGAACGTGCCAATCCATGTCTCTCCTTAGAGCTGTCTTCAGCAAGCACAGGGGTTGTTCTGCACTGGTGGGAGGCTGTTTCAACAGATCCTTCTGCTGTCCAGCTGCTCCCCACAAAGGCTGCGGGGCCAGGGAGATGTGCTGGCACAACAACAGCTCAGCACAGAAGAGGCCAAAGTGGCCTCAGAGGAGCTGCTACCTCAGACCTCCATTTTAGAATGAAGCTAGGTTAAGATGAAAGCTAATAAATTGCAGGAGCAATGGAGCTTCCTTCGTCTTACCTCAGAAGAGTTTGTGCTGTACTCTCCATTCTAGAGGGACAAGCCCCAGGCTGCCGGACACTAATTGCTGTGATGCTAATTGTTGCACACACAGAAGGGGGCATTGGAGACAGTCTCTTTGCTAACAGGGTTGAATGCTGTTAACAGTTCAGTCATATAAAAAATGGATTTTGAACTGGCAAAAGATGCAGGAAGACAATCCGTATAATGAGGTGTTTGTGTCACAATTACCTTAATTTTTCTCCTCTGATTCCCTGCTGCATTCACTTGATAGGTTTCATCTTACAACACAGACAAGCTCTTTGGACCAGAAACTGTGTCTTGTCAGGAGCATGCAAAGCATGCACCACAACACTCTGATGAATGTCTTGGAGCCTCCATGTTCTACCTGATACAAGCCATAAAATCATAAAAATTGCACAAATCTGAAATAATATCACATCCAGACAGTATCTAGCATACATCCAGAACAAAAAGACCTCATCACCAGAATATTAATTCCCCTTTTGCACTACAGTAAAGCAGGTGTAGGCTCCCTGGGGGGCATAAAAATTGGTAACTCCATGGGAATCAATACATGACAAATGCCTCAGAGTCCAGAAAATGCTGAAATCAAAGTGAATTAGTGAGTAAAAGAGAGGACTACTAAGTGACACTCAAATTGCATGCTACAGACAAAATATTCAATTAATATGCAGTAATATTTAAATAGTAGGTTCAATGAGTATCTGTAACCACTTGAATAACCACATGTTCAAATGTAACACCAAAAAATACATGTCAATTGGTAGATTTCAACGAGCTGTTTGTAGGGCAATAATTTTCTCTAGGCCAGCTAATTCAATCCTTGGACTAACAAACGTTCAGCTCACTTTTCAAGGTCTGTATTTCCTACAAGTATGATCTGCTTTTACACATGAAACTGAAGTAATAGTTAAAAACATTTACTTTCTGAAGGGGACTGTGTTTTAAAAAGGACTGAAGTACATGAGTGCACTGAGGAGCATTGCAACAAGTTACCTTGTTGAAATTGCATGGCTCACAATATTTCTGGGCAGTTGTTCTTTACTTCAGAGTGGAGCCTACCATTTGTACCCCAAAGCCATACAATATAAGGCTGGGTTTTCTATTGATTTCTTCTGATAGCAGTGGTAAGCACTGGAGCTAAGCTGCAGTAGTTGGTGGATTGTATTAAGTTTGGGTACTGAAAAGCCCTGAAGACTTCTAAAGTGGACTTTAATATTTCTGTTTAACAATTTGCATTCCTTACTGTCTCTCTTAATGTGTTTGTGCCTGTTTAATCTTCTGTAAACTCTTATCTTTGCCCTTCTGATGTTCTGGTAAACAGAATTCGACACATCCCTTGAAGGAAATATGTTTATTGCTCATGGTCTGCACTGAGTACAAGGCACTACAAGCAGGGTTCACAGAGAAGACACCAAGCCAGACTAACGAACAAGCCCCACATTAAAGCCTGCCTCAAACAACCATTTATTATTGCAAGATACACCTCTGAAAAATACTGATGCAAAAGATGTTATCAGTTTTGCCACAAATTCAGTTTTTCAAAGTCAATTCCATTGTCTAAGCAAAACCGGGAACATTTCTGGCTGTTGTCATGTGAATTTTCACTTCATAGAGTAAGGGGAAAGAAAATAATTTTGTTACTTTGATGAAGACGCCTTGCACGTTTTGACAAACTCAAGTCCCTCCAGGGTGCTTACTGGCCATGAAGCTCTTTCATATCTCATTCATTATCAGAGAGAGACAGGAAAATACTTCCTCATTTCTCTTATGTATGAGTAAATTAGTGAAAACCATAGAGACTCAGATTCATTAAAAGTGATGGAGTGAGATTGGCTGCAACCGCTGCACAGTGGAGATGGGGCTGAGCTGACTCAGTGTAGTCTGCCCAGCAAATGCAGGAAAAAAGATTAACTGGAAATTTTTCTATTGAAGCACTAACTGCTTACTGCAGCCAAATTCCAAGACAGACTTGATGCTGTAAAACTTGAACTCAGAGCCCTCAACTCAAAAGCTAGTTGAACGTGTCATGTTCCTCAGTTCCATCACTGCATAGATTTTAGATGTCCATATGCTACACCTGCATTTCCCTGCTAGTTTCAAGCCAATGCTATTACCATCACCAACTGTTATGATTTCTACCAGGTGACAACCAATGGGTAATATTTCTGAAGAATCTTTCCTTTCAATTTGTCAAGGGAAGAAAAAGCCCCCAAACCCTGGGGATTAACTTCAAGCCCAGCTGTCTCATATTACAAACCAAGAAAACTCTTGGGATGCAAGCAAAGTGGGACAAGTCATTTAAACACAAGCTAAGCCAAACCTCTATCATTCCACTGAAAAATTGCTAAAAACCTCTGCTTTTCCTGAGATTTTTATCGTAGTTGTGTAGCTCCAGGACCAACAAGAAACAAGAGTGAAAATGCTGATGGCAGTTGACACCCCTGCCTGTGTGGTGCCTGGGCTTGTCTGAACACAATGGCAGGAGTGCCACTGCCTGTTGAGGTTTCCTGCAGATTATGGTCCGTATCTGCTAGTTTTCACTAGTGATACTCACAAGAGCAGGATAATGCAGGTGGCTGATAAAACCTTATGTTACAATTATATGTGAATGCCCTGAAATTCACATGGAAAAGAATCAGAGTGAACTGTGGGTTTCAGCAGAAGTCTTTAACTTCAGAAGTAGGGCAGCAAGGGAGGAGGAGTAATTGGAATCACTCTACTCTACACCATAATGTCTTCACACCAGCAGATAGCATGATGCATACCAGCCTCATTGCAACATTCAGCCCTCAAGTCAGGCTCTAAGTTCTCTGCCAGCATTAACTGATTATCTGGCAGTAGGTTCAAGAGAAGCCTAGAATTGGCAATAGAGGAACCGCTGCAGTCTGTGACTTAAGCATACACTGATTTCTAAATGAGACACACTACCTGTCTATGTTGTTTGACTCAAGCTACTGCTCCAAGTCCTTCAATTTTACATGTTTCTCTTCCTAGCCCCTGCTGACCTCAAAGATGGCAAAGTCAAGGCACTGGCAAGTTATTTTTTGAAGTGCAAGTCTTGATTCCCATGATGAGTTAAAAAAAATCTACATGGCTTAGACTGTCAAAAGATCCCCAGGCAGGTGGTATAACCCCATTTGGATGACTTAACACTTCTAGCTCTATGTAGCTCAAATTTCCAGAACATCTGTGTTCCTACTGAGTGTGATAATATATTGCATGAGCTCCTTTTCCAATGTTTTCTCTCACAGGATCTCTGATCCTTTTGTAAGCTATTTTCTGGTGAACACTAGCACCTTGTAAAGCTCTCATCTCACAGGCTCAGGAGTCATGGGCATTTCACAAATTACTAAATCAGGTATGTGAAAATGTGAGATTTCGGGACATCCAGCACACAACTCAAGTCACGCAGGTCCTGTTACCAGGGTACCCAGACACTTGTATTATTCTGTTGGGCTAATGTCTGTGGGAAGCAGGAGATAACATCCATGCTGAGTTGTGTGCAAATCCAGTCCTTAGAAGAACACAAGGAATGGCAACACAGAGAAGAATGACACAGACACACTGTGATCACCTTGTCTTTTCACATAATTCAGCACATCAGACAGTCAGCTTCTGAGGTGGAAGGGTAAGAAAATATAACCTGAACTGCCTTGCTGGTACTGGACATCGCAAGGGATAAGGCAGTAACTTCTCAGTAACTTCTATTTTTGAGGGAATTACAAACTTCTTTCTCACTGAAAACTGTAGTAGGCACAACTGTAGTAGTTTCTGGTGAAAATAATTCAAACCACCTCTTCTCCAAGATGACTAATAAGACAACAGTACACTGAAGCTGACATGCAAGTGGGTTGGTATATGATGGGGAGAGCTGAACAGCTGCTCTCTGACAAGATGCCTGATGTAGGCTGCCAACAAAGCAACACAAACTAGGGATAAGTCATCTCAAACCAGCAGATAGCAAAGCCATGAAGGCTAAAAAAGCTTATTTGCAGGTGGGAAGACAGAACAGTACATGATGTGGAAGGTATGATGCTGCCCACAATGTGTCCATGAATATACCTCTGTTCCATGCAATGCTGTGCAACTCCCAGAGACACTACGTGTCCTACTATGAAATATATTACTTTGAGCTTCACAACCCCAAAACCACCTTTATTTCACAGTCCATTGCCAGTGTTCTTCTGTGCAGAAAGTTAGTCCATGTGAATTATTCTCTCATCAGTACCCAAGAGATATATAGGCTGCACTTCCCTTTCATGTTTGGAAAGAAATACTAATACTACATTGAAATGTAACCTTTCACCATTAGCAAAAGGAGTTTCCTCAAACAGTGTTGTCATAAAACAGCTGCTATGTTCCTCTTGAGAGGCAGCTATACTTCAGCAGTGGGAAATTTGACTCCCACATTGTCAGCAAAATTGTGGCCTTGCTCCAAACTGTGGTGGTGTTTTTCTGAGGCAGGTCCAGGGCAATATGGTGATTCAGGGCAAGGTCCCCAAGGGAAAAAGCAAGTATTCTGACAAAAATGCCAGACTAATACCCTTCTCTTGGAGCTTGCCAACAGACAGAAATGAGTGTGTAGAGCTGGGGTCGCAGGTTTCCCATTGTCCAAGCAGCTCACCTCAGCACTACAGAAAGATGCCAATACTCCTTGGGGGAAGCAATGGCTCTGACTGGCCCTGTCTCTGCAAATCAAATATGCAGCAAGAAGGGAGAGATAGGAAAGAGGGTAAAAGGAGAGCAATATTGGAAACTTTTAGGCATAAAAGAGTTGGTGAGAGAGGGTTTTTTTCTCTTTTAGCTCCTGCTACAAAGAAAGCCAAAAACCCCAGACCTGTTTTGAAGCAGTTGGATTCAGTGACTATACCCCACCTCCAGCGCAATCCACCATGATTATGGAGATGGCAAAGGGCTCTAAGCCACTGCTGGAAAGCTATTTAACCACCTACCAAGGATTCAGCTTTTCATTTCTTTGCTTTTGCAGGCTTGTGTTAGATGTGTATGCCGCATCATTCTGCTTCACAAGTAAGGTCTGTACTTGAAACTTCTGCTTATTTACTTATTTGAAGTGCTTAGCATCTAAGAAAGCCTTCATAGACTACACAGACCAAACATTTCATCTTTCTTTGTTATTGCAGAACATTTAACAGAGAAGCATAGTGTGTGAAAGAGGAAATCTTGTGTTTACCAATTCATACAATTGACCCATTCAATCTTGTCTGTTTCCAACCCTCCAGGCTTTATACACAAGGTGCAGAAACAAAACATAATTCTAAATCCAGCATTAAAAAACCAAATATATACACCATTGCCAATTTAATAAAGATTCACTTCTGAGGGATCCTCACAGACATGGACAATGCTTTTTTTAAAATTCTCTGGTCAATAATGAAAACCAGAACTGCCAAGAAATACATAATTCAGCCTTAAGTCAAACTCAGTGACTTCATATTAAACTTTTATAAAGAAATAAGTCAAACAATTACAGACAAACATTTGAGAACATAAGAACTAAATCTATGTGTAATCTGTCCTGGCTAGTCACCTTCTTTCAGAATGGAAAAAATACAACCCAATTAAAACTCCTCCCAGCGCACAACTGTAACCATGGCACTGCTACCACAAGGCATTTGGTTTCAGCAAGCTTCCCAGCTGCTGGCTTGTTCTGCATCGACTTGGACACAGAGAGTTTTCTCTCAGTCACTTATACTGGATCCCATGCTGTCAGGGTCAGGGTTACATCAAAAAAATTTTCTGATTCCAGCGATTTGTTTTCACCACAGTTTCAATTCTTTCACTCTAAGAACTGAAAACATAAATTCAGTTCTGGAGAAGCAGAAGCACAGAAAATCTGCAATGCAGACTCAAGCTGACTTCAGATGGGGGTAGATGACCACAGAGGGATGCAAAGCCTCCAATTTAACAAGCCAAGTCATACCACAGTGAGCAACGAAGGCAGAACAAAGTGGTTACTGTATGACCAAGACTATACAAGATTGCTTTATTCCTGTTTGTGTTGAGATAGTCACTTGTTTAAAACCACTACCTCAAATATTTCGAAAGCCCAGTGACCTCACCTAGCCAGCTGGAGTCAGCCTGTGGAAAACTCATCCACAACTCTGCCAACAGTCCTCCAAACATCAATCATGCTGGGATGAAGAAAGGGAACACTGATCCTTCCTCCCCCTTTTCTGCACATGACTCTGCTCCCCCATCATTTCATATCATCATTTTTTCAATCTCAGTTACCCCTCTGCAAGAACCTCTGTGCTGATGCACAAACCATAACCAATGCCAAGTCACAAATACAGCAGTAAAACCAGTAACTTCCCATCTGCAGCATTCAGACAATACCGGCTACTGTCTAACTGTTTGTCCACTGGCTTCCTTGCAGTGTCTTGTTTACAGTCACTCCTCAAGTGCCAGTGAGCCAAAGAAAACCTCTCTAATGCAGTTCTGGTACAACATCAGCCCTTTGCCTGTGGCTTACACAATTATGACCACAGTTACTTTTCTGTTATGACTGAGATGAAGCATGGTGTTGTCATCCAAGCTCAAAGACCCACAAACTCACCCTGAGAGTCTTTCACATGTGTCTCACCCAGTGTCTTGGGACCATAAACAAACCTGCACAGAACTAAAAGCTGTAAGCATTAAAACTGGTTACTTCTGTTCAAGCTCAGAGACATTTTTTAATCAACGTATCTGAAATCAACATGTACTTGTCTAGTAAGGACTCACCTAATGTTATTCCAAATAAAACTAAGGGATGAAAATACCTCTCTAGACATTCTAATTTCAACATAAAAGTATTTTTTATTTGACCTGGGGTAAGTATTACATAAGCCTTCATATACGAATAAAGAGGAAGAAAGCTGAGGGATGCAGAATTGACCATGTGCAAGAAGCTGGGGAGAAGATGGATGGGACAATCAATTTGGACATCATGGTCAGCACACTGAGATAAATTATACCTCCTGTTATCATGCAGGAATGTCCCAGGCTATGCTAGTAACAGTAACGAGAAATCTGCACATATGTATTTACTCTCCATAGCTGGGAGAGGATGACAATGGGTTGAGAATAAAATCAATATGAAAACTGGAAAGCACAGTCTTGGCTTCGATGATTTCTTCAAAAGAAAGAGATCAGGACATAAACGGTCATGCCCAGTGGTTAGGATCAATGTCTGCAACTGGATGCAGAACAAGGACAGGAATTGAACCAGAAAGCGAGGTTAAAGTCAGAACTCAAGCTGAGAGACAGGGTAGATACAACACAGAACAATAGCCAGAAACTCAGCTGTTAAGCTGAGGAATGACTGTAAATTCAACTTCATTAATCACTGAAACCAATCACTCAGCATGCCAGTCCACAGCTACCACTGTTCAACTAAAAGGCCAGCTTACCTTGTAACTGCTTCAAGTCTAAGCTGAGGGGCACCTTGTTTTAAGGCCAAGGGTCACAGTCATTGTTTAAAGAGAAAAATAATTCACTTATTGTGAGGAGAAAGAAGGTGAGTGGTTTTGATGGACAAGCTACACTTGGCTTTATAAGAAACTAATTGCAGCTGTTTGATCCTGTTTATTTTTCCATTGGGTGATGGCTGCAGATGCCAATTCTTCAATCCTCTAGAGAGTAGGTGCAGCTAGGAAAGAACAACATGTTGCTTGATTTACCAGTGCATTCCACATGGGCAATTTACTGGTAAGTCTGTGATTAGAAAAATTTAATGGGAAGAATGTAGCATGTTATTTTATTTATTTTATTTTATTATAGAGGTGGAGGGGGTGGTAAGAGATTTGGAAGACATATACTGTCTTCAGGGAAGCAAGAAGACTCAGCTGTCAACAGGCACAAATTCAGTAGGCTACATGCAGCAAATGGGTGCACCCATAAGGTTTGAGGGTGCATTAGAGGAGGTGGCTGACTTGGCAGCTGTGCAAGTATCTTTCATAGCTACAAGGAAAATTTTCGTTCCTGGAGTAAGACACATTCTCCTGGTGCAGTACCTCTCTGAAAACCCAATTACACCATCCAGTTTGATCCATATTAGGTATGCCTCAGTGACGGATCAGCTTGGCAATAACTCTATCTGCAAGAACTCTCATTGGAAGAGTGAGCCCCCAGCAGCAAAAACAATCAAAAAGCAGGCAGGAGCAAGGCTAATCCACTTAGGCGAGACTAAAACAGCCTTTATTATTAATAATAATAAAAAATAGGCTTAACTAGTGATGCTAGAAATTATCTATGTCTGTCAACCAAAGCACAGATCATGCTGCTACTGAATACAACCAGATCTGTGGGGAAGGAGGGAAGAAAAAGGAGAACAGGAGCTGAGGAGACTTGGAAAAAGACAACATAATATCAGCGCTCTGAGTCTCTTGCAGCTTTTCACTGGCCTCACCCCATCAACTCAGAAATCAGAGAGCTTCAAGCATCAGACATTTGCGTCTGCTCCATCTTCATCACAGCCAGACACAGCCCTGCGATTAAAAGAATGGAGAAATAAGGAGCTTACAGATTCACTTTCCCCGGTTGATACGGTGACTCATAGCACCGAGGTATCGATCCACAGGTCTGGCCTCTGCCGATAACTACATGCCACAGGGGTTAATTTAACTCCCCACCACCTGGCCCTGCCTCAGACACTTTGCAGAGAACAGTTATAAATTATATAGCACTCCAAAGGTGCAGAGCAGGAGAGCATTTTTTCAGCACATTTCTTTTGTTACCCATCCTCCTGCAACCGGATCTGCTTTGTTGCTTCCAAGCCTCATTTGTTTTCTTCCTGAACTTACATTGCAGTCATCTACTCAAGCACAAACTGCTCATAGGACACTGTAAATTAGAGTCACAGAAAGGAAAAAGGGTAAAAAAAGAGTGCCCTTCCAAGACAGCCAGTTATTTTATCTAAGATACCACAGTGCAGACATACATAGATATGCATGCATACACAGACCAGGGAAAACAATTTCTGCAGGGAAGTTTAAGTAAATGCACAACTAATCTTCATCTTACAGAAATGCTGGTGATTTTAGAAATAGCAATACCTTGAAAGAATATAATAGTGATAATTGTAAGTATACAGACAGAATTTCTGACAGCAATAGGTCTTCACCTCACTATGGCAATGGTGCACAGCATCAGGGCAATTTGAAAAAAAAAAAAAAAAGAGATCAAAGTCTCCTCATTTTAAAATTTCCTCTATCCAGTCCTAACCTGTATCTGGTTTACCAATAACAAACCCTTTAAGGTCTAACAAACCAGAATGAAATTTAGTCCAGTTCAATCCTTGCAAGCTTGTTGACTCTATGAAATAGATGTTTGAGCTTTACACATGCTCACCATGGTATCTTTCAGCAGAAAAAATCTGACTACCTGTTAAACTCTATGATCCTAAAATGTTAACAGTCTGATTTATGCTCCCGATCCCTCCTAAAATCCCATGTCTTCCATTCAGCCTATGTACAAGCCACTGTACAAATCCCACTGATATCCCAGCATGTTTCTGAATCTAGGTAAACATTTCTCCTGGATATTACATAGTAGAGCAACTGTTATCACCTGCTTTCAGTTGTGGCAACTATGAGATGTTAAATATATACATGGACAAAAAAGCTTTCCTTTTGAAGGGTGGGGAATATTCAATCTTGAATTACTGTCCAGAAAATCAGAACATTGTGTTTGGTTGCCTTTTTTTCTTTTTTCACCTCCTTCCCCCCACCCCTGATCCCTCTGTTGGTTTTTTTTTAGTTTCTAAAAGAACACTACTCAGCCCATATGATTTCTCTTTACTGGTAGTGATTACCAAATTCTTAACCAAGGATACTTTCAGATATTTCTGCAGTTTAAGACATCCTCCTCCTCCCATTTCCTTGGTATTCAGGTAAGAGCTCCAGCCTAAAAAGTGAGAATCACAACAGAAATTGCCAAATACCAGTATCTTACATGGGCATTTCTAGCTTTACCAATGTTTGGGTTAGAAGTACTAGAAAATGAAATTCTGTTTTATGCAGTCTAAAGAGATGCTGTTAGCTCTGCCTGTAACCCTGCCATAGAGGTTTAGCACAGAGTATGAAAATTCCCATGTTCCTGAATCAGCGAGAGACCATCTAGCCTTCTCCTTTCTCTCTGACCGTAGTCAATACCAGAAAATTTAGATAAAGGTGCAAAAACACACTGGAGAAGACTATTATAAAATATTCTGCACACAGAATAACTTCTCCCTTTCCCCTTACTCTTTTAATTTCAAGTGATATGCAGTTTTCTTAAGGAGAAAAAATTCTTTCTTTACCATCAGTGATGATTGTTTCATGAGCAGAGGTAACTAACCATGCCTGCCTGAAAGGGAGAACAGGACTTTTATCTGATAAAGAGTGACTACTGCTCTCCAGACTCTCCTGAGCTAATATGGCTTGTTTCACTTACAGTATGTCTGCAATTAAGGCAAACTTAGGCAAGGAAAGCTAAATTAAGTACAGGTGTAAATTTAAGGTGCATTAACTAAGGAACCCCTGTACAGATGTTTTCAGACAGAGGTAAAAAGGGTCTGAATAAGCTAATGAGAACTCAGAGTAATTTATTGCTCAAGGAGAATGTCGAAGGGGTTTAGTGAATTCTAATATACCTGAAATTCAACTATTTTCATTAACTTGGTTTCACTTAACTGAGTACTTCTGTGTAACAGACCTGTAAAATCTGTATGTGACAGTCCTTACTGAACTTTTCCAAGTCACTCAAGCCCTCATGATTCTCCTGGACATGGCATTTGAACAAATCAAGGAAAAGCCTAATTCATCTTTGCATGTAATTTTGTCAGGTCTTAAGCAGGACTTGCTTGTTCAGGGTTGGGTATTTGTTAGCAGCAGACAGAAAAAGGAGATACATACCTCAGCTTGATATTTTGGCAATCTTCTGCAGATAAGCATGTGTAAGATGCAGCATAACAGCCCTTTCATTTCATCTCATTCTTATCCATGATGCTTTCAGAAACCAAAGTAGGACATTTGTGCATTCCGTGATTATAATTTTATTGACAGAAGAAGATATAATAGTTACATCTAATGTATCCCTAAGGGTTGATAATTGGATGTAGATTGTATTCTGGGATGGGAGTTCTGACATAAATGCATCTAAATCTCTGAAATAGACTGGATTGTGATGGGCCGGAAGGTAGAGGCAGGAGAATGATGCATCAGGTATGAATATAATATGCACTTTCATTTCATCATTTCCAGCAAAATTTAATAGTTACATTCACTTGCTGTCCCACTACAGTCTCCACTCAAAAGTATATAGCAAACAAACAAAAAGAGGGAATGATGACTGGGAAAAAGGATGAGTGGTGTTATGGTTCTGTAATTTTTACCAGGAGACAAAACATATTAACTTATGAACTCGGTCTTATTCACAACCACCACCTTCTGAGCCTGGAGTACAAATCAAACCATTATCCCTCTGGCCTTGAAGCATTTCATTAGGCAACAGCAGCAACTGGGAATATCATGGGTCAGTCCTGCTGCTGCTTCTTCCTGGTCGGTGGAAAGCTGCAGAGTGTGTACTTGCACAAGGGGAAGAGACCATCTACCACCTGATGGTTTTGATTCACAGACTAACACTAAGTGGATTTTGCATGACCACACTGAATGCCTGAGAAACTGAGTACATTTCTTTTTTAACTGACTGAAAAATGAAGTTAGGATGTGTAACACTGGAGGAGAAAGGAGCATTGTGAGACATAAAAGGATAGTCAAGTATCATTGGGGACTCAAGGAAAGACCCAGCCCCTTGGAATGGGAAGCACCACCCTCTCAGCTGTACGAGAAGGGTTAATTTAATTTCTCAGTACTCTAATTGGCACTACGCAGAGATGACAGCTAAACTAGCTTCAACCAGTTATCCTGCATATTAAAAGCTGTGCAGCTGCATTTAACACCAAGGTCCTTATAGGAAAATTCACCTACGCATTGTACAGAACAAGTGGATGCTCACCTGCCAGAATATTGAAGGAACACCTACAGAAATCAACACGTGTCCAGATGGCAACAGGTGTCCTGTCTACAGGTGACTGGCAATCCCATGTCACTTCAGGATTTCAGACATTTCTCCTGAATGAAATCAAGCGGTTTTTCAAATCTTGCTCCAAACCAAGCAAGAAAGCCCCCATCTAAGAGCAGCCAAATAACTGGACAGAACTCTTCCCTAGTCTGCAAAAATGAAGTCCAAGCCCTGGTCTTAATTCAGGGAGAGGCTGAAGTCTGATTTTTTATATAGCAGGTGACAGTACTGAACATAGAAAGGAGCCTCTTGAATGTTATTTGAAATTCCTTCCTGGAAACAAGATACTCTTCCCAGGAAAGCTTCCATAGTGCAAACCATACTTTTTTGACAAACCACCATTTCCTAAATATTTAGTTTTCTGAAAATGCCTTCAGGTAGCTTCGGGCATGATATTTCTGAAATGTGCTGTTCCAGTCCCTGTTTCACTGTCCATGCCACACTGCTCTGGGATTCCTGCCCACCAGACTGAGATGCAGCCTACAGCAAGCATATGAAAGATCAGGTGTGAAGAAAACTGCAAAGTTTTGATCTAGCAAATAAAACTGCAGGGTAATTTTGTTTTAAATTTGAGGAATTTAAGAGAGATGCAGTGTTCTTCTGTTTTAGCAGAACATCTATCACCACATTTGCTACAACTCTCACAAACCAAAGTATTATAGCACAGTTAAGGGAACTGCTTGAGCTCTTTGGTCCAAAGTGTTTTTGTTTATTGCATTAGCACTGACAGATTTAAAGGTGATTCCTAGTGCACAGATTTGTTTTTATTTACAGTATATTACTCAGTGTTTTTCAGCCTCTGCAATTTACAAACCCCTAAAGGCATTTTCCAGGGTGGGTGCAGAACATTATAAGCAAGCCCAAGTTCACAGCCAATTGATTTTTCTTAGATCCTTTTAACAGACTCTCTCTGCCCCCTGCAAATAGCACATGGGTCCCCAAGAGCCTGCAGACTGCAACTTGAAGGCTGCTGCTCTGCCACAGCAAGCCAGTCCAAAAGCCTGATGCTGGTGGAGGAAGATATACATCTCTAGCAAATTCAAGAAAATCTGTGAAAACACAGCAGACAAGGCAGTCAGAAATCAGGCCAAGTCAGAAATCTTCTTAAACATTGTACTTCTGGAGTTGTAGTTCAGGAAACACATATCAGTTACAAATTAAGAAGTATCAAGGAGTGTGACAATCAGAGCATATCCTCTTCTTCTGATAAAAAATTCTCCCAGTAGTAATGACTTGTCGGGCCAGCTAGGCTTTTTCCTACAAAAGCTTAAGCTAAAAACGCTTCAGCTAAACAAAGAAGAATAGGAGCCGAATGAAGCATTATCTCCACTCTAGAGAAACCTAACAACATGCACACATAATAACAGCATTAGAAAGCTGCTGCCACCTATAGTTAACCATCAGCTTTATTCACCCAAATCCCAGCTACAAGAAGGAGGCAGCTGCCTAATTGACTCATACAATACACGAAGGTGAGCCAAAATATTTTCCCAGTTAATACACACCCACTTCTTAGTATCAAAGCAACTTGTCAACATGCCTACAAAATAATGCCATAGGAAGAGAGCAGAGGTTAACCTGTAAAAGGGGCATGACAACCAAAGAAGACTCACAGCAGCTGTCTCTGCCAGCCAGTCCATACAAAGCAGGTCAGCAGCTCCACTGGGAAGACTATGCTCAACTGGCTGAGGAGTAATAAAATAGACTCTTCTGTCTCAAAATCACTGTAATCAATTCTGACTAAGGAAAAAGCAACTTTAGGGTTGCTCAGGCATTCAAGAACAACAGGGGCACAAGAAAAAAAGTAGGAGTAGGCAGCACACTAAGTGTGCCTAGAGTCTCAGCTGGGAGACTCAATCAATGCCTCCAAAGACAAAGTAATATAAAACAAAAGCCACCAAAAAGCCCAATCACTTTAATTTGCTCTTAAGGGCTGCAATTGTCATAAAAATGAAATCCAAGCTTCAAAACACTGTATTGCATCAAGACGGCGACATTTCCAAGGGAAACTGGTAGAAGAAACACAATTGGAAGAGAACCGCTCAGGCAGGAAGTGCTGACTGTGCTTTTAAGTAGCTTCTGGTAGAATTTTACCTTGTCCCAGCTCCTTTGGCAATTTTATTGTAAGACACTGAAATAAAAAAGGGAATTCTTAACTGCGAGGCACACAGTAAGAGATAATTTTAAAACAAGAAAACATCAAGAAGTGGGAAAGCCAGTGGAGTTCAGGAGAGCCCAGGGCTGCCAAAGAATCAGCTGTTTGCTTACCCTTCACCCTTGATCTTTTCTCATTAAGCCTCCCAATACCCTTGCTGCATGTATCAGGTACCCAGCATACCACCTACAGACAAAAGCAGAAGAGTGAAGAGCTACATTTGAAAAAGAATAAACAACAAGGAATGTTGCCCAAACCTTCAGCTGCACCAGCCTGGTGTTTCTCAGTGATTTCCAATGCCAGCATAAGAAAGATCTAGCGATCTTCTGCATGGACCATTTGCCTACTCAATTGTTACTGCTCATTCAAGCCTTGTCTTTCATACACTACCCCATATTTCATATGTCAGAATGGGGGAGGAATCTGATTAGCTTCTAGAAGCAGTTTAAGCAATAAGGGCACAGTAGACTGAATTTCTGGGCAGCAAAAGGCCACCTTGGGTACTCTGACAAGGAATGCACTATCTGATAGCTTAGATTAAGGAGGAACCTGGCGCTTTTGCCTCTTCAGTGTGTATGCAGCTCCCATTAGCATTAATGCAAGCCGCGTACAGGCACTGAGAGCCTGCCAAACAAGTGAGAAACAGGAGCTTTTCATTCAGCATACATGAGCAAAAAAGGGGCACAAGACACTCAGCCATCTACTGCAAGCACCTGACAACTATTTAAGCATTGAGTCAAATCCAGGAGTTTTATATAACAAAATGACATAGAAAACATTCACTGGGAAAGCAACAAGAATACAGTACATACTCTGCCGCATGTTTCTGCATGGAGAGGATAGTTCCAAAACGATAATAAATATGCATGATAATATATATAAATAATAAAACCCAAAAAATATGGCCTTTTTTTTTTTTTGAGAGATTGCCCAGGGCATAAATCCTAAGAAAGCTAAGCCAAGTTCTCATGCAACTAATAAAAATGTTCCATTTTCTCCGCCAAAAAGAATATTCAATTTTTTTGGCCTACACACTAGGTATAAATTTGGAAAAAAGCTTTAACTACTGCCAAAAAACCCCAAAACCCACCAGCCAACCAGCCAAATAAAAAACAAAGGAAAGATTGAAATGACTCCCTATCTTTGACTCGTCATTGAGACACACATTAAAAAAGGAAACAAGAACACTTCAGTCTCTAAGATGCGGAAAAAGAACTCCTGTATTTCCTAGAGCAGCCGTTCATAGGAAATACTGCTCCTCTACTAGAAGGTTTGAGCATCCACAGCACAACCTGACATCGATAGAAATTTGTAGGGGCTGTCAGTCAGACAATCAACATCAAGGACTATCATCTAGAACCCAAAAACCAGGAGCAGCCAAACCAACATGTTGTCCATTTCATGTTTTGCAGGTGCCTAGGCTGCACTTAATTTTATATATAATTTCCACCCCTGTCCCCTAGCCTGGGGCTGGGAGTGAATGTCACCAATTAAAGGAGCAAATTGCAGTGGTTCTATGCTGTAAAAAGAGACATTACTACTAACATCTGCAGTTTTATGCTGCACAGAAAAATATTTCCTCAAATGATAATAATAGTAGTAATAAATAATAAGGTGCTGTGTAAGTTTATTGAAAACAATACATTGTACAAAGCCCCAGATAGCTTGTTAAATATTTAACAAACACAAATATTTAGTATTTAATAAGACACTAAAGATTAATGGAAATAAAAAATAATAGGCATTTTTCTGATGTTTCCAAAAATTAATTCCAGACAAATAATGTCCATTTATCTGAGATACTAGAAATGCTGCTCAGAACTGGGGCATCCAAGATGTTCAAAACTGTAATAAGGCAAATGCTGGTAATTTTTTCAGCAATTCAGTTATTTTAACAGTGGTAAAAGCTAATTGAAACAAATTCTTAATAAACAGTAATAGATTTACCTTCCCACCCTCAGGGGCTGCTGGGTGGATTAGTCGATATTTGCTCACAGCTTTCAAGTTGGAAATACTGTATGAACACAATTATAATATTCTCACAGAACCATTCTTTAGCAGCTTACTCTTGTCTGTAATTAGGTGCAGTGACCAGATTATATTTTATATTATGGCACCATTTGCCTTTATCAACATTCAGCAAGTGGCTCCAGAGGGCAGCTATGGCCCTTTAATGACTTTACTGTTTTTCAGCTAAAGACCATCAAATAGAGTAATCATATCCGCAAAGAAAATGAAGTAACCTGCAGGTATGCACACAGCAAAAAGCAGAATGCTTCCCATTTTACACTGGCTAGGCTTTGAGAAATTAGCTAAGGATAATGGTTTAATAATGAAACAGATGCTCAACATTGCTTGGCTGCTTCATCCACAAATAGCCCCATAGGAAACCTCCCACCCTTGTTGACTCCAAAAGCATGCACAAGTGAACTTGGTGGCAGATTGCAGAGCAACCTGCCCTTTTACTTCTCAACTCCTGAAGTGACAGGCTGCGTCTCACAAGTTCTTGTGGGAGTTTCTCTTCTATGAGTTATCTTCTATTTTCTCTACATGGTCCTCCCTCAAAGGGAATTGAAGAGGCTTATTTCTAATGGAGACTGGCTATCACCTATCAGTACTATAATAACGGAAAGGAAACAAATAGCAAAAAAGACACTCAGACTGGTTCTCACTGTGTACTGAAGGATAGGATACACTGTCAAAAATCATATTCTTACTGCCTGCCCTATGTCCCGGACTGAAACAATCTAAACAGGAGAGGAAAGGTTCACGAGAAAGACATCAGCAGCAAAATTACATGAGGTTTGTACCTTTGGAGAAGATGGGTTCAGTACTGATTGTTTGTGTGGGATGAAGCCAGCATAAATGCTCTTGTATTAGCTGCTCAGGGTCATACGCTTCCACCTACAAAATCGCTGCTTGTGGATACAGCACAGACTCTCTCACCATGGAGTGGTCGGAGAGAGTTTGAAATGGTATCCCATTGCTGGTCTATATGCAACTGATTGTCCTTGCATGGCCTGTATCTCTCAGTGTCCTGCTGTATCTGGCTGTAGAGGCTTTAACCAACCATGCACTAAATATATCAGGAGAAGATAAAAAGAATGCACTTCTCTCACCTCCTTTGTTTTTTCCCCTCTCCTCTCTCCCAGGCTCTGAAATGCATACACTTTCTGCATCACAAGATAAGAAGGCCTATCTGTGATATGTAAAAATGGGAAAAAGCTTCTTACTCTGTTGTACATAAATCCCTGAAGATCATGTGGGTGGGATACAAATAAAACCTCTCCACTTGTGTCATCTCTAGCAAAATCCAACTGCCAATGCTTTAACACAACAGCAAAAAAATTAAACATTTCTGAGGCAGCTCAAATAATAGCCTTGCAGGATGAATGTGATAGATCTTCTATTCCAATTCTACACCTCTCCTCTCTCGGTCACACTAGGAATGCAGGAGGGAGGCTGCAGGGTATTTGTTTCCAGCCATCAATAAATAAGTGAAGTCTGCTTCAATTCCTCTAAAACAATCAGCGAGAAAAGATTAAAAACAGTTACCATTTGATGCTACTGTGGCAGGTCCAAGAGAGGAATTGAACACTGCTGAAATAAAGTATTTATCTTTCTGGAAGACTTTTACTGATACAGGGAATCACCATCAGCAAAATCTGCAAGCACAATGGCCCAGGGCAGAGCCAGGTTTCAGAGGAGGCAACAGAGCAGTCCACAGCAGCCATGTTTCTCTAGTTTTAAGATTAAAGACTCTCAAGAAAGCTGTCACTGCTAATTTCTGGAGTTCCTGCTAATCCACCAACTAAGACTGGAAGAACACTGCACCATCACGTTGTGTAGTTTCAAATGTGTCCATTTTGCAGACATTTTTAGCCCCAGGCCAAATGGTGTGGTCACAATTTACATTCATTCTCACTAATGCGGAGCTCTAAACAGGGTTTTTTCTAGCCTTAAATCAGTGTCAGCCGATTATTAAGGCAGCATATAGCAGTCAAGAATTTAATGGATTTAAAGGGTGGACGTATTGATGGCTGTGAAGTGGAAACTATTTATCCTGTAAATACTGTAACAGTGAAGACAGCTCGTCTCATTACACTTTATTTGTTTCAAATGCTAGTGGAGGGAAGTTCTGGCAGCTGCAGGTTCTGTAACTGGAAGAAATGGGGAACCAAACTTTCCCAGGGGTCTGCTGCTGCAGGCATGGCTGTTGGGGGTGAGCTACAGTAGGGAATCTGTGCTTGCACCTTTTATTCCTGCTAACCAGGAGCTCTTCTCCAAATAAGGCAGACACATAAATATGCCTCCAGGTTTACTGGAAGCTGTGCTGCCTGGCCTTCTCCATGCTCTGTCACATATGACTTGGCGGTGCCACATGGCCAGTCTAGACTATGGGATTCCCATCCCCAGACAGCAGAGAGATAGTCAGCAGGCCACTGTTCCATTTGGAAAGTACCACATGGAAATATGTGGTCAACAAGTCACCATAGCAATTTTCAGTACACTCTGACAGGCTGAGATCTCAGAAAGATGGGACACTTGCTTCCCTCCTGCCCTTGCCAAACCTCAGCAAATGACCTTGAGAAAAAATTTTAAAAGTAGGAAATATGGATTTTTCAGCCAACTAGTAGCACATCCAATAAATATCGAACTGTTCTGTCCAAATAGGAGCCTGTGAACATCTTAAAGCCCCTAGCTTAGTGATTCCCAGCCTTCAAATTGTTCCGTTCTGTATAACCTTTCAACTGAATTATCTGAGAAAAAATTGGGAGATAATCCCAATGATTTCCACATAAAACCCTGCTAGGCCCTGTGAGCATTAGAAGACTAGAGCGAGAATGAACAGGAGGGAGGGAGGGAGGAAGACAGTAAATATCCACACTTTATTTTCCTTCAAGGAGTACAAAATTTACAGTTCTCTTTTAGTTTTTTTCCTAAGATTTGTTTACTCTGCTTTGTTATCAAACCAACTTGGATGCAACCCTACCTCCTGCCAGCACAGAAAGATGTCTGCAGGCAAGCAGCAGACCTGCTGTTTCTCACTCCATGCAAAGGACGCTGCAAGTCAGCATTCTCTCTTAGATGCTCTTTCAGCAATAATCCCAGCAACTGACTTTCCCTGCAGCTTAAATTGTATGGTTTTTGACCATGGAAACACTTTGCTTTTACATATAACTGTTTAAAAATTACCTAGTGACCAATACTTACAAGTTTAGGCAATGGCCTAAATTCTCAGTAAGAAAAGGACTCTAATTTTGAGAACCCTGCATGTGGCATCCAGAACATGTTAAGGCCTGCCTTGTCTCTTGGTTATCAGTGTTCTCAAAGTCCTTGAAGAAGCTACTGAGACTCTCTCTATTGCGAGACGTGCACCAGGTTAAAACAAAATTAGAGGTGTGTGCAGCCATAATGTTTGGGTCAGTTTAACGCACTTCAAGGCAGGGCTGTGGGAATGTCCAAAACTGAACAATGCTAGCTCTCATTTTGTTGCTAGCATATATGAAGTTGTACCAGAAAAAAACTTGATAAAAAAATACAGGGGTGCTCTGAAGCTGCCATGAGAGGTATCAAGCCTTTAATTCTCAGATGTTACTAACAAAAAGAAGCCCTTTCACTTTCCTGCTCTTGGCTGTTAGCTTTAATTTGTTTAGATGCCAGCACACTACACTTCATAAAAATTAACACTTTTTTTTTCTTTAAACACTTACAAGCTTATTCTCTCGCCTGCACCAGCTGTTTATCTCCTGACTTGATGATTCTCTTTGGAAATGTGAGTTGACATCTGGGTATGAGCGGATGCTGTAAATTGCCACCATTTCTGTCTACTTATGCAAGCAAAGATTAGTTCCTCCAACTAAGAGTAGCATCTCTCCTAAGAATGCTAACATTATGATACATAACAACCCTTTTCTTTCACTGCTATTACCCCTTTCTTTTCATTCAAGTACCTTTTTCTTTTGCTGAAAGCAAAGCAATACATTAAGGCACTAGGCAATACAAATAAATGTAATTTAAAGAGAAAGCTTTCCAGAAAGTTCATATTATCCTTTACAATAGGCAGTAAGGAGTAGGTGCAAATGAAGTACAGATCCCAAAACCAGTCAGAGGTCACAAGTCAGAGTGAATCCATGGGCTCTTCCTAACAGAGTTTGAGCATAGCAGCTAAGGCAGCCTGCTGTCTGGGTCTAATTCTATCCTGGGACAGAGAAAATAGGAAAGAAGGATGTGGCTTCCCAAAGCACCAGGTACTTCAATGCAACCCTGGCTTGTTCATTTTTTTACTGTCAGAGCAAAAACACTCCCTATTTGTTTCCCTTCATCCTCAATTTTAGTAATTTTTCACATCTTTTACAATTTTACCTACCTCATGGATAACAGCAGGAGATGCACACATTATGCATATTGCCATGCTCCACGCATTCCCAGAGAGCTCTGCAGAGTATGGGACTTCTCCCTGCTGTGCCCCATCCCACCCAATGCACTTTTGTTTTCCAACACCCAACACACAGGAGAATCCACTGTTCCTCTTAAAGGATGACACATTCAGACACTAGCAAGACAACATATGAAAGGCAATACAGCACCAAAGGCTTCCAGTTAAACTGTTCCTCTTTAAGCCAACTGGCTGTTAGCAGGGTGGGAAAATCAACAGAGGCACCTGAGCTATACAACACACCACTCTTCCTATTTCAAGCGCTAGAGGTTGAAGCCAATGTCTTAAATTACATGAGGAATGCAAGGCAGGCATAGGACTGAAGTGTCACATGTTCCCTTGAGAGAAGTGTATCTCAGACAAGGAACAACACATTGAAAAGCAGTTTCATATAAAATCCTTGCAGACAGAAAATCAACACTTCAAGGTTTGTCCCATGACTCTTGGGCTTGGGAGAATTAATGGGTAACACAGTGGTCCACCAAATACACAATAGTAACTGTTTTTCATAAACCAAGAGGGGGTATTAAATTAAAATTGCCAATGCCTTTTTAAAGCTTCCATGCTCAAAGCAGGCAAAACCCTGGCATTCTTTGCACTTAGAAAAACTTATTGAGTTTTAGCTGACAAAAAATAATCCTGAAAAGAACCCTACCATGATGAGCAGAAAAGAAAGCACAAAGCAGCATGGAATAAGCTGTGTGATTGTGGTTTCTATTGAAGTTATTATTTATCTACCATTGGGTATGGAGTATAGTGAGGAATAGAAATGAAGGAAAGAAGTAAAGTGTGTTGGGTCTCTGCCCAGAGAAGGAGGATGCTATTTAGGTGAACAAGAATCAGCTCCACAGAAATGCTGACGGATGGTGGGGAAATAACGTGTTGTTATGAAGGGGGAAAAAATACCATACAATTTTATAGGCTGTTATATATGAACAATCCCTTAACCTCAGCTTAAAAGCAGCCTACAACCATGGTAAGGCTTGGGTGGAAGGCACCTGATGCAATTAGGCCTTCTACCCACTGTGAGTACTCATTGCCATTTTGATGACTTTAGAGTGCCAGGAGCTCTAGCTGATCCCTCTGCTTCAGAAAGGACTGCTCCAAATATTCAAAGCTTGGGCCATCACATTTTAGAGCCTCCTTGCAGCCTTGTTTCCTCACTTCAAGGGGGAAGTCAAGTCCTACGCAGACATCTGGAGACACTACAAGAAACAAAAGTCATGACTACCTATGATCAAATGTATGCAGGTTAGTTTACAACATAACAGAATGAAATAGTTTTGATGCAAGGAAAAGAAAAGCAAGAGGCACACTTTGCTATGAAATTACATAAACACTCCTTATGATTGAGCTGAGACTCCCTTATCAACAGATCAACTTGCTTGCTCACTTATCTCCTCCTGCTTCACACTGTTCCCCCACTCACTCTCTCTTCCAAAACAACGTCCCTTACTCATATAGCTTTTTCAATCATAAGGGAAAATGTCTCTGAAAATAAAAAAGTTCTGACATTACTCTGAGATCCTAAGTTCCTGCTTTCCCAACAGCCCAAGTTACTGCTCCATCCAAAGAAGAGTATTCAAATAAGTTCAGAAGTCTAGGCAGATTTGTTTGCATGATGTGTGGTTTGAAAAAGGATAATTTGTTGGAATTGCCAAAGCCCAGGAGACAGTAATCAATGGAGACACCACAGACACAAGCTGTTCATGGAAGCTCTTTCATATATTATGTTTACCCATTGCAAGCCTGCTGGACACACTGCTGTTTTTGCATTTTACTTTTGCAGTACCTACCAAGAGATGAGTGTATCCCCAAGTAGAGATCAAGAAAGAAAAGAGCAGAAATGTTTCCAGGAATGCACATAGAACAGGAAGGATAGGGAATTTTAGCACTTTCCACTTCTTGTTCATTGTCCTTCTCACCTTGCTTGTACTTACACTTTCTGACAGCAGCAGTTTTCCTTTGAAGTAGTGTGACATAGGACTTGATGCAACATAGACCTGGGATTTGCTAATGCATTGAACCATTTGGAGAAGTGAGAGGCAGAAATCCTTTCTGAGCACAGGCAGCTCTGGCCCTCTCCTCACAGGAGACAGCAAAATGAAGGACAGTGAAGGAGACTGTGAAAAGGAAAGATTTCAAGGGAAGAAACTGCAATGCCACTGACAATCACCTTACTCTTCTGTTTGTTCCAAATAAAGAGAGATGGAAGAACATTTGTAATCCAAGGACTTTACCAAGTGTCATAAAATTGTTAAAAGAAAGAGCAGGAGTCCACATACACCTGTGAAAATGGTCCAGCAATTAATTACTCATCCTCCCACAAGACACATACAGAAACTCCTTGCTGAATACACAAGTGGTGATCTTCCCTAGTTTTACACTACAGGGGAAGGTGCCTCTTCTGTGCTTGTGTAGTCCCCACCGCAATAGAGTATTGATCCTAAGTAGACCCGAGCATCAGCTATTTACTGACAAACTTCAGCTTTTCAGAGCAGTGTCAGAGGACAGGTTCAGGAGGAAAAAATTGCCCCAAGGAGCTCAGCAGAACACTGTCCGGCATGGCTGGAGTGACACTCAGCCCCACAGGCTGGATGATCTCAGAAAGGCTGTATCCACCGCTTGGAAGGCAGCTGCTGTTTGGTAAGCACAGCAGCTTCCACAGCACCATGAATCTGCAGACAGACCTTCTGTAGGTGGGTTCTGCCACAGCTGGCCCCTACAGCAAGCTCATCCAGAACAGTGTTTGGGGCCTATGTTGGCTTCCATTACCTCAGCCAGTAAGGTGGTCACTAAACACCTGAAGCCTGCTCCTCTGACAAGAAACACCCCATCCCCATTCCTTGCAGGATTGTAAAGTACTTGGTATGTCACAGTACTCTAAAAAATATAAGTATCACTGCATTCTGTTTAGTATTATTTGGATTGAGAGGAAACAAGGAAGTCCTCCTTTACTAATAAGAAAAATAATTGAAACCCCTGGAAAGGCCTGACAGCTCACCAACACAGGGCAAAGCACCGCAGAAACAACTGTCCCCATGGGAACTGGCAAGTACAGAACACAGGAAAATGAGAAATGTTTGAATTAACAGGGAACACTTGCTCTAAATAAAAGCTATTTTGAGGAATTAAAGCAAACAAATGTCAGCTCCATGCAGCAGTGTGTTGGGATGTGATGTGCTGTAATGTGTTGTGACACTTCACTTCATAAATTAAAGTTGGTTTTTTTCCCCCAGGGGAAGAGAATTCAAGTGCAGTCAAACACTAGCACTTGGAAGGTCTGCAGGCTTGACACTTACCAGTCTGTGACTCCACTGATCCCCCCACTAGAGAAGACACTTCATGCCTGCCCCGTGGGCTGGTCTGTCCTCCCTTGGCCCCAGGACACTGCCACACAAAGAGCCTGGAGCTCACGTGCAGACAGTGCTGCCATCGCCTGACCTCGCTGCCAAGTTCTAGATAACACTCATCAATCCACAAGGTGAAACCAACTGATGTCACAGCCAAAACTCTTGGTCTGAGCTTACACTTATTTTATATCCCACTTATCCAGCCAAATATACAGTATTGATTGGAGCCATTTACTGTATATAAAGCCACCAGTCTCAAAAGACTAACTGCAGTATGAAAGGCCATAACCACCCACTTAAGATACCATTCCACTTTAGCTGGCATGATTCAGAGATGATATGAGAGTGGGCTCAAGCAAGCATCACTGCTCAGTTCTCTGGCACTGAAAGTTGAACTGCACAACAGTAACCCCATTCCTAAGCCTAAACAGCACAACACAAGAGCTGTAATACTCTGTGAGGAAAGAAGACAATTCTGCTTGCCCAGTGCAGAGGAAGCACCCACACTCAACATGGTTCTTAGTCACACACTACTTTTTTAGAAGACCTTTAAAAATGAAGAAGGAAAGAAATAAAATGAGAAAAAGATGTAAGAAGGAAGACAATATAGATGACCTTATTTGTAAAAACAAAACAAAACAAAAAAACCCACCCAACTACTACCACTTTCTTCAGAGCATTTTACAGCCATCGTCTGGAAAGTGCCAATAATGAGCTCAGGGCTGAACAACCTGCAGAGATGCCAAGGCAGTTAATTAATTAGATATGACACTCAGAAAGCCAAAAGACACCAAGAAATTACACAAGTAGATAACATTAGCTCTTCTATCCCTTCTTATTTTCAGCATAAAAAGTCAAGAGGAAAAAGTTTTTTAAATTAATGTGAGCATTAACTCAAACGTGCAGCACAAGAGGGTGTTTGGAACTGGCATCTGCAAGAAAGGAGGTATAGGCAACAGCAATACGTAGCAAAGCTGAGTAAAAGGTAGTTTAAAATTATTTTTTAAGACCCCTCAGGTGTAGACAGCATTTCACAGTCACCAAAACTGAGAAATCACTACAGCTGCATCGTAGCATGTAACTACATCTCTTACTGATGTGCTGAATATTTAAGGATAAATGTAACATGTCAAAGCTAGTTCCAAGCATGTAGTTGTGTCCTTGCAGTGCAGCCATGGCAAATAATGGCTATGCAAAGAGAGGTAAGGCTTCCTTCCTCATGTGATGTGCACAACAGGGCCACAGTTGACTGTCAGAAGCAGAGACCTGGTGGGAAAAAAATGCTCAGAAATACAGTTTTAGAGACAGCATAGTCCCAACATACCACCTGGATGAGACCTTAGCTCTTGCCACCTCCTGTGTCTCCTCCCACTGTTGGCATTGCCACAACTCAGGGTAGCACTGCTCATGGTGCCAGAGTCACACAGGAGCAAGCCAAGGAATCTAAGGCAATGAGCATAGCAATGACCTCTTACATTTCCTCTTTCCCCTCGTAATTCTCAGCCTGTGCAGTGCAATGCCATGTGGAAATACCAGAATAAGTCCTGACAACAGCACGGTCATGCCACTGAGCTCATTAGCCTTGTGTCTCACCCACACTACACCATTGTATCCCAATCACGTACAATTTTGGAGCAAACTCACCTATAGCTACCTTACAAGTTTTCATATCATAAGGCGTAGATGTGCTCTTTGAAATACTCAGGGGACCCTCATTCCACACACCACTTCTGAGGCAAAGTAAGAGCCCTGATCTGCAGAGGTCCACAACATCACCTCCAGGTCTGAAGTTAGGCCACTGGCACAATGAGAAAAGACTTTCTGCCAAAAGATACCAAAAGTGTTTCTTACGCTGCTGAAGTAACTTGTTAGTTCAGGACCCAGTGCCGCTGCTAATGAAGTCAAAAGCAGTATTCTGCCTAAGTTTGGCTGCAGCAAGACTATCCTTTTCACTTGGAACTTTGAAACTATGCATGCAGACAGGTTCACCCAAGAAAGATAGCTGCTTAAACCTGAAGTCTTTAAACTATTGCCTAAACTCTCAAGCAATAAGGGACCCTTTGCTCCCACTTGTAAGTTCAGACCACTACAAGACTCAGACAGATGCATTCTGAGAGCTCTCAAGGGAACATTTCAAAGTTTTAATGGCAGAGGCAGCTGCTCTTTATAAGCTGAAGGCAACAACACTTCATTTTTTAAATGGAGGCAGATTCTGATTTATAAATATGAAAACTGAATGTATGCAAAAGCACAACTCTGCTTCTCTTTGTGCATACACAATTCAGATAACTGATCTGATCAGTCACCAAACTGAGTTGAAAGACATTATGCCAGAGAAAAGACCTTGCTTGCCTAACCTCAGTCCAAAATGAATCTAAACCTCTCCTTTCTAACCCTCTGAATATGATTACGGACAGCATGAATATGCTGACAGGTCTTTTATTATAGCTAGAGGGTATAGCAATAATTAAAAATTAAATCTTGTATGTATGCAGCTAAGACACTTTCCCGAAGAAATGCACTTGACTTTGTCTTTTTGCAAGATTGGCTTGTCAAAAGGATGCTTTTTTTAAGTCAGTAAGATAGCACAACACCTGGGATTTCCACGTAAAGGAAGCTTACAGAAATTGCAAAAGGGATGAAAGACTGGTGTTGTTCTCCAAACTTCCCTCTACTAGTCTGTGCATGTAACAGTGTGCAAAACAAGAGCAGCACAATGTTGCAGCTGAGATGTAATACACAGAAATATGGAATTTCCAATTCACAGTTTCTTCAGCAACAACTCCCTTCTACAAAGCCTGCATCCATGCTTACTGGTCAAATCAGCCATCAGTAGACTTAGCCCTGGAATTTTGGCCAGGTTGCTGTAGGAGCCCTAAGACTTACAGGTTCAGTACTTCAATTAGGAGGTAAAACATAACCCTCCACCTACTTCATTTTAACTAATTTTCTCAGTTGATCTTTTGAGCTCTGCAAAGAGCACATTTCTCACTGAGTACTACAGTTAGCAAAAGCAAGTGTGTGAAGTCAAAAGGGATATGAATTATTAAAAAGTCTGAACAACTGAGGTTGAAGGGGAAAAAACAGAAGGAAGAAAAGCTCCTTTTTAACTAAGGAACGACAGCATAGTTATTTTAAAGCATTCAAAAAGGTCTTTTCAAGGTTGAAACAAACGGTGCAAGAGAAAGCCTACACACTGAGGGTTCTGGCAGAATTCAGATATGGGCAAAGGCACATGGATATCATTAGCACTGGGATGAGGCTCATCTGTGTCCAGAGAGAGAGGCTTTTCCCATGAACTTCCCAACTTTGCTGCTGCCTGATCATAAATCTGGACAGAGAATGCAAAAATAAAGCAAACTTCTGCCCTACTATTTCAATTCCAAATGTGAACATTAAGCATAAACCATACAGGCTTGTGTCTCAGTCAGTGATTCAAAGTCAGCTGTTTTCAAGGTCTCTGTTAGGCAAACTTAGCCCCATCATTCTTGCAAGCTGTTTTTGCATGTGTCACCCTAGGAGACTTCACAGTTTTGTCTATAAACAGCTTTCAGTGTATTTCTGACCAGTATTTTCTGGCTTTTCTTGGCATAATAGCTTGCTTATCAATTTAGAAATGGCAGTATCCTAATGCCTGGTCCTAGTGCTGTCAGTGTAGACAGCACCTCAGGATGGCTCCTCAGGCATTGTTTGTATGGATATCTACATTTATCAAGTCACTCCGCCCTGGACTAGTAGGTCACAAATTAAGCATTTGCCACACTGCTACAGAGCCCATCATCTACATCTCACTTTCAAATCACAACCTCATATCAGCTCTTGAATGCATTACTTTTTAAGATGATAACTGAATATCCCATGTTAATATCCAACTCCCCCTTTTGTTAGGCTCCTGAGGGATTCCAGGCAGCTGCTTAATGCTTTCTTTCTCTCAGGCTTTATATTTTCCCATATGCTACTGAGCTGCAAGTTGAACTGTCATGTAGTACCACACATGCTTGGCAGAAGAAAGAAATGTGATGGAAACTTGAATTATTGGCTCTCAATCTTTAGGATATATAATAGTTTATTTTCATTCTGAGAAGACTTTTTTTTTCCTTTCTTTTTTTTTTTTCTTTTCTTTTTTTTTTCTTTTTTTTTGG
>JAWWEE010000158.1:24608396-24722435 GCA_035221455.1 Xenops minutus
TTATATCTGTCCCGATCACTCTTCTCATAAAAATGCTGTTGCCCAAGTTAAGAAAGAAGCAAAGACAATCCATATGAGCTGAAGCAAATTGCAGCAGTGGGCAGCCCGGCTGGGTTCCTCATCACGGACAAACAGTTGTGTGCTGCAGACAGCTTTACCTGGGATTGCAGAGTGCCCCTGCCAAGCTCCTATCAAGGCACAGAGGACAAAAAAGTATCTCTAATAAGCTCCATTTTCCTGAATTGTTGAGGAGGAGGAGATAGAAAATCATTCCTGTAACACCTCTGGAAAACTTGAAGAGGTTATTGCTATGGAAACTGCTCCAGCAAAGCAGGTGCGGAAAAGGGGAGAAGCAGAGAGATGCATGGTGCACGGAATAGAAATTCTTAACACCCAAAATTAAACCTGCACACCTCTGGCAATGCAATCTATTGGATAACATCAACAATTTGCCCTTGGTTTTATATCAACAAAACCACAGGTAACTGACAAAGAAATGAACACCTGAGGCTGTGCAGGAAAGCACTAGCTGCAGAACCATACTTAAACCAATACATACCAGTATATATGGCAGTAGAGAAAATCTAGTATAGAATAGGACTACATGTTTTTTCCTCCAGCTGAACCAATGCTAACCTTACAGTGGAGCTTCACTTAAATAAGCAGGAAGGCAACAGAGTTCCTTTTCATCAGCCTTTGGTGGTAAAATAAAACTAGGCTGGAGGAAGCCTTTAGCAGAAGAATGGAACAGAGGAGTCTGACTGTACCACACCAATGGCTGTGCCACATTAAGAAAATATCCTACTGAAATGGGAACCAAAAAAGGAATCATTCAGTGAAGAAAGAAAAATCAGTTAAAAAACAAGGTGACAAACAAGAAGCTCTTTACGCTACAAAGAAACTGTGAATCCACATCAATAGCTTTTGGTCAGTTTTAATACTGCATATGAAATCTCTCCCTTTGAGCACACATGCATGTGTGCATACTTACGTATTTTTCTCCATACAAAGAGTGTCCCTCCAAGTGTTCCCAAGGATACTGTGAGAGACACAATATAATTCTGGACAAAATATCCAGCACATAGCTGGATAAACACATCATGTGGTGGGTGAGCAATTGGCTCATGGGTTGAGCACAGAGGGTGACAGCGAATGGGGTAACATCAGAGTGGTGACTTGTCACTAGTGGGGTTCTGCAGGGCTCCATCTAAGGGCCAGTGCTCTTCAGCATCCTCATAAATTACTTGGATGCAGGACTGGAAAGAATATTAAATAAGTGTGCCAATGACACTATATTGGGAGGAGCTGTTGACTCCCTCAAAGGCAGGAAGATCTAGACAAAATCAGAGGACTGGGCAATCACCAACCATATGAAGTTTAACAAGGGCAAGTGATGGATTTTGTAACTGCGATGGGGCCACCTGGATGTCCATATAGACTGCGGAAGGAGATGCTGTAAGGCAGTGCCAAGGAAAGGGACCTGGGGGACCTGGTTGGTGGCAAGTTGAATATGAGTCAGCAGTGCCCTGGCAGCCAGGAGGGCCAACCACATCCTGGGGGACATCAGGCAAAGCATCACCAGCTGGTCAAGGGAGGGGATTGTCCCTCTCTGCTCTGCACTGGGGCAGCCTCACCTTGAATATTGTGCGTAGGTTTGGGTGCCACAATATAAGAAAGATATTAAGTTGTTACAAAGTGTCCAAAGGAGGGCAATTAGGATGGTGAAGGGCCTTGAGGGGTAGCCGTGTGAGGAGCAGCTGAGGTCACTTGCTCTGTTAGCCTGGAGAAGAGGAGACTGAGGGGAGACCTCATTGAAGTCTACAGTTTTCTCACATGGGGAAGAACAGGGGCAGGCACTGATCTCTTCTCTCTGGTGATCAGTGACAGAACCTGAGGGAATGGCCTGAAGTTGTGTCAGGGGAGGTTTAGGTTGGATATTAGATAAAGGTTCTTCCCCCAGAGGGTGGTTGGACACTGGAACAGGCTCCCCAGGGAAGTGGTCACAGCACCAAGCCTGACAGAGCTCAAGAAGTGTTTGGACAACGCCCTCGGGCACAGCACTCTCTTGGGGATGGTCCTGTGCAGGGCCAGAAGTTGGAGTCAATGATCCTGGTGAGTCCCTTTCAACTCAGGATATTCTGCAATTCTAAGTATAATGTTCCAAAACCATAGCAGAGTTTTGGTATGTGTTTAAGTGTTCTGCTAAATTGAGGCTTGTAACTGTACAAAAATATCCACAGTAAATTGGAGGTTTTCCATGGAAAGATGGAGCAATTTCTGGTGCAACTATGTCATTTTGGTGCTCTGAAAATCTGTAGATGAACTCTTTAGATGAGCTAAAGAGTTCATCTAAAACTCTAAAGAGAGGAGAAGAAATTACTAAGAAATGTGGGGAGTGATTAACTGCAACACTAAAAAGTCTTTTGAGGTCTTTATATCTTCAGGAAAATAAAAGCCAAGCCACTGGGATAGGGTTTAACAATGTCCCTTTAAACTTGGCTTGTTTCCTTTTTGGCTGCATGACTGTAATCCCCAAATTCCTGTCTTCACACCAGCTGGTGAAACTGAAACTGATCCAGCAGAGAAAGTCTTAGCCCCGCCAGCACAATGAAAAATATAACCCCATTGGGCATGACACAGCTCCACTACAACCTAAAACAGTGCAGTGTATCTGTAAATTTAAACAAGTGCAAATCATTTCAGAGACACAACTCTGGGTATTGCTGGGATGAACTGTTTGCATTCCCTGGCCAGAGAAATCCTGCAAAGATAACAGCAAAGGTCTCACTAGGAAGGCATTAGTGATGTAAACTACTCTGGGCTGCTAAGGGTTAACCTCAAACACTAGCAGCATGTTTTCAGTCAAGTGTCTAAGCCTCTGCTGGAGAAGAATTTTACAAATAAACTTACAGGCTTTGCAGATCAGTTTTCTACTTGCTTTTATCACTCTTTCCTCCCAAACAGACCCACTGCATCTCAGCTTCTTTTTCAGATGCATTTTAAAGTTTTAGTGTCATTTTTGAAACAATACAGGCCCCCCAGTACTTGAAATCACATATAGAGCTTTGGTAGCATTCGTATTTCCATCAAGAGTATTTAGGAATAAACAGCTATAAAAAACATTACCCTAGGGCTCCAGCACTGTGGAGCATGCAGTACGGACCTTCACTGACTGAATACTCAGCAAGCATTTAAATGATAATATTACATTAGAGTGGCGGCTGTAGCTGTGTAAATAATTGCGCATTGTGCCTGCTCATTGATTTATTTCCATATGTGCACACGTACACGTCTGAAAAATCACTTAAAAAAATTCAAAACCCAGACAGCGATAATCTAATAAACTCCAAAGAGAATCAATAGACTACTTAACAGCAGAGAGATAAACTGCATTTAATAAGAGTTAGAAGGGATGGAGAGAAGAATGTGCAAGATTCATCCACCAATACCAGAAGCACAGAGACTGAAAGTGAGAGAGAAGAGCCTGTGGTGGATGGAAAGGAAAACCATGAAGCACTGGGAGCAGCGCACTTTTGAAAAAAACCCTCCAGTTTTCAAAGTGCTGGTTACAGAGCAATAGGAGTCAGGAGATTTCTTGACAGACAAAAAAATGTAACAGAACCTGGTGAATATTCAGGACAGGATGACCTCCAAAGGAGCACTCAGCAGCTGTTAAATTTAGTTTCTGCTAATGCAAGGGCTCTCATACAGCTGTGCAGCAGTCATCTGAAAACTGGGTCTCATAGAGTTGTGACCCAAAGATTCCCTTGTGTGAAAGCATTAAACATTTTTATTTCCAAAGTTGTTTCTAGGGTCTTGTGGCATTTAAAGATATTGAAACTGAGGCATAAAAATTAAGTGATGTGCCAAAGCTTACAAAGAATCAGAAGCAGAGATGAAAATTGGTTCACCTGACTAGCAATCCTGTACTGTGTTCACTGGCCATTTTTTTCTGGTTGCACTGTGCCCCACAGTCTTTAAGATAAAGAACAGACTGCAGAAGATTACAGGTTCCTGCATGCAGCACAGGCAGCACACCAAAAGAGAAAGGAATGTACAGCAGGACTACCTCGCCAATACATATGAGGACATTGTAGCACAATCTCCTCATAGTATGTCTTTGACTTACAATTTATGCAGCTTCAGCAACAATTCATAACTATCCTTCTCTTGGCTGCATCAGCAAAAAGGCCAAAATTGGAACAGACATGGGATCAAACTGTTTCACTCCCTCTTCCCAGGTTAAGTCTAAAGTACCTCAAACAAATATGAAGAAGTCTGGAGGATGCCCCAAAATCATCATCTTTGTTTATTTCTTCTTAAAAATGGACAACTATGCATATCTAGTACAAAGACAACACTATAGTATTTCAGGAATTCTGATATATTACATTTATTTATTTATTATTACTAAACAAACGCTTGCAAGGCCCTGTCATTGGGATTCTGTGTTACAAGTAGCTTTCCCTGAGAGCAAGAGCCTGAGAGAAACTTTAAAATGTTTAGAGAACGACTGAGTGGATCCATCTCTGAAACTATTTCCTTATCAGTCAGCAGAAGAAACAGATGCGATACCACCTGAACCACCCCATTTCTCTCATGTCTGGCACTCATGCTCTGATTTTCCCCTCAGCTACACACACAGTCTATAAAAAATATTATTAGAGAAACACAGTTCATAAACCTTATCCAGAACCTACAGTTTGAGTCTCAGACTTTCCGGTTGTGCCCAGTGAGAGGCTAATTCTCACTCTCAGTCTCACATGTATTAAGTTACCTCAGACCAAACAACTCCAACCACATCATTTTGACAAGACATATTTTCAGGACTAATATTCACACCCAACACTGTGGCACCAGGGTGCTCTCACCCTACAGGGAAGGTATGCTAAACACACACAGAAGTTTTAACAAAGCTTTCTGTAAATTCTTAAACAGATATAGCCCAACACATTTTAAGAATAAACCACCTGAATGCAACACCCCTCATGGTACCACATCTTTTTCTTCCAAACGTTAGCAGAAGGAAGAAGGATGAGATGTCTTACCTGTATTAAGGAAAATGAGAATTTCTACTGCCTCAGAGACCTACTTCAGGAACTCCTATAACCTCAGACTAGTCAAAGTTCAGTGAAATAAAGTATCTTCTTGTGTCTTATAATGTTAGGGAATTCCCTGGGACTGAAAAGAAGGTATCACATGGTACCAACCACATTGGAATGCTAGCACAACTCTCTTCAGTGAAGGAGTTTCCTTAAGTTCTAGCCAACCTTAACACAGGAAAGTAAAAACATTAAAAAAATCTCCAATACCCAGTGAAGATCCTGCCTGTCTACACAGGTGGTCCCTCTCCGTTACACCTTCCATCTCTCCATTCCAAATAACATTTTCTATTTCTTGTTCTCTTTTCAGGGAGTATTCTAGTCTGCTCATCAAAGAAGCAAATAAACAGCAGCAGCAGCACAGTGTACATTAGTGAAACTGGATGCACCTCATAGCAAGGTGGTGATGAGCTGGCAAGTAGGACCAACTACTACACCAGGCAGTACAGTCTCTGCTCTCACACAAAGTTTTCTCCTCCATCTTCAAGGCATATTTTCTACTGCAATTGTGTCTGCATAATGAGCAGATGCACTAACACATCCACAGATGAGCTAACAGACCATGCCAGCTTTCACCAGAGGTTATTCTGCATAGACTGCTTCCAAGCACAGAAGAAACAGACCAACAGCCAGCACTTCTCTCAACAGACCTACCAGGCCTTCCAGGTATCAATGAGCATCCACAGCTGATTTTATCAAGACTACAAACAATGACTTAACCACAGACAGGTTTTGAAGGAAGACACAATGTTGGGTGCGAAGGAGGAAACAAAGTTTTAAGTTAATTCCTCTGGTTTTACACTGATGAAAACCAACTGGAAGTAACTTCTGTTTTCAAGCACAGAGAAAAAAAACCACAAACAAATCAGCATGGATTTGCAACCATGCTTTTCCTAGGTGTCTCAGCAAGCAATCCAAGGTCCCATACAAAGCATGCTGCCAAAAAACCCATGTGAAGGTACATCTGTCCTAGGGACTACTGGATGAAAATCTCCAAGACCAGCAGTGCCATGAGGTCCTTTCCATAACAGAGTACTAAACCCAAAATGAACAGTATCGTTTTATTGCTGGAATGGTCTGTGGCTTCCCCACCCTTTCTCCATTCTCTTCTCTTGCTTTTGGGGATGAGCACTGTTGGGGAGAGAACAGAACAGTGTTGCTACATTTAAAAACCTGCTGCTTTTCAGTATACTAAAAATTAAGTGAATGTTGTGCATGCTGAATGGAAACTGAAAATAAGGATTGCTTCAAAGCAACATAGGACTTAGCATCTTGTCTCAAGGAGTTGGCTGCACATATGCCTGTCTTGAGAACATAAAGAAAACAGGTGAGCCTACCTGTTGTGCCATGGATTGAAAAAGGAAGAAAAAAAAAGCAGGCCCACATACACAACTTTTTAGCATAAAAGAAAACAACATTTGAGTGCAGTGATTCAGTTTAAAGAGCAGCTCAGATGAACACAGTATCCAAGCACTCACATAACTCTATCTTGCACTAAATCTCCTCTGTATTCCAACACACCCAGATAGGAGATGAAAAAAAAATAGAGAAACAGGAGAGACATTTTGTTGCATGTCAGTCAGCAAATTCACAGAAAGGAGATGTAACTACTCAGTTAATACAAAGCAAAATAAGGAGCTATGCTGACATAGATGATTGTACCAGTTGAGCATAGAGACCCTTTCTAACACTTAGAACATAGTCTGTCTGCAAGGACTGTATAACAGACTATATAACAAGGTGCTAGCCAAGTCTCTCTAAGGCATGGAAAACTAAGCAACATGCACACTCTTATGACTCCAGACAGCACACATTGGTAATAAGCACACTCAAAAGAAAAAACGAAGAAACTGGTAAGTAAAGAAAAGGAGGGTCAGAGGATGCCCAGATGATAGAAGAAATGCATGTAAGATGTAATATAGAAAAGAAATAGGGAAGGGGATTGAAAATGAAAGGTAAGTAATGACAAAAAAAAAAATAAAGGCACAGGGACAAGCCAATCACTTGCCACTGGAGCAACCCTCACCCTCCCAAATTCAGCTAAAGCACAGAAAGCAAAAAGAAAGAAAAGGAAACAAACTATTTTTTCTCTTTTATGAGATGCTAAGAATTTTAAAGGTACATTCTAGAAAACAGAGAATTAATTGAACCTAAATTACATTTGTTTTGTGCACTGAAACCAAAGATTACCTCAATTCCATATGCTTAAAAAAAAAATCAAGTTCATTAGTTTCTGTGTTTCATTAGTTTCCATGTTTTCTCCACAGAAATGTCTTCATTCTAATTAAAGTAATTCAATAAAATTAATTGGATTTGTATTTGATTAATGAAAATACACATTTTGTTAAAGCAGCCATATAAGAAAAGCCTGGATTCAGATTGCTCTCTATCAGGTTACATTATTTCCCTTGGAAATGGGGAAGATTTAAAAGGCATTCACAGTGAAAAAGAGTAAGGGCATAGTCCTCAAGATGTTCAGGGCCACTTACCCATAGATTTTGCCTCAGGTTGCCCTGGTAGGACTGGAATTACAGTCCACTCTATTTCCTCACCTCAAATGAAGTCGATAGCATGAACAGCTGTTGTGAAGGCACTGGAGGTCATCCATGGCACTCCCTATTTCTGCTATACTCACTACGTTTGGTGACCACATTCATGATTGTATTGACAGCTCATACTGAATGAAGCTAATTTGGTTTCCTAAGGCTTTCCTCAGTTCAAAAGCACTGAACAAGCAAATGTTCCATGCCATATTGGTGGGCAGCATTAGAGGACACTTAGATTTGCTGCAGAAAAAGGACAGTGAACAATGAAACTACATGCTTATTTCTACTTAAAAACATATGTAAGTTATTGGCCCTGAAGGTCAATGCCACTTTACAAAAGGGATCTGTTTTCTAGATAATATAGACTAGGATAAACCAACAGAATGCAGAAGAGAAGCTTTCTGTACAGTGAGTCCTCATGTCAATTAGCTTAGTTGATAAGAAATACAAACACAATTGATAGTACATCATTCAAGGGAACTTTTTACTTAATAAAAATGCAAAGTATGTTTTTGGTAGGATTTACAACTCCTTTCTGTTCACTAATCAGCCATTTACTGGCCTTTACAAACCAGAAAGCTCCCTGATGTCCCAAGAGGGGACAACACACTTGAAAGAAGGCAAGACGGTCACTGCACATTTCCAGCTCTGCTATGTTTCTTATCACTTACTTCCAGCTGCAATCCAGCATCTTTACAAGTAAAGCGGAAAGAGGTCTCTCTCTCTGTCATCTTATGTACATTCTGTGCTCTTGAACATAATCATTATCCTCATAACAAGCAACTGCCAGGACATGGGGCCTCAGTTCCTCCCAGACTGGTTACCTGGCAGCTGACTGGAATCTGGAGACTTTCCCTGAGCAAAAGACTCCATATTCTTCACCCCCAGAACTGAACTACAGCTGTGTTGTGCCCATAGATGACATGATTCAGAGCAGAACTAAAGAGCCTGAAACAAGCTAAGTTTATAATCTCTTGGTGCTGAAGGGGGCACACACACACATTGAAGGCAAATGTGCACAGGACAATTTAAAAGGTCAAACATACACTTAATCCATCCAGGGTATTATTAAGTGAAAACTGGTTCCCTGGATTTTGATAACCTTTTTTTCAATCCAACACACACTACCTCGAGTCTATACTGGTTTGCAAAAGTTGCTTTTAGGAAATGAATGATCTTTCCTTTCTGAAAAATCCCAGTGCTTCTGGCTGCAGTATCACTAACGGGCAAAGCTGCCATAAGCTGACACTGTTGCTGAAAACAGTCCTGCTGCCCTACCTCAGCCTCTCCTTATCACCCTTAGGCTGCCTTGACCCAAAACCCCGTGTCAGCTCCCCAGTCTGATTTACCATAAAGCTGCACAGATGTTTACATTGATGAAAGAGATGAGCAAGGGAACGAAGGGTTGGGGACAGAAATTACTTCTGTCAGAGGCAAAGCTCACTGCAGACATTATCTTACCGGAGTCGAATCCCAGCTAAAATATCCAGTGAAGTTTAGGAATTGCTTTACCACAGGAAGCAGAAATTCTTTGAGCTCCTTCTGAAAGCAGGTCCATCAGCAAATCTTTCCTCATATGAAAACCATCCTAGTTACAAATACCTACATGCATATGCAACTGTATACATATAATTACATACCTACATGGTAGACCTAACCAGGATGGGTATTATAGAGCCCACAGTTGAGCTTCATCTGAAAACAGGGAATTTGCTTCACAGTTGTCAGTGTATTTAACATAAAAGCTGAGAGCAGATGGCACTATAGCTGTCTTTAATAAGAAAACACTCTAAACCCTGTTTGACGTCTGTAGGATGTGCTTACTTAAAACAAACAAAGCCACAAACAAAAATGCAGAAGTCCCAAACCCAGCAGCAACAACAGATAAAACTTCTTCCATTTCATACAAATTATATAATTTCCTGAGTTTGTGACAAGGTACTGCAGCACCTACTGACAGAACAGTGACCTTATGTAAATTGAGTCAAGATTACATGCAATAGTATGAATTTTAAACCAAAAGTATTCTCAGGATTTGTCTGCTTTTCCACATTATAATTTACGCTTCTGAGAACATTTCTACTTCATCACAATGTAGAAGCCTCAGAATTTCAGAAATTTCCTTGCAAACATGCAAACAAAAAGCACCACAAAATTTATGCTAGCATTGGCCTGAAGAAGAGTTATGACTGTAACTTCCAAACCCAGAAATAGCCATCATAAAGCTTATGAAGTCTCAGGAAAAGAACTTTTGCATGAAAGACAAATTGACATAATTTTGGAAATGGTCACTGCCCTGAAAACTAAATTCATGCTAAGAAACAAAACACCTTGTGACTTATTTCACAGAGAGTGTTTCCAAATTACTCCAACTGGTGCCCTCAGATAGCACAAGCAAGTTAACACTGTGGGCAAAGCTGCTGACTGCAAAGAGAGGAGTGGCTGGAGCTTAACTTGGCAGCCTGCAGTATGGAACCACAGAGCCAGAGAATCATTCAGGTTGCGTGAGACCTCCAGAGGGTAGTGGTTTCAACCTCTCTCCTCAAAGTACAATTAATCAAAGTAGAAGCCAGCTATATACATAAATGAGATGAATGATCTTCTGTAGAATCTCAGGATCAGGAAAAAAAATACATAGGCCTTATTAACATAAAGATGGCCTAAATCTAGCAAGCCAGTCAAACCCGCATATGTCCAAGCTTCTGCAGAGCTCAAACTCTATTCCTGAGAACTCTGCATAGTCCCGCAGGCTCTTTACATGACAACCACCTAGTAAAATGGCCACCTAATTTAACAATTATTTTTGTGGAAGACATTGTTTTGCTCCATCAAAAGTACCACACCTTCCTCTGGAGTTTCCTGCTGGGACCAGTTTGTTTGTCCTCTTTCCCCTCAGTTCTCACTGCACTCCCCCTGTGCTGCCCCACGCAGGTGGGCAGCACAAAGGGGCTGAAAGAGCTGGGATGTAGCTGAGCTGAATAGCTGCTGACATGGCAGAAAGATAAATGAGTGGAACAGCTCTTCCATATCCTTGGACTTCTAAAACAGAAAGCCCTTAAATGGCCTGACAAGCTGAGACCTTGGAATATGGGCCAGGTCACACAGTCAAGGGAAATTAAGGCCATTCGCAAATATAACCGACACATGAAAAAATGATGAGTATTTTACCAGCAACTATTTTCAGCAGTGACTGTACCTGCATCTGCTTGCATAGAGTGGTACGTCTTACATAACAACAAACTAAATTAACACTGCTGCGTCTTTTAGAAGGTTGAGAAGATCTCTTCAGCTCTCCTGTGCCTTCCAGTACGTGTGACCCTTCTACAGATGCATCAGCAGGGGAATTCACTTTGCTATCATGATCTTTTTTAAACAAGCTTTTATGCTGCTGGTGTGGCAGCTCATATAAAGGCAGAATAGACAACCTTTGAAGAGAATTGATAAGTATTCCCAGAATTGAATTAGATCAGGTATTTGATTACTGGTTTTTGAAGGCTGACATTTTGCCCCAGTGGTGGCAAGTCCAGAATACATGTATTTATTTGGTTTTCATGCCTTCAGGAGGCATAGTGATAGGTAGTAGGAAACTGAACCACCACTGCTGAAGGTATGGCATTAATCAGACCAGTACAGTGACTCTACTCAGTATTATACTACCTGTGCCCCTTTGAAGTTAGGAGAATTATCTATTGCTGACAAGCTACCATTGTCTTTTGGTATTCTGCATTAACAAAAAACAAACCAAAGTTCACAAAACCTGCATTTGCGGTTCCAACATAAAACAGTTTCAACAACAGTAACCTACACCAATTCCATGAAAAAGACAAAGGTTTCAGTCCTGAGCTCCCTGTACAGAAAATGCATTCCTAAAAGAGACAATATAAAGCAGAAAATCACTACAAATACTAAAGAATTTTTTAGTACAACAACAAAGGTTATTATACACTTGTGAATGTTTATGTGGAAGAACAAGAATCTCAGTTGGAAGACATAAAGGCATCATGAAATTCCAGTGGCTTTTTAGAAGAGGGTGACAACATCTTTGTGAGCATTCATTCCAGTTTGACATGGACTTGGTCAATAGGGCAGCACGCTGTTAAACAATATAATAAAGCAAGCCGGCCAGCTCAGCATATTAGCAATGGAAATTTTAATTTCTAGTTTACCAATCTGAATATAATTTAGACTGGAATGCATCCAAACATTCATAGGACTACATGGACTCCGGACTCTAGACCCACTTCCTAGACAGAACTGCTGAATTATCACCAAAGCTAGCCAACCATATCGTGTTTCCAGGATTGAGAAGGTCAACATTGCCTTTCTTTTTCACCTATATTAGATTTTGAGGGATCAAGTCAGGCACTTTAGAAAGGGAAACTTCCCTCATTTTTTCCAAACTTTTATCTCTTCTGGGAATAATCAACTGTACTGAGTTTTAAACTCAAAATCTTTCAAAGCTTCAAACATACTAAATCCCTTTATAAATCCACCCTGACCACTTAATCTACTAACAAACCTGCCACAGTCACACAGAAAACTGCTTCTGGGATCTTTGCAGCTTATTAGAATGAAAGCTGTAGGGCAAGGACCAGGGAATGCAAGAGTCTCTCACACAATGTTCCTCTTTACATTTAGTTAGAAAGTGAAAACACCCTGAACATATTTCAAAAAGTAAGAAATAATCCATGTTATGAAAACTCCTTAAAAAAACAGAAAAAGTGGCCCATTTTATGGTTTCTTTTTTTCTACTCTGGCCAGTGCTTAGAAGTGCTAGGTTTTTATTTTCTTTATTTTAATTTCTTTCTTCAGCTCTGCCATCCAAGCCCTTATCAGATATATGTTCAGGCTGCACATTGCAAAGAGACATACTGCTAGGCAGTATTTTATGGCCTTTTTTCCTGAGACAGACAATGCTCTGGCCTCTTAAGCCTTTAGCAAGATGGATTTTCCCACCTACCAAGGACAACCTGATAGTATTAGTGGAATTGGGCACTGTAAACAATAATGCTGTTTATGAGTGAACAAAATAAGGAAAAGATTAAACAACACTTTGAACTTTGAAATTAGCAATGAGCTTGCCATTTAGAACCTGACAGAACTCAAGGTTGTGCTAAATGATAAATACAATAGTGACGAAAAACTCCCTCCAGTGCCATTCCACATGCCATTTGCTCTCAGATGATTTTCATACACCTTCTTCAAAACACCAGAATGACAAAAGATTACTTGAAAGCCATCATACATCTTGAAAATTTGTTTTGTTTATAATCCGATGCAACTTAATCTTCTACTCATAGCATTGCTAATATTTTGGATTTTCTCACAAAGCTTGCAATATTAGCATTATGTATAAAGCTTAAATTCTCAGAGTTATGTGATGAAAGGAGAATCTCATCTGGAGTATAAATAAAAAAAACAGTTTGTGTGTGATCATTAAACCCAAAAATATAAATTATGAGTATTCTTATTTTTTATATAAGACCTGCAACTGCATCAGCTCATTATTATGGCAACATCAGATTTGGGTTCAAAGGCTACAAACAGATTTCATTCCCACTCATGTTTGGGGTCTCACATTCCTGAATCTCCTTTCTCCTCATGGTAAGACTTTGTCCTGTCCACAGGCTACAAGTGAAGGTCTTAAATGCCTCACTGCAATTCTTTCAGATGTATATATATTTTAACTACTATTACAGAACTGACATTTTTTGCCTCAAGCCTTCACTCTGACTCAAGGATCAAGAAGTGTGCATCATCAGCCAACTGAAGCACAGAATTTATTCTTGTCATAAGTCTATCTCAAACCATGCAATGCAGACACTGGGAGTTCTGACATGTGATAAGAGTACAAATGTATTATTTAATTTGTTCATATCTGTACTCTAATATTCTGAGCTTTTATATACTGCTTGACAAGTGTAGGGCAACATGCTGTGGCACAAGAAAAACTAGAAGTCCCAGCTTAAGGTATGTCATGATTTGGAAAATGTGCCAATGTACAGATAAAGACTCATCCACAACACTGAAGATCATTTCTGTAAGTGTGTGAGGCTAAAACCTGCATTTCTGAATGTAACTTGTTTACTCCCTGTTTCAGGTGGCATTTCTTCGGTGTGTAATCTTCCTATGATCATCCCTTACTAGACAATCTGTTTAGTTGTGTAGACCAGTTGTTCTGGATGTGATGTAGCTGTCTAACCTACATACATTTCTCGAAATAAAAGATTATTCCAATTTAATGACTTTCAGTTAATTGGTCATTGACAAACATAAGGACACCCGCTCCAGGACTCCCTTCCTGATTCAGAAGAAAAACAGTAAGCGTAAGGTGATCCTGGACAGCCTCACTGAAATGCTTGCTAAGGGAGACAAGGCAGTTAAACCATATAAGTGTCCAGGTAATCAGTATTTCTTGCAGGGCCAAGCAGCTCAGGTGTCACATCTCTGTTCTCTGATAAATTGCAGATCTGCACCTCAAGCACCATCTAAATGCAAAGAGAGAACAGGTACCTGAACTGCCCTGAATAGACTAAAATTATACAAGTAAAATAAAAAGAGTTCCCAAAAGAAAAAAAATAAATTCCAAGTTTATAAATTACAAAGGAGTCAAATCACAGTTTTAAAATTCTGGAAGTAAAAAAATCAAATTATTAAAAATAACTGTATCCATGGATCTGAATACATCAAAACATGAGCTAAGAGAAACTGCTGTATTTTTACAGAATTGTACGTACAATCTAGTACAAACTGTTGTGAGTTTCTTCCCAGAGAGTAGTGTTTCTCAATGAACAGAAAAAAATTATTTGGGGAAATACCAACTTCATGGCTATTACTTTACTGTTGGTAGCTCACACCAGAAACTGCATAAGGAAAGAAACTGAAAGGTCAGAGCTCTTTTAATGGTCATTTTACAGCTGGACCAGAAGCAGGGTACACTCCAGGAGACAGGGTTTATCTGTTAGGCCACTAAAAAGTGTACAGCTTTGCAAGATAGATGGTGCTAGCAAAACCATCACACAGGCAGACCAGGGAGACAGACATCTTCTTGTTCCTGTATTTTTCATTTAACGGCAAAATGCAATCTTTCCAAAGTGCAGCCCCAGAGTAGAATAATTTATCAGGCAAGGCCTTTAAGCATCTCTCAGACATCAGTAAATATGAATGTCTCAGTGGAGCACAAACAATTTCAGGTCCCTCCCTCCTTCCCAAATCTAAGTTCCCTCAGAGAACTATGTGCTCTCTATTGGACACAGATGTTAAATGTCAATGATCAGCATCTTCTTAATAGGAAACAGGCTTGTCTAGGGGAAATGTGCAGACCTTTGCCACCTGCAAGACAGTAAATAAACATTGATTTACTTTGTTGCTAGAATCCTTCAGAAAAATATGGAGATTGGACCACTGCTGAAACAACTACAAGCTTCTCACAAAAGACACAGAAGCCTCATACCTTCAGAATCCCAGTGATAATTGTACATTTTATTTTTACAATATAACTGAAAGATTTGGTCATTGAATTGCTCCCTCTCTCACTGGCAGCAGAGGCAAGTCCCCGTGTGGCCCCTGCCATGTGCAACATTTTTTCTAACCGTGTTCTCCATTAGGCTGGCCAGAAAACATTTTCCCCTCTCTTGTTTACCTCTGTCTTCTTAACCTCTCCCCTCTGGCACTTCATTATTCTCACTAAATAAAACAGAACTGTATTTTTAAAATGAGTGTGAAAGGGAAGAAAAAGAACCTGTGCACTCCTTTGGTACAGATGAAAGTTCTTTGCTCTCCTGTGTCACCAACTAGCAGAGATCCATCCACATGGGTTAAAGCAGACACTTAAAGAAAAACCTCTCTTTGTTGAAACATCAGCAGAATGGAACATGGAACCTTTATCTCAGCTACTCTGTGGAGCTAATCCATTAACTCTCCTTTTCCTTCTGCCTCTTTTCTTTCAATTTCTAGGTCAAGCTATCAGGTTTCACTCCGCTAACCAAAAGAGGGGATTTAACACAGCTTTCAAGCAATCGTGTGCTATGAACCAATCACAGCTTTTACAAAACTTACCATATAGAAAGGGATGTTCAAAAGATGTGCAAGGAAGCACCGCAAGACAGTAAGCTAAGTCATGCGGCAGCTCCAAGGCAGCAGAAATCAGACAGGCAGGATCTCATGGGACGACAAACCCTGCTCTGCTGCTGGCCAAATTCTCAGCAGGCAGCGGGACCCCATGTGGCAGTGGCTGCAGATGACTACAAACATTGCAGTGCGTGTGATGGTGCTCAAACATCCACTGCAACAGTCCTGGGTGAGGTCTGTCTGGGGTGCTGACAAAAGGCTTTCTGTAGCCTGTTTCTTTAAGATGTTTATTTAGACTACACTCACTTGGGGCTAACTATCAGCCAGTTTGCACATGGTAAAATCATAGCTTTATCATTTATTTTTTACAATATAAGGCAAGGTACAGGATGGGTGCAGATTCCAGCATTTTCTGGGACCTCTCTCTGCCAGCATTTTATGATCTCTCCAACCCTGTCTTCTGGCCACCACTGACTCTTCCCTTTTGTCTATATTTCTTCCTCTCTTTACTTCAAAGCCTGTCAGGAGCCTAAAAGGTAGAAACATCCTCATTACCATTCTAGACACAAAGTTGTCTTTTATGTCACCACCTAGACGATATTATCTTTATTTCAACATCTCTGAATACTCTCATTAGGCTGTTTTCTCTCAGATCTGTGATCTGTTTTCTGCTATAGCTAAATGTCACAAAAGGATGGCATTACCAGGTAGACAATCTTACCCAGCCAACCCCTCTGCTAGCCTTTGATGTAGCATGCTGGGTTTCTAGGAAATCAGCTAGAAACGGATAGGCAATTGGCAGACACGCCTCCTTTTGTTGTATTCCTTTGAAAAAATCCCAAACCAGCCACCAGCGTCTCTTTCCCCGTGCAAATTCCTACTCTGAATGGCAATTAGGTTTCCCCTGTTATGAAGTGCAAGGGCATGTGGACCAATAAGGTCATCAGTAACACTTAAAATTTCTGCATTTTAATCTGTCACCTTTTACACCTGCCTATTTTAGTTAATGTAGGAGCAGCCATGTTTGCTGATTCATGATACTGGACTAAAATGGTGGGACTTCAAGATTTGTGAGAGAAGTTGCTCTTGTATCTCTTTCTTTTCAGGATAACAAGCACACTAAACGTACTAGTTTTTCTCTTCCTGAGAAAACTGGTCTCATTGAGTTAAATGGCCTCAGATTTCGATTCATCTTCTCCAGCTGACTAAACCATCCACATAACACCTGAGTTAAAGAGAATAAAACCAGATGTGTTCTTAGCAGTCTCACACATCCTTTTCTAACCTTATGCAGGACACTTGCGATGGTGCAACAGACAGACTGCCCCAGTAGATGTCTTCTGCAAGTTCAACTATTCAGTTATGTAAGTCTACTCACTTGTCCCTTCCACAGGCTCATATTCTAATTTGAAACTCCACTACTACTGGAAATTATTTTAGTGCCTGAACTGTGAGATGCAAATCTGACTTTGCTAACAGAAGAGCTGTAACCTCCCACCTGCACATTTACGTACATATACTGATGCAAAAACGTACTTTATAGGTTGCCAATCAGCTTGATTTTTCTCTCACTGCAACTAAGCCTCTTAGATTATGCCAACATGTCAGCTAAAACCTGCTACCTCCTCTGTATTTTTTTGCTAAAGACAGGAATGAAAAATCACATGAGGAAATGACAGCTTTATTTTTTAAACTGGTTGAATTTTAGGTTGTGTTTGGCACTGGCAAGGTTTTCCTTCACCATCAACATTAAATACAAGTCGAACTGTTTTCAGATGATCCCTTCTTTACAAACAACATACATGAGCTCATTATCAGGGCTTACCCTTTGCTGGCAGGACTGAGGAGCTTTAGCTATTGCAGTACATGTCAGTTAGAACTGCCTATCAAACTGGTGCCTGTCCTGTTATGTGACACCACTCCAACAGGGCACTATGTCACCTTTGTATTACCCCAACTCAAGCACAATTGCTATGTAACTAAACTGAACAATTCACGAGACAACGACTAAAGGTACATATCTCATCAGGATGCAATGTAACTGAAAGATTTTCCTCTAAAAGGGCACAGGAGTTCTAACATCCCAGCTGCCCCTCCTCTGCCTTTGCTCAACAAAAACCAGATTTAATTAATCATACAATGGAGATGTGGGTGTAATCAGAGATTGGTTTGGGTTGAAAGGGACCTTTAAAGATCATCTAGTCTATCCCTGCTACCATGGGCAGGGATATATTTCCCTGAATTAGGCTACTCAAAGCCCCATGCAACTTAAAACTGAACACTTCCAGGGCAGGAGCATCCACAGTTTTTCTGGGCAACCTCTTCCAGTGCCTCACCACCGTCTGAGTGAAGAATTTCTTCCTAAGATCTAATCTAAGTCTACTCCCTTTCAGTTATGTCTTGTCCTGCCATTACAGACCTTGGTAAAAAGTCTTTCTACATCTTTTTATAAGGTCGTTATATCATATTGAATGGCTGTACTAACAGCTCCCCAATGCCTTCCCCAGGGCCCCAACGCTCTCAGCCTGTCCTCAAAGGACAGGTGCTCCAGCCCTCTTCTCATCTTTGGGGCCCTCCTCTGGAGGTCCACATCCTTCCTGTGCTGGAGGCCCCAGAGCAGGACACAGTACTCCAGGCAGGGTCTCATGAGAACAAAACTGAGAAGAAGAGTCACCACCCTTGACCTGCTGGCCATGCTTTTAACACAGACCAGGATATGACTGGCTTTCTGGGCTGCATGCATATGTTGCCAGCTCATATTTAATTTTTCATCTACCAATATCCCCAAGTCCTTCTAAGCAGGGTTTCTTTCAATCCATTCATCACCCATAATCTCTCTTTACTATCCAGTACTTGCATTCAAGCTAGGAATTTCTAAAGGTTTTGAATGAAACAAATACAAGGTAGCATGGTGTGATAAAAAGACTTAGAGAGGTGGGAAACAAATTACACTGGTCATCTCAAACAAAATAGAAATAATTTTTCATACTATCCCCCATGCTGTTTTATTTTAGGCTATTTCAAAGAGTTCTGAGGTATTTTATTGGTACTATTTTCCATATGGCCTATAAAACCAGGTCACCTTAATACTCTAAGTCCAACTGTGCATGCCCTGGCAGCAAAGAAAAATTGTAACTCCTATGTTTTAAAACCTGTAACGTCCCTACAATAGTTCTTAAGCATATAAAAATGGGGTTTTAGTAAAATTCCAGATATGTAGGCACTTTCCAGGATTAAGAGTAAATGCATGTATTCCGGCACCATTCTTTTCCCAATAAAAGTGCCCTTTTTTAGCCCCTGCAATTCTGGAAATTACTCAACGCAAGCAAGGTTATTATTTGAAAATTATGTGTACAACTCAAGCTTATGGTCTGCAGCCCCAGCTCTACACAGCTTTAACCACTTGGACAAATACCTCTGCCTCTGAAGAATCACATGCACTTCATTGCTACTTTCTATAGGTCGCCCTTTATGCATATAATGAACGTGACAAGATCTGAGCTACAGGAAAAAAAACAACTATAAAGATTCCAAACCATAACAGTAGCGAGAGGAGCAGAAAACAGACAAGATTAAGGGAGTGTAAAAGGTACTATCCAAGGGATTTAAGGATTGTACAAAAATGCACACGTATTTGAAAGGCACTATGCAACAAGGCATTTAGATGATAGTACGCACAAACATATTCATATAAAGGAAAAGCAACAATGCTGTGCATGCAGGACTAATGCGGCTATCACTTGAATTTTGATCATAAAAATATGTGGAGGACAATATTCTCAGGCTTTTTTTTCCACACTGCACGATGAGACAGAAGTGCTAGAAAGAAAACTCCATATGTAACACCAAGGTCCAGAGGACCTGCTTTCTACTGAACTATAAAGACTGCAAAGTATTTGTCTTGCATGATTCTTTAGAGCTGGACACCTTTTTTTGCTGAAGTCATACTATAAATCTAAAGGGTCTTCAAAGAATCATGTTGTAAGCACCAAGACAGTTTTCACTGGAAGACGCAAAATCACTTCTTGCCACATGGAAGTACTTCCATGATAAATTTCAGCTTCTCCCTCATGCAATCTTGACACTACAGAGCTCTGAAAAAACCCCTACACACTGTCTTCAGACATTTTATTCAGCCCTCTCATTCTCAGAGAAGTCTCCTTAAAATGTCTCCAAAATATTTACCTTTGTCAGAAAGGAAGCCCAAGAATTTAATGCCAAGGATGACAAGGTAAGTAAAATTGTGACTGAAAGCAGGTTATTAAACTGAGAATATTTAGGTAACTAGATCCTAAAGGATCTGACATCACATATGCATGTCAAATACAGACATGTAAAGATCCATATCACAGGTAGGCAAAAATGTGTGCCATTTCTCCTCACAGGCAAGAACCTACTTCAGTTCCAGCTGGTTAAAGTTTGCTCTGCACCATGCCTTAGAGATCTTTACTACGGTAAAGACTTCAGAGGCTGCTACATGTAACAGAGTTAAACATAAACACCTAAGTACTAAAACAACATACCCTGGTGTGCGTTTAAACAGAAGACATTATAAAAGTGAACCTATTTTTGATTTGTTACGCACTTCCTTTCTATTCTTTGCGAACGTTTTGTCTTCACAGAGGAGGCCTGAAATAATAAATTGGATTGTGGGTTGAAAGCAAGAAGACAGTTTCAATGTGATGGAAAAGTACTCATTTAGCTTTTCTTGTGAAATGAGACAGGCTAATTATATGTGGGGAATGTCTCCTATCCCTGAAGACAATGAGTATTAAGGGGTTTATCAGAGAGAACATGTCAGAAACAGATTTTCCAACAGTTACATTGAAATTGCACGTGTAAAAATCACTGTTTCAATCTAAAGCATCACCAAAAACCAGTATCTGTCCAAAAGTAATTGTCCATTGACAAATCATTTGAAGAGCCTGTAAACATGAGAGGGTACCACAAACCATTCTCCTCCTACTCAACCAGTTTTATAAATGAACTAAAAGATGGCAGTCACTTCTTAGAAAGGAAAAAAAAGGAAAATGCAGCCCATTTCTAGAGTCTATTTTCTGAACACCTTTAGCTTGTGAAATCCCAAAGAAGAATCACTGTGTGGTATGGAAAAGAGGAGATGGGCAATTCATTGGATTATTTTTTCTGGGCACTTCAGAGACACACAGTCCCAAATTTCAACTGTCACATAATTGTTGAAGGGGACAGGTAGAATTGTACTCCTGCAGTTTTTGGAAATAATCAAGCCTATTGAAAATTCCTGGCTTAATATTTGTCTGAGTAGGGTGAAACTTCTTGCTTTAAGTTACAGGTAATCATAACAATTGCCAAAGCTAGGTGCCAAAAGTTGAACTCCAAGCTGTACATTTGGACACCAAAAGTGACCAATTCCTCATAAACACAGAACAGATCCCACTAAAACCAATACAAGAAACGGATGTCTAGTGTTCCTGAAAAAATCAGTTTATGTATCAGTGGAGCAAAAATAAAGCCAATTATCAGAGGAGGAATAAGGTTACTATGCTTTCTGTAGAAAATAATCAAAGAGGTACAACGAAATCAGTACAGATTTATGTGCTAAATTCATGTTATAACTTCAAAATAGCATTACTGCTGCGTAAGATGACTACAGCCAATAGAAGTCCCATTCTTCTGAATAGCAGCATAATAGTCACTCTGATGCCTAACAAAGAGAAAACCGGACAAGCTGCAACAAGGACCAATTGTGATGGATACTGAAGAGATGCAAAAAAACTATTTCAGGCTTCATACTTATTGTGTCAGTGCTTTAATTCCCCCTGCTTTCAAAGACTCTTTGATCATTTGTCTTGCATACAACTAATTCTCAGAAGGTAGGTGCATTTCCTCTGCCTTTTCTCACCTTCTAGCTAGTGCTTTATATGGATGGGTCTGTCAATGGCCAAGCAAAATCAATTGCTACAAAGAGCAGCTGTACTCAAGGATGACCAAAAAACCAGTCAGTAATTCAAGTTTCAATGGTGTATAATGACAAAATTTCTCTAACAATTTCAGGACTCCACATATCACCTAGGTGAAGATTTTTTAAGGAAAATAAAAAGAGTCAAGTACAGAAATACTACCAAAAGTCAGTGAAGGTGGGAAGCTAGCATCTTTAGTGTCTCCTGAGAATTTAAGATTTGAGAGAACAGCAAACTGCTTTCCCGCAATGCACTAGATATCACTTCTGGAGCTGATACAATGCTTCTCATTCAGTTCCACGAAATGCATCACAAGGGCAAGATGATCATTAGAAACAGGCATTGTTGTTAACTAATATAAGCAAATATCTGCAGGAAAGGCAGGTTTATTGTGAAGTAATGGAGGTGAAGCCCTTTTTAAAGCAACTTGGTGTTTACATATCTTCATTAATAGTAAAACACATTAATGAGCAAGAGTTGGTGCAGCAGGGAACTTCTCAGAGGCTCTCAGGGGATCAATTAAGATAGACTTATTTGAAATAAAACTGTTTAAAAGGACACATGAAATGTAATCCAGGGCAAGGGACATTCTCTGTTTAAAGAAACAGTTGTTTCTCAAACCAAGTACTGATGAGCTTTCTACACTCATTTTAGCAGTAAACTGTAACTGATTCCAAAAGATATAGAAGGCCTGAACTGCAATTTTTCCACTTGTTTATTGCCACATATAATGAAGGAATACATCAATCTGAGAAGGTGACCTTGCATTATTCAGCAAAATGTGAAGATCACATAGGAAGTGGTGACAATCATTTCACCATTTAGTGATGGTTTGCCCAAAATCTGCCTCCCACAAGGTTCACGTTCATCTCAGAACAGAGACTATCTTTGTTGAACACAAGAATTACTGGATAAATGGTTGATGCTACCCGCAATAAAATCTGGAAACTGGGGTGAATTGGGACATGACATAAACATAACAGCTTAGTCTAAATACTCATCTTGGAAAGGTTTACTTGAGGGACATCCCCAAAGATGCTAAACAAGATATGTTCTGCCAACAAGTGTTGTGCAAACAGTCTAATTAGGAGGTGTTCTCAGCTGCCAGACGGGCTGCTTCACAACTTGGTATTTCTGCCAAATCACTGTAAAGGAGAGGTGTCCCAATCTTTGTAAGATGCCTACTGCATTTTCCCTTGTTGAAATGCTAGACATTCTTCTCTACAGACCCCTCTAGGTGGTGTTTGAGTTAATCTTCTAATTAATCCACTTGGCAATATCATTAATCAAAAGCAGATTCTGCCCTGCCTATTACAAGACCCCTTACATTTCCACTCCACTCGCTAGACTTAATTAACACTGTAGCTAGTTGAAGCTCCTTCCTCTTCTATCCCAAAAAGACTGATGTTACTTTTGCTGTGAACAGCTGTAACAACTATGCATTAACCAACTAGGACACATTCACTTCACACAAGATGGGTAGCTGAAGAAGTGAAAGCTCTCAAGTTAGAGAGATCTCTCACAGTTTATTGCGAAAGCCAAGTTGGAAGAAGATTGAAGAAAGAGATATTCTTTGTGACACATAGCTATCCTGCTTGAAATTTACAATTAGTTGCCCAAAATGTGTCCTTTTTATAGCATCGTTATCACAGAGTAATTCACAATCAGCCTCATCAGTTGCATTAACAGTCTCTTGCAAAAGAAGACTGTAGCAAGAAATGTCAATTAAAAGCAAGTTAAAACAGATGCACTGAGCCCGCAGTGCTATGAGAGACATCCAGGTTCTGGGCCCAGCCTGCAGGTGGAACAGGTGGCATATGCAGACCCCACAAATTTCAGCACCCTTCATGGCTGAGCAAAGAGAGATCCCACAGGACTCCAGACAGAGCTGCTTCCTGGGTTGAAAGATGATCTCTAGGATGTAAGGAGAACAGAAGGGTATAATTAAGATAGTAAATTGCCTTCAGGACACTCAAAAAAAAAAGCAGTAGACATCTCTCTCAGCTACTGGACACTGCAAGAATAACAAAAATTTCTTTGGTTATATATAGTTACCTCATTATTACATGAAGGCTGGGAGAAGAAACCTCTTTCTGAGCTCAGAAAATATACTAACAGTTACACACATCCTCCAGGTTATTGCAAATAAATAAATAAATAAACCCCCACCAATACTATGCTAATTTGCACAAAATTAATTTATGTAAATATAACTAAGGCAGCATTGGGATTGTGGATTGGAGAGTTCAGGCTAACCTCCTTTCACTGTGCCTCATTAAAGCAGGGATCTGAAGAAAGCAAGACAGGGGTAGCAAATTGTTTGTAGCAACACTTAACCTCAAGTGGATGCTATTCTCAGAGCAGGAAAGCAAAGGAAGAGGGGAGAAAGGGCTTGCACTGACAGTGCTGACGGTCCATTAACTATAGCAGTTCTGCTGCCCAAATGATCAAACTCAGAGTTAGCAGCACTACATATTCTCACTTTACAAGGAAGGAAGAGAAGGGCCTTGATCCAGCTTATCAGTTTTGAGCTTTTAGTCTAACTGACAAGAATCTACTCATTAACAAAGACCTAAGATCTGAAGGAATTTATATTGCTGCCTTACCATATCACCCAAACATAACCTCCAGATTCTTTAATTGCTCTTGTTTTTCTGTTCACATCACTTGTTCAAGAGAATCAGGGATATTAAGACCACTTTCACATACTTGATTAAAAGAATACAAACTATATAAGCTGAAAGCTTTTTTTAAAGCCCTATAGGCTTATGAAAAAGGGTGAGGTCATTATGCGCTGGTATTCTTCTGAGCTGCCCTCAGTGGGTATCAGTCATCATTACAGAACTCTGAATCATAATGGACTCCAACAGTTTAATAATTATTGCAACACCCTTCCTAATGAGATTGGTGCTGCCCTCTGATGTGAATATTCATAAAACTGGGCTGGTAATAGGTTCTGTCTTGATTAGCAGGCTGTGGTTCTGTATCATGTTTGAGAGACATCTTTTGATGAAAAAAAAATCAAATTAAATCCTTGTTTCAAGCAGAGTAAATGAATTTGACTTTAGGTGATCAAGAGGGGGAAAGCTTCTAATTAGAGACGCAAGCAATCATCTTGTTCAGTGTTCTTTCAAAGAAGGGCTATAGGGACACAGAATCCTAATAAACCTTCCCTCAATCACCTTTTAGATAAATGTTAAGGATTAAAATTAAATGTAATTAAAGTTTGTTAATCTGATGTGGTTTTTACTGATAGTCCTTCATTTTTTTCTTTGCCCTGTTATCCTCTGCTTATTCCTGAGTCGCTCTCCTCTCTTCCTACCAGTGTCATCTCATCCAGCAGGGAAGGCAGGCAAATTGCTGCTTGGAATATCAGAGCCCAGATGTAATTAAATCGATGGATTGGCACTTGCTCACACCACACTGCCTCCACACTACATATGGCAGTCAGTGCTGCATCTGCTTTCAAACATGGGTGTTTTCACAGTTTCCATCACTGCAGAATCAGAAGTATGTCCCAAGTAATTAAAATACCAATATTTCTGTTTCCCTTTTTTGAAAGCAGAGGTGGGCACCTAGTCCTCACCTTGCAGTTGTTGACAATTTCACCTCATCACTAGAAAAGTAAATGAAATCATCCTCTAAATATTAGGATTTAAGCTTCTGTCCATTAAGTAAATAGAAGGACTTCCATTTTTTCTGAAGTCCAGAATGAGGCCGTTACACCCTCAGGGATGTTCGTGAAGCCAGACGACTCACAGAGCTGAAATTCAGGGGATTACCCTTATAAGTAAGAAGTTTCTTGTCTAATAAAACAAAAATTGCAGCTATCCTGCTGTTAATCTAGCCAGGCAGAAAGAGAATGATTTGAGCTAAGCTGCTGCTTGCTTTTTCAAAGAAAAGAAACCAAACATTTATCCGTCTCTGTTCACACAAGATGTTCACTGCATGACAGGAAAAAAGAGGTAAAAGAAAAGGGTTTTTTGTTGGCCAATAAGAACTGGACTAAACTGGGGTAATAACAATAATAATGATGATGATGAAGCTTTTGTACTCCAATGTCAGAGTCACAACAGAAAGGAGCCTTCAATAAGGATGGAATTTCTAGCCAAATGATGGGGCAAGAGGAGAAACAAAAGGAAGAACTGGAAGTGACTCTAGAGGTAAGCAGGTCTCTCAATCACAGTACAGACCCTGATGTAGATGCATCTAAATGCAGTACTTCAAAACCTCTAATAAGGTGTTGATTTGAGCTATCTCACTGCAAATACAGTTTCAGGTATTGCTGATCTCTATAAAGGGGAAAAGACTGTCAAAACCACAGAACAAACAACATCTAAGAGGTAGGTTTTTCTCTGCCCTCCTCCATTTATAATCAGCCAGAATTAACTTGGGCAAAACATGCCTTCCCATCCCTGGTTGGATGCTCAAAAGCATGATGAAATAATGAATTCGTTACTGAATTCAGCCCTCTGCCCTCCCACCCTGACTGCCCCCCATTAGTGCACGCTTCGGAGGGACAGGAATCGCTGTTTACGGGAGCACTGCGGGCTCCTCCCAGCCAGCAATATTTTAAAAACCCCAGCACGTAGGTACTCAATTGCAAGAGCGCTCGGTATCTTGGTGAGCAGCTGCTGTGTCACTGCCAAGCCTCTCCTGAGGCAGACCTGTCACTGGCCTCCACAGCTCCGTGCCAAGCCCACAGACCACTGGGGGCCAGCAAGCAGATGGCTTATCTCAAAGTCTAATTATCGGTGCTGACTGAAAAGCCTGCAGCCGAGACCAGCGTGGGGCAGGACTCTGCTGGGTTACTGTTTAGGGGAAATGGTGGCAAAATAGGATGGGTTAAGGATAGATGACTGAGATTTTCCTGCCAGGCTCCTAGTGCACCACTAGGTGTTAGGAAAAGTACGGCTGAATTCTGGTCTGGGTTCTGATGACATCTGGCTTGTTGTGAACACCACCCTGGGAAACAAGAAATGGTTTTTACAAAAACAGAAGCAAAATCAAAATCCTCCTAGCATTCTTTTCAGGTTTCACAGAAAACAGTGCAGCAGCAAGAATTAACTATATTTCCTTCTCTTTTGTCTGCAGTAAACACTGCATGCCGCACTGAGCTGCACAGACCACACTCGATCTGAGCTGACGGCTCAGAACAGTTTCCAACCATACCTTTTTTTTTTTGCCCTGAGATCACAATGAAAAGAACAACCCCAAACAAGTGAGCTAGCAACTCAATTTTAACCACACTTGTTTTGTTTCCTATAAGAAAAGAACACCAACAAAGACAGCCATATTAAAATGAAAAAAATCTACCAAGAACTTCTGGGATTTGTTTTTAAATCTAGGCAAATTCAAAGCTAAATCTGAGCTCAAATTAAGAAGGTAGTAAGACTGACCAAGGTGATTACAACCCAGCATGCCAATGCCCCTCTGTCCTTGCCAAACAACCACCTCAACATCCTTGGGCTGGCTTGGGACATCCCTGTTCTGCACTGGCCCTTGTTTGCCACACTATCTCATCTCCAGTAGCAGTAGGTACTCAGCCTTGTCCTAGAGGCCACTGACCTCGTACTTCCTCCTCTGTCTGCAAAAACTCTGGGTTTCATCATCTAGCAGAGTGTAGATCAGGCTAAGACTCAATAAACTCAATTCAGTTTGGAAAAAAACAGACTCTCCTTTCCCTTTTCAGACAGATGACAAGTTGAATACCATCTTACCAGATACACTGTATCCCAAACTGTGTGAAAACCATCAATTTTCTTTCAATTGTGTCAGTTAACCTTCTGTATTTGAAAATACTAATAGCTGCATTATTCCCATTTAGCAACTCTAATAAGAAATTCTCCAGTGACAGAACAAAAGTCTCATTATGGCAACTTCTACAAGGGAATGAAAAGTCAAAAAAGCAAGGAGAACTGCATTATCAGGAGTGGCCTTAGTGAGACAGGCACTAACAAAATATTTGAATGAAAAAGCAAAGAAAAGAGGACATGTCTGAAACTTAAGCAAAATATTGTCCAATTTTGTAAATTAATTGTGGTACTAATCAAGAAAATAAAATGGGCTGCATGTTGTTACCAGAAAAAGGCCATGTGCTGTTACAAGACAACTATATGGCTGAGGGCATCACGAAGCTTCTCTAAAGAATTGACATTGTGAATTAACATTTTTATGTGTTGCCTTCTACAGCCTTAAAGCAACCAACATTTGCTGAGTTACTCAGTGTGTCATCATTTCTGTGTACTTCCCACTAACCTGTCTTTTTGCATCCATGTGTGCAAAACAGTTCATGACTGGCGTTGAGATACTCCATTCCACACAGCCAGACACTACAGAGTAGAGGCAAACAATAGCCAGAGATCACTTACCCTGTGTTCAAAGTTAGGGAGATGCACATAACTGCACACAGCAGGGAAAGGCAGAAGAAGCCCCTCTAGCGGAGTGTCTGCTTACCTACAATTCTGTAAAATGCTTTATGCTGATTAAAGAGAGACTATAAAATGTTTGTATGACTTGACAAATAAGCTGTTTATTTCATTTTACAGCGTCTTCTAAGTGTGTTCTGCAGTAAGTTGAAGCAACCTTGGGATGACAGGAATCAGCAGGTTGGCAGTACTCTCCAACAGGCTGCCTCTCAGTCAAGGGGGTGGAAATGCTGGACAGAGAGATGTCTGCAGGACATAGCACAGATCTGCTCGGGCCTTCTGAGGGTACATCTTCAAGCAAGCTTATTTGAAGGTAGGATGTCTAGAGCAGATGGAGGTCAAATGAAGTTTGGATATGCCATTACCTGGCACATGCACAATACACTGTTGCTGCTTTTATGATCACAATACAAATGTGCTGGTACCTGCCTTTGGAGGTTTCCCTGTGCTTGGGTATATTCAGTACTTAATTTGTTTCTCCTGAGTAGTACAAAGAGAGCAAACATGGGGTAAGGTTTGGAATTTCTGTAGTCAACATCAGGAATTAGCTAACTCTACATACCATTTGTAGCCCTAGATTTCAATTTTATAATAAAGGCGTCTCAAAAAAAAAAGGAAGAGAATTTAAACAGTCAGTAAAGTATTCCTAATTACATATCACTAGTGTCTCTAAGAATCTGTATGATTTCAGAGTTCATAGTATCCTTTTAGTAATTCCAGTATTTCCCACAATTGCACAAAACACCATAGCTATGGAAGTATTCTATATTTAAAAAAAAAAAGAAAATTACACTGGAATGCATGGCACAGTGAGATACAAAGCAGCGGCTGAAAGGGACAGTGGGTATGATTGAATGTGACTGCTTCCTATAGAAATCATTATCAGATATTTATAGGCAGATTCTGAAAAGCACAGAAAGGAATTTAATCAGCCTAAAGGAAATATCAATTGTGTCCTAAAGCAAGAACCTTGATTTTTTTAAAAAGGGAGAGTGACTGAAAGCTGGATCAGACCAAAACCCCACCTCGGCCAGTATCCTTCTCTCTCAGTTACAACACCAAGGCAGGTATATAATGAATTATACTTCTTCTGTATGCTCTCAATAGTTTCTAGCTATTTTGCAGCTAAGGCATTTGAACTAAGCTACATTTGGTAACCTTGTGTTTAATAGGTCCTAGTGGATTTTTCTTTCTCATATTCTTCTCCTCACTTTTCAGACTTATGCAAACTTTTGCATCAAAACAACTCATGGCACTAAGATGTCAGTTTACAGATGATATGAAGAAAAAGAAATTCTGCCTTTCGTTTGTTTTGAACCTATTAGCTAATAACTTCATTAACGATCTTCAGTTCTTGTATAAGAAATAGTGAACAACTATTCCCTGTTTTGACATCCACAGTCTGTATCCCAGATTCCCTTCACATTATTTCTTTTTCACAGTACAGAGACTCAGTCTACCTCAATAGAGAAATTGTTATGAACCTTGAATTATATTTGCCGCTTTTCTCTGCATCTTTCCTAGCCCATTTTTTTTCTGAGATGGAGGGACTGATGATAGGAGGGACAAAGGAACACAAAGCACATAAAAAATTGGAGAGAAGAATGTTCCATGAATTTATTCAGTGCTATAATGATGTTTTCAGTTTTATTCTCTGTTCCTCTCCTAACAGTCACTAACATTGCTAACATGAAGTTTGGCTTTTGAAGCCTATCTGGTGGTAATTTTAAATACTATTAATATTCCTAAAAAGCTGAAAGCCTTGTCTCAAATCTTATTACAAGGCTCTGAGTCTCAGCAAACTTCTTTCTGCTCAGTTCTTCCTAAGGTCAATTTGGATGGTTGTTAAGTTCAGTCAGGATTATCTCCACTTCACCAGGGAGTCTAACTTATTACCTTATTTTCAAAGGTAATACCTAAGAGCAATTTATTAGTATTTACCCTTTTCATACCTCAAAAAATCTTATCCTAAACTTGCTTGTGGGAGGAGGTGGCGGTCAGGAGCCTGGATTTATCTGCCTGCCTATATTCTCTCCAAAGCTTGACAGACATTCTAGATGCAACATCCTGAGTGTCAAATGATGATAACAATGATAATTCTGTCACAACTTGACAAAAGTAAGCACTTCCACAAATTACACAGGCTACTGGTGGTCTTTGGAGACACATCCAAAAATGAAGGAACATCTTTATTCCAAAGCCACCTACACTTGTTTAGCCTGGGTACCAAGTCCTGCTTATGATGTAGGTCATTTTGCATAGCCAGGACACCTCAGGATCACTCTGCTAAAACCAGAGCAGTTTCTACAGCAGGTCTTTATGAGTAGTCCTTAGTCTTAAGCAGCAGAGGTACTAGAGAGCTCAGTTCATGTGTTCAATAATCAATTTTCTCACCACTGTCAGCAGCAGACATTGGTTTTCAGCTCCAATTGATCTGACACTTCATAGTGTTCCAACTACCCATTCGCCTCTGCAGAGTTCCAATGGAAGCAATATCGTGAAGTGTTTAATCTCATCTAATTTTTCCATCCCAACAGCTTCAGGTTGAGACTGTGAGACAACGCAACATCTGCCATTAAGCATTCCTTGCTATTTCACCTAACTACTTCACCTACTTTTACTGCTGGAAAGAATCAGAATTTCTCATGCTGCTCTGACTCATAACACAGCAGTAAAGAATCATGCTCTGAGCACTCACCTTACTGATCCTTCAAATTCCACCTACAAAAAACTCAAATATTTTGATATTGAACCTATGTATGTCTCCTTTTTTTTTTCCTACTCTCTTTCATAGATCTCTAGGCTTGCAGAGACAGACCTGAAATCTTGTGAAGGCACTCCTGTCACAAAATTAGCATTGACAATGCTGCAACAAAGAGAGCTTATTAAATTAAAGTACACAAGATTGCGTGGACACGCCTAAGCATGATTCCAGAATCTCTTAATATAAAAGTACAGCTAAAAAACTTGACAAGAAACTTCAAGGAAAGACAAGCTTTCATCCCTCCTTCCCTTACCCAACTATTCTTTGCAGACTTAAAGCATGAACTCAAGTACTCTGCGAGTAACAACACTGGACAACATGCTATATCCTGATATGCACCTGTGACTAAAGGTGTCTAACAGAAGTATTTCATGATAGATTTTTCATTGTCTCACAGTTGGTCTGTAACACAGCAGATGGATGAAAATAATATTGCAGTATATAGTTCCAATTCAGTAAAGTAGAATAGCCAAATTCTATTTGCTTATATGAATATAAATTAATATAATCAATAAACAAGTATAAATTGAAATGTATTTTTGCAGTAGCATGAGGCATGGATATCTACTGCCTATCCTCTCACAAAGAGAAATTAAGATTAAAAAAATCCATTAGTAGAGTGAGAATATTATGTCTCTACTTTTAGCATTAAGATAGATTTCTCCTGGTTTAGTTCTTCACTTCCTCTCACTTTTGTCTTCTCCTGCTAGTAGCTGGAAATTTCAGAAGAATCAGCAAGTTTAGTCACCAGATGGGCCACTGATAAGTCAATATAAAACTCCTTTTTCAGTGTGAGAAAATGGTCTTACTTTAGGAGAGACCAAAAGGCAAAGAAGAGTGTGAAATACTCAACCTAGAAGATACCCCATACACATTAGAGATAGATAATTACATGGTAAATTACCCTCATATTTGAAATTTCTTTAGGGAAAGATGCATTGACTTAGTTTGAATGTGCCTGTTGCTTTGAACATTGGCTAAACTGTACAATTCCCCAAGCATACTACCCATTGCTAAGAATTTCTACGTATTTCAAGCATATATGATACACAATAATGTATTTCAGCTGTCCTGTCTACACCCAAATCTTTCTTTGCATCCACAATACAACGGAAAGCATACCTGTGCTAACTAAAACTTTTACTTGTCATAGCCTTGTTCAGTAACAGTTACCATGCGTTCCTCTTCTCACAACAACAACAAACTACTCACTCATTATTTACTGCATCCCAGAACTGTTTCATAGCTTTAGGAAAGTATCCCAGTTTTCAGACACATGGGAATGAAATATGACCTTCATGAAAGCAAGAATGCTTGGGAACATTTTTAAGGCATGTGGCAAACTGGAATCCAGTCACTACTGGCAGGTGCAGGAGCAGCTGGGACAAGAGTACATCAGTTCCTTCACCAAAGTCTCAGAATACTCACACAGTGTCAATAACAGCCAGCTCATGCAAGGCGGCAAGTACACTTTTTTTGAGAGTAAGCAAAGGCTACAGTGCTGCCCTGCCTGCTGGGCCATGACCTGGAATTTGTGTACCAGAACCCTTCACAGGTGAGGTCCTGGGGAGGGTCTGAGTCCAGAGTCTCTCAGGCAGGGCTAGGACTTTCAAAATTAAATTCCTTTTAATTAAGGAGCTACTCCGTGCAACTGCATTTGGACAAAAATCTACATGTCAAAATTAAATGGAATCATGTCTAACTTTAAGATTTAAATTCTTGCACGGTAGAGACAAGGCATACAAAGCCTGTCTGTGTAGTGCATGTTTCCTATGGGAAGCTAACCACAGTCACTGCTAAGTTAATGAACTGTTTGGTGTTAACAAATGCTTCATATCTGAACTATTTTAAAAATTCCTGTTCTTGTACTTTTGCGTCATTTGGACAAAGCAAGCAAGGCCATAGGAGCAAAGTGTTATACTCAGTGATGGTTTCACTGATAATCACATTAGTGTGTCTGTTCTTTGCCTTTCATACACTGAACTTTTGGGGTATCAAACTTTTGGGAGTTCTTGGGTCAAAGGCTTAATCCTAACACTGAAAAAAATGGTATTCCATGACCCATGGCTACACCTATGAATACATAATACTCTTAGGGACTTCAGGCTGTGAAATGGATACAGAAACTAAGAAATGTATCAAAAATTTAGTTAACTATGTTTTTTGTAACTGTTTCCCTCAAGATGTTTCTCTAGGCAAGTGTACCAACTCTGAAAAATATGAGGAGAAAATACCTTTTTATTCCGTCTCAAGTTGTGAATAAAGTTATGGACCCTGTTCTTTACTACACATTTTCAAAGTTATGAAGACTTTGTTGTTGTGGTGTGCAAGTTTTTTGTTAGTTTCTTTGTAGTTTTTTCTTGTTTTCATTTGTTTTTTTGATTGGTCAGTGTTTTTTTTTGTTTTGGGGGTTTTTTTGCTTTGTTTTTGGTGGGTTTTTTTGGTTTGTGTGTTTTTTGTTTTATCTATCTTTTTTTTTTTTTTTTTTTTTTTTAAACAATCCTACACAACTATGAACAGAATAAAAGAGAAAAATCAAATCACATCTATGGGTAGGCAGTGTCCATAAACCAAGCTGGTCCTCAACATGGTAAGCAAGAAAATCCAGTGGCGTCACCTTCCTCACCTCACTTGGTTTAACAAACCCCAGATGCAACAGACCACACTCAGCCAAGGATAACCGTGGGGGCAGAAGGGGATGCTGAAGTGCAAAGCAGGTTATTTTTTGGTATTGCTAGGACAGGTTGTTCAGAGAGGGCAGATTAGAAGGCCTATCCAACTCCAGGAAGATTCACAAGCTCACTGTTTCAATTCGCCAGGGATAAACAAACTTTTCTCTGAGGAAATCAGAGTGTGCAGAAAATTTCCATGACTGATGAATAGGTAACAACAATATTTTACATACTTGTCTTCTTAACAGGCAACCATAGTCCATAAACCAAGATAATTTACCTATTCTCTATATGCACCCCTTACATTAAAAATTCTGAAGGTTTCCATTTTTTTAAGTAACATGAAGTATGACTATTAAAAACATCTCAGTCTATGAGTTCCCCAAAAATTACTCTAATAATCATTATTGCTGAACTTAAACATTGTGATTCATCACCTTAATCCCAAAGGCTTTCTCCATTTCCTAACTAGGATTCCTAACTACCCCACTGAAAACAAAAGGCTTTCTGTAACTGCCTCCTTCAACTACACTTCAGAACAAAGAAAATACTTCCTATACTTCATTGGTCTTAAATCATGAAATCCAAGACAGACTTTCCAAAATACAAATGCTTATTTTACCAGCTGCACAATGGCTTTGATTTCCATGGCTGTGAAGGGCTACATTTTAGCACCATCCTATAGGAAAGTAAAACCCAGAACAAAATTCAGAAGAGATTCATAATATAAGCAATGGCAGCCTCAGAGGAGCTCCTGGCATTAAAGTTTACCCAAAGCTCACTTGTTGCCTAGGCTTTTGCCACTCTTCTCTGACTGCAGTAAACTCAAGGGAACAGAAGATGACAAGGGCAAGAAAAATTATTTTTTAAAATGTTGAAAAGTAAATCCAAACACCTTGTAAAAACAGTTTCCCAATAAAATATGACACAAAAAGCTAGGTATCTTTGGCTATTTCATCAGGTCTATGGAAACAATCACCAACATGAGCAAGGAGAAGAGACAGCAATCATCTAACCTTTGTGCTTTGCAAGGCCACTGGCTCTGCTTAAGGAAAACTCCTAGTGGAGACCTACACAACTTGCATAGTACATGTCCACCTTAAACGACTGACCACCATAAAACAAAACCAAATTCTTCCTCTCAAGATATAATTGAGGAAAAGCAGGAATACCATAGGTCACAAAAGCGACTTTTAGCAGCAAGTAAATACAATATAATGAAGAAAAAAGGGAAGAGAGGATACAAGGTTCTCAGCAATGAGAAAAAGAGCCTGCATAGGAGGTAGTGCAGTTCCACTGGGAATATGAAATGGAAAGGGCACATTAAGGGAAGAAAGATGAGAAGTACACGTGACAGGGGGGAAAATGTAAAGCAGAACAAAGGCTGCTTTTAGGTGAGAACAGAACCGTGTAGGTGATTTCTTTTTACATGGCAGGACACCAGATACCAGCAAGGTAGATCATTATTGTTTTTCTAATAGGGTATCTTAGGTTTCTAACATCACTCATTGCTTTTTCATTAATGTGGTCTTTCCTTTATTGTTTTACTTCATTGCAGCCAAGTAGTTCTGTGCCTATGAAGATTATCTCTCTGACCTGAACTGGAAGATTAAAAGATTAATGTGCAAAGCATTCTCTAATTATTAAATCAAATTCACTGTCCAGTGACTGCCTACTTCCCATTACATCCATTTTTAAGAGCTATCAAATCCTCTAAAATACAGCAGCTCTTTGGATGCAGGGATGTTTTCCAAACAGAAAGAAGATGGCAGACTTGAGCACTGAGCATAGCTACGTAGCCACATGATCAATGTTAATGATATCTTGGCAAAATCCTATCACTCAATATGGTTTTATATTTGCTTTATACAATATAGTACAGTTAACTAACATATTTATCAGAATTGTGCAAGAGTAAATGACACTACAAACTACTTTCCCAGATCGATGCTTTTTTGTCCTAAGCACACCAACAAGTCATTAATTAGACTATTTATTTGTAAGTAAACAGTTATATGACTTGATCTTTAAATTAAACCAAGAGGTATATCGCAATATTTCTTAAAAATGATCAGTCATCAATATTGGATGTGATGCTAGTGGATCATATTACTGTTTATCCATATCTTTCATAATTTATTTTTCTAAGTAATACTTCTGAAAGTCCTGGTATGGCCTACACATAAATCTCTAATCATCCCTGATATTTCAGAATATCTGTATCTGAGTTGTGCATCCTTCCAATTGCTTTTGCAGGTTCATTTTAAGTCAGTTTGGCACTTTTTGGACAAAAAAAATGTTCAAAAAGGCTAATTTAAAGGAAGTATTAGGTTTTTTTTCATTACACGTGTTAGCACATTTAGATGTTGAATGGTATACATTATAAGACTACTGAAAACCCATTCCAATAACAGTGCAGAAAGTATATAAGGGTTTGACATTTCTTCTTAAGATCTTACATTGGTTGTACTACAGGAATAAAAAGGAATAAATATCACAAAACCCTACAAAACTCATGAGTAGCTAATGCTGGGAGGTAATATTGAACAGCAAAGAAAATTAAAATCTTGTACATGCCATATCTAGAGGCTTCTCATATATACATGCATAATATGCACATGCATATATATTTTACAGATTCTACAGCAGAAAACTTCAATGGAGGAGCTGAAAGTAAATTTTTAAATTAGAAAATTCATTCTTTCAGGGGGAAAACTAAGCCATTAGATGATTACACTTATAGTTGTTTTCACTGCTAAAATCAGATAATGCTTTTGCTTCAGGGGACTGGTGTACAGAACTTCCTCAAAGTAAAACAGTAAATGCAGGCACAAGATAAACTGGGCAGGCTCAATCTCAGAAATAAATTAAAGTGCTGACCTCACCTAAATTCCTTTGTGGCAAGATGGATGATTTTTTTTCCTGGTTATGTCGAGGTAACTTGGTTTCATTAAAATAAATCGAACTTTTCTTGTTCATAATTAAATCAGACATTGAAACCAATACGTTGTTTTGTGATACTGTCTATACATAATCTCCCTGTCCCAGAGCAAATTAACTGTCCTCTTACTGGACTCTCTCATGAAGATTTCTGAGTTTCCCCACCTGCTTGCTATCTTTGGATCCCCAAGAATTCCTTTTTTCTTTCTGTCTCTTAACCAAGAAGAAACCTAAGAAATTCAGATAAAGTCATTTGAACCTTCCTCCTTCCATCTCCATTCTTATTTTCTCTTCTAATAGCTCACTCTGATTCCTCTGCTGTCCCTTCTTTTAATCCATCCAGTTAACAATAGCTTCAAGCTATCCATTCCTCTTGTTTCTAGTCTTCACTGCACAGCACTGACTCCTTCATTGCTGCCTACAAAGATGTTTCAACATTCTGTTGCCCTCTTTCAATCCTCAGTTGCTTGTCAGCAACTTTTCACTTCTATTTATTAAACTCCACCTTTGCCTGACATTATGGGACAACCGTTTCACTGAAAACATATGAAAACTTTGGTACAGCTAACTCCTGGAGCCTAATGCAATACCCCCAAGCTAATGGTTACATCTGTCAGCACCTAAAAGAGTTAAGTTAAAGGATAATTGAAAAGGTCTATATTTTTCTTTAATTATGGCAGAATTTACAGGAGATTTTACAAGTCAAAGAGAAAAGTAATGCAATGCCAGATCATTATTGACCAGAGATGGCCTTGAGAAGCTTGGGAGATGATAGTAAGCTAAAGCCCTATGGACAACAGAGGATATACTTTTGGGTAGCCACACTGCATTGATCGTTATACTTTATTCAGGGGATCTTTGTGCAAAAAATTCTAGTTTGTGGATATTCTCTGGACCATATGGGCCTGGCTGGGCAAACACCATCTGGGCAGTTTAAAGGAATGTGAAAGCAACTGGGTAAACGTGAATTCAAAAAAAAAAAAAATCATAAGGTGAGATACTATTGCCTTAGACCAATAAAAATTAACAATGCTTGACCTAGTTGTGGATAGACATGTTATGCCCTTGTAGGAAAAAATAATCTAATTAATTTTAATTTTATTCAGATTACATATTTATGATTTCCTCTGGTCCCATGCAGTGATGGTCATTTTCTGTAAATTGCACAGAGAGGACACTGACTCCCTATTTAGTGAGGATAACTCAAAAAGAGATACATTAGAAAACACACTTGTTTTATTGGAGGCAGACACGTTTCTCTATGAAGACTATTAGTTAAAAATGAAGTTCTTAAAGTATGGCTATTCCTACAAGGCAAAGGAAACTCTGGACAGACTGTAGCTGAGCTCTTAATGATTGCTTCTCTTTCATTAGCTGTGGTTAGGAAGAGCAAGTAAAGGACTGCAAACGTATTCATGACTGTCATTAGCAAAAATGGCGCTGTGCAAATCAATTTCCATGGATCCTGCTAGGATGGGCTTTCTAATTAGTCTATCATTAGACAGCTAACTTCTCACCACTTCTAAGACATCAAATAGTCCATCACCCCAACACATCACCAGAGCTAACAAGGAGAATTTTAATGAAAGCCAAGTCAAATTGGCTGCTACCACAGAAAGCACACAATAGGCTTTGTTACTAATCTTTCCCTATCCCCATTTGTATTCGTTATTTTAGCTTCTGCTCTTAAAAACCTTTTCATTTGCATCAAAAATTTTTTAACCTCCTGTTACTAAAGAATAGAGCAGCTTCAGCATGGAGCAGGGGGAAAGAAAAGCTTGGCTAAACCCAAATAAGTACAAGCTGAGATTGCTTCTGGGTATTTCAGAGCTTTCCATCTTATGATGCTGAAGAGAAATGTCAGCTTGTTGCTTGTGGTTTTAAACGGAAGCAGCCTGTGAAAAGCATTTGGCTGATTGGCTCAGCAGCATGGTTTAGATGAGCTTCCAGCATGGTCGTCCTGCCTTACACAGGGCAGATGCTCCATTCCAAATGGTGGGGTTTGGGCTTGAAAATCGTATCAGCAGGCACATAAAGGGAATCTCCCTTAAGATTAGAAGTGACTTGACAAAGAAATACACAAAGGAATAAAAGAATATTTAACAAAGATGAAAAATCCCTTCCTGAATGGGGTAATTATCTCAGTATTTGAGTAGCAACATCAGTATTTGTAATTTTTTTTAATTGAGGGGTAAATATTTAAAAGCATAAATTCTACATGGACATGTTCCTGATTTAAAATAGCTGCTCCTGCCTGAAGGAAAATCTGCTGCCCTACTGTTCAGACACAAGTCTGCCCATACCAATTTTCTGGTTTTCTGTATTTTGCCTTCCTTTCTTCTTTATTACCAAGGACATTTACATGAAACAGCATTTTTGCTTTTAAGAGTTCATCTGTTCCTGCTGCTTATCCCCCTACCTGAAGTCATAATCCTCCAATTGTGATGACATAATAATTTCCACTGCAACCAATTGTGATGCCACAAACGGAGGATTATGACTTTAGGTTGGAAATAAACAGCAGGAACAGATGAACACTTAAGAAACAAAGATCCTGTTTTCATGCAAATGTCTTTTGTCATCAAGAACAAGGTTAGAGAAATTCAGAAAATATACGATAAGAGCAAGCAAGCAGAATGGGTACTAAAGAGAAACTCTTGGAATTTTCCAGGAGGTATTCATCCGCTCTTTCAAATTAACTTCCTACGTAACTAGGAATTTTAAATGTTTCTGAAACATAGGTAACTTTCTATTTGATTGAATTGCCAGCATAATGTGATCTGAACCATTGACATCTTCTCACCAGCAGGGCTAAGGCACTTTCCCATGGGGGTCATGACTGGATTTAGCAAAAAATAGATACAGGGAGCAGAGGGAAATCATCAGAAATAGAACCAAGAGGGCTTTCTAATGTCAAAGCTCAGCTGGGCTACTTTTCTCCCCCTTCTTGAAAACCAAAAATTCTCCAGTTTCAGAAGAAACATTAACTAAATAAATATTCAGGTGATCCAAACAGTGGGAGCACCATAAGCAATTTGGATTTTAATTTATTTGGATCAGTTTTAAGGTTGCTGCAGTTACAATTACAGGGCTGCAACAAATGGTGGAGCTCCCTCTAAATTTATTCTGAACACAGCCTATAAGATGCAGTCCAAAAGGACACACCGAACAAAACAGGGCAAATATTTTTGCTGTGGTTAATGAATGGATATGAAAAAATGAATTCATGAAGAAGAAAAGCATCTGAATTTATCTTTCCTTCTGAAATAAAACCAACTCCAAAGCGAAACAATTTAAGAAAAATTATCAACATTTTCATTATGGTATTTTTGCTTTAAAATGGCAGGTATTCTGGAAATAAATACTCAAAATAGAGGCTCAGAAACATTTTCCATGTAAAAAAAATGGCTTAGGTTAATTATGTTTGTTTTCAGCTCAGATGCACTCATAACACCACCATAGTGGTCATGTGAACTGCTCTCCTGCTCCATGAGGAGAACCATTCTCCTTTCCCCAGTAAAAATTCCAGAAAATGGGAGGAGGGAGGGAGGAGGGGGACCATGGACAGATGGATATGTGTCTATGATCATACGGCTCTCACAAGTAAACTTTCCAGAAATGAGGGGGAAAGGGTGAAGAATGGATGAGGTATATATGTGTATGCATTTATTTTACTAGAGTATGTAGTTAAGTATACTTACTTACTATACTAAGTATTCACTTGCTGTGAATCAGTTTCCCAGCTGGGACTTTTTTAAGTTCTCACCTGCAAACCGTTATGCCCATCTAAAGCCTGGAGTATGGCCTGGCACACACACCAAGAGGGCATACAGAATGGGATAGTGGGACAGGGGTCTCAGAACACTGGTATCTTCTGTTAAAAGGTCATCTCATGTCCTGAAACAGATTTAACAAACTGAAGCTGATTAATGTGATTTCTCATTTGTTCTTTAATTCTTACCTTTCAAAGACAAAGGGACTTTTGGCTTAGATATATCCAGCCTAGTTTTAAGCAGCTGACTGAACCCCTGAATGAAATGCACAATTTTCTCTATCTTCCTACCCAAATAGGAACCTCCAGAAGATGATTCACACCAAGTTCTGAATAACCCTTGTGAAGTGCTTCACTGACCACAGAAGGAAGAGAGTGATAAACATTTATATAAGGGCAATGTCTACCACTCAGCTCCTCAGTTCCCAAGCAATCTAATTCCATCCCACACACTTCTTGCCCACTCAGACATACAACAGGTGACCTGTGGTCTTTCAGTACTTAGCAGCAAACCTTCCAGCCTGTCACTCACAGCGTTATGTTCAGCCAACCATTCAATGGAGTCTCTGCTGAGAGGCAGGGGAAAAAAATTATCCTGCTGTTATACTGTCACATTTCCTAAACACCCTAAGGTCTAATTTCTGAGAGTATTTTAAATAAATTTTAGACAAACTACACCTTTATCTTCTGCTTTTTATTGCATAAGTTTCGTTGTTTTGATTTTAAAGTGGTGTTTTACTGATACAATTGAAATTCAGAAAGAAAAGGATCCCAGAAAGAAATGGAGGAAAAAGAAAGCAAAAATAAATGTGTCATTTTTAAAGAATATCTTCTAGAAAACGTATTCTTCCCTTCAGCCACTCCCTTAAGCCAGCAATAGCACTGGAGGAAGCACAGAAATCAAATCTCTAAAAAGTGGTGTTTCATAATTAAGTTTGTGGAGGTTTGGGTTGGCTCCCTGCCAAATCCAACTGCCAGCCACACAGATTTCACCCCCCACCCCTCTGGAGAGCAAAGGGAAAAAAAGGGTACCAAAGGCAATTGTACTAAAAGTGTGTGTGTATATATATATTCACATATATTACAATTATATACAATCAAACACTATGAATCTACAGAATAAGAACTCCAAACTACTCCAAAAGGGAAGCGGCAGGGGGAAGGGAAAGGGAAATGGGACAAAAATGGATAAAAACAAACAAAACAGATACACACACTCATAAACTCAGGGGAAAGCTCAGTAAGTAACTAATACAATAAATTCTCACCAAAAACTCCCCTTAAGAGTAGCAGATCCTTCCCCTCCATTCACCTGGGATACCAGTTTCTCTGATAGGCCTCAGCTCATAGAGATAAGAGCTGAGCGGACATCGAGACCTGATGTCCTCCAAGCACACGAAAGGAAGAGAGAGAACAAACCTTCCTCCTGTCTTTACATACACCTGATTACGTGAAGAAATGGTGTGGAATACTTTCTTAGTTATAACCTGCTTACTAGGGAAGGCCTAGACCAAAACCAAGAAAACTAAACCACCACAAAGTTACATCAATTGAACATAAAGAAAATATACTAGCTAGGCATGTATTTCAATGATGAGGTCAGCAGTAACAAGCAAGACAGAATAGATGTTAAGAAAATTTCTATAAAATTTTCCACTTGCTTCAAGTGTGCCAAGTTATTCAAACTGTAAAACAGTCTTAGGTATGTACAAGAAGCTAGTTCATATTTAAAATTCAATTAATAGATCAAATCAAACAGTGAAATATGAAAAATTGAAACATCTCTCCATTATTGCCAGTTTGATAAAATGGAAAGGAAGAGGGGCAAAAGAAACAATTTCACTCTTTTTTTTGCTTGCAGTTTTTGATGTGACCCAAGCCATAATTCTCAAATTATCACAGAGGAAAATTACCCATTCTTGATAGTTTCAAAAAGTTGGTTTCCTTTATGAAAGCTTTTATTTTTTTAAACTACTAGATCTTGTAGAGAATTGTTGAGAGAAATTTGGAACCAGTAGGCTAAAGTATACTATTTTACATACTTGAAAAGACATATAACGTTTAGAAAATGTCTCATCCATAAAAGCACTTGAGACAGATCTGCATTCCAAAATAGAGTGCCAAAAGAAAGAAAAAAACAAGCAAACCAACAAACAAAACTAAAAAAAAAAAATCAACCCAAACCCCAAACCCCACCCCAAAAAAACCCCAAACCAAACCAAACAGGATACAAAGAATCATGAAAGAATAATCTAGTCTATTCACTGTCCACAGAAGAATCAAGTTTTATGGTTTTCCTGAGAAAAACCCAACAGCAAATGAGAAAGAAATACAACAATCAAGACTCAATGGTATCCTAATACATCCAATTATCAAGACTCCACAGTATCTCAATCTACTTCACAATTTGACAGAGTTTTTCCTGTTAGAAGTATTTTCTCAACTTGCATCTACCTTACTAGAGCAGTTCAGAGCTCTTTACCACTTCTTCTACTCACTACATACACAGACTCCAGGTTCTTTTTTTCAGCAGACTTTCAAGTGTTTGAAGATTGTTCTGAAGATCCTCTCTCCTATCTTCTCTTCTTTAGATTCACCAGCCCAGATATTTTAGTTTTCCTACAAACACCAAGTTATCCAAGGCTGATCATTCTCACTGCTCTCCTCTGTACTGCCCCTGCTTCACCTCCTCCCCAGAGCATGGCCAGAACCAAACACCACACTTCAGTTTAGTCTTACAGATTATTTCACACATCTTGTAAACACTCTCTGACATTCTTTTCTCCAAGTCTAATCCTTCAACATAGGTGGATCACAGACTAAATGCTAACAATAAGGTCCTTTTTCTGCATTACTACTCACTATCTAGTTACCTCCTATTCTGTGTTCATGCATTTTATGCCCCTTATTACTCTGAAGGGTAGGAATCTACACTTTTCTTTGCATAGTGTTGTTCCACCTTCCTCCCAAACCACTTCTCCAACCTGCCAAGATTATGCTCAGTTCTCACTCTCCTTCAGCATATTTGCAGTCCCTCCCAAGTTCCTATCATTTGCAAATTGAGTGATTATAATCCAGATGGGAGAGTGACTCAACAGGTACAGCAAGCAGCCCGCTTTTGCACTGTTCATACTGGAGACTCAGCTCTTCCAGACACAAATACTATGACAGGAATCTTGTACTTTATTTCCCACAATACATCTATGGCAGACACTCAAACTGCTCACAAAATAATACCCAGACACATGTTATAGAAATTATGTTATCAGAGACAAACAGAGCAATCTAGCAGCTCCTCACCAGAGGTCCTCCATCTCAAGCTTTATCTGAAAAGTGTATGTTTACTTACAAACAGATGTATCTTCACATACAAGGCAGTTAAAATGAACATGTTATTAACAAATTCGAGAGTTGAAAATTTTCATAGGCACCAGAAAATCTAGTGCGTTAGTCTTTCTGTAAGCTGCAAAACTAGGGATCCTGGATACAAATGCACTATATTCACTGTACATTAGTTATTCTATTCTTCAGTAAAGATGAGGACAGGCTTGGCTTTGGTTTCTCTATACCTCAAGTGAATCCAGGCATTTGATTATGCCCACAGAAATGAAGTATTTTGACAGCCTTCATCAAAGACATGTCAAATAATTATTATATATGCATCCATCATTGCTACAGCTCTTGTTTTGATATTATCTGACTTTAGAGAAATTGAGAAAAAGGCATCACTTCTTCAGGAGAAGATGAAGTATATTAACTAATCATAGTGCTTTATGGAGACAGTATGGTGTCAGGAAAAGAAAGGACATCTGCTAAAACAAAATATATAAACATTAGATGGACACCTATCTGTCTCCCTTAGAAACCAAATACAGTATTGTTGTAATTTGCTCTTAATAAATGACCATCAATTAATCTTCAACCTACACAAGAGGTTTATGGCCATAAACTTTTATTGATTTTAAAGTCAAGAATATAACTGGAAAATAGCCACATGCAGAATGCCTTCCAAAACTGTAGAACAAGGGATATGTTTTGTTTCCCAGATTAATCTCTCCAAAATTATGTACTGAGAAAATCTCAACTCAGCACGGTGAAAACATTGCAGTAAACTGCAGTAACTGCAGCAAAAGCTGGCCCTACTGATGCACTGGGAGCATTTTGTGTTAAAGAGGATTTCACATGTTTTAAGCTTCTTGAATCGAAGAGGAAATCAATGTTTACCATCCAGAGCAACATATGGAACTAGTTCTCATCCAACCTCTGAAAAGTCATTTATTTTCTTTCCTTGAAAGAGCTCTACATCTCAGAAAGTTAGAATACATTGAGAAAGGCCTTCAAATAATCTTTAATCCTTCATTTCAAAGCCTTCTATCTACCTCCACAAGCTACATTTGGGTGAATAATGACTTTTCTAAAGGAGAACTGTATATTGTAAAAGCTTTTTTTTAACTGACTAATAAAGCTGGAACCATTAAGAAAGGGACCTTTGCTTTCAAGGGTAAATACACTGGAAATATTACTCCCCCCCTAGCACTCACTAGAAGTTAATTGTTTCATCATTTTTAATCAAAGGACTGAATCAGATAAAAGTCACAAGCTACATTTCCTGTCAATGAGAATCAAAAAATCTGAAAGACATGGAATATCAGCTACCACAAATATTACGGAGAAGCTTATATGTTAATAAAGCTGACATTGCAAATCCCTTTGCATTTAGGCCTCTATACCATGTTATATTGCTGTTGTCATTTATGAACTCATGATGCATTACAAATTTACAAGTCAACAGAGCATGCCAACTGAATTTAGATACAAATGACAGAGATCACAAACATCTACTGACCTTTCTGCCAGAGGGCAGGACCAGGAGGAGGGGGAGGGATTCTACTTTCCCATTTTAACTGCATGTCATAAAAGCAGATATTAGAAAACAAACTGCTTTAGTGTCTTCCCAAGTAATAAAATACTTAAATTCTAGCAGACTTCTTCTAATACTACTGTTAAACTTTCCAGGCATAAGCAGACATCAGGTTCTTACACCTGAGAAATCACTGAAAGCAATTCTCTCTGCCTTATCAATACAACCCTTGCTTCTCTGTTTACATACAACACATATGAAAAACACATACGGAAGACTGTGTTTGAGGACTGTCTAAATTTAAAGTGGATTCATCATAGGCAAAATGTTACTAACACACCATCTGACAAACCACAGGCAAGCTTCCAGGCTGGCTGGATACATGTGTTCAAATCTGAAACTCACTCTGCATCCTCCGAGACCATACCCATTTCATCAGCCACTCACTGCCATAAGCAAGGCAAGGAACCCATGAGCCAACAGCCTGAGAGCTATGGCTGCACCAAGAGCTCCAAGTTTTCATTTTTCACTGTAATTTTCATCTAAAACCTTGACATAATTATTTACATTTACACTTTCTTCCACAGAAAGTTTGCAAATTTTTTGCCTACTTCTAAAATTCAGATGGGAATTCCACAGCTTGGCAAGCTTTAACTTCTTTATCTCTTGAATGGAGAGTTCTGGATACAGAAATTAAAAATACTCAAAAAACCTCTTCATATCTACTTTAATGGACTAGACCACAGTTCCCGAAAAAAATACTGATGTTCAATTTAGCAGATTTATTTTAAAAAATATAGATTTAAGTTTTAATTTTCAAATAATCTTTAGAGAGAACAAAATAGCATGGTGGTATTATTGGGGAATGCTGCTTTATTAAAACTATAAATTCCTCCAAAATGAAAATAAATCCTTTTTTTTCTTTTTCCTTTTTTTTTTTTTTTCCCCAGAAGTTCAGTAGACAATTTAACACCTTATTCAACTAGCGTGTTTTGGTTTTAACACCCTATTCAACTAAAGCAAGTGTCTTGTTGCCTTTGTTGTTTCTCTGAGGAATAATGGGTACTCTAAAGACATACAAGTTTGGAAAGCCCATGCTCAAAGCAGTCAAATTCATGTCTTAAAACCGACATATTTCCATGTACTCAAATTTTAACTGGATTTAAATGCTGTCTGAATCATCCAGTTAGCAACTCTGCTTTCCTAAATCATCACTGAAGTGACGTAACAATTATAAGGTGCTCATATACCACACCAGAAGACAAGATAAGAATTCAGGTAACATTACTAAATTAAAAGTTAAACTGTCCACAAGTGAATACATATTAAGGGCATTTTCCTGTTTGGGGTTTTGTTTGTTTTGTTAACTGCATCAAAAAAGAAGTCTTTCCACTACTGAGCCCATTTAGCGCATAATTTTCAGACACATGCATCTACAGCATGTGTGTGTTACTATGTCTAATTAGAAATACAATGAATCAACTGCTGCTCTTGCTCGGTAAAGTTGCAGCAAAATTCTTATCTCTAATTTCCATCAGGAGAAAGATCCATTATGCCTGCCCCTCCTCCATCTCCCTAGTTCTTTCAAAGCATTCTTTCAGTCTTCCCTTCCTCCAGCTACACATGAAGATAACCCCTTTCCCTTTCTTTTTACAGATAGACCTACACACATTAAAAAAACCTTTCTCTCTGTATCTTTTATTTATAGTCTTGCACTTGTTATTTAGCTTTCTGACATGCCTAGGCTTTACCATTACTTTCATTTAAATTCCACAGCCTGAAAAGAGTATATGCATTAGCAAGACATCCAATAATTTGTTTCAATTGTGCCTGAGAACTCGAGCTGGGGGAGCCTGTCCTGCTGAGAAACCCCATTGCACAGGGTGGAACCAGCAAGCGGGTCACATATACCACATGGAAGCCGGTCACAGCTTCAAGAAACTCATGGCAAATGCCTCCATTCCACTAAGGAAAAAGAACAAAATATTTACACATTAGCTCTCTGTCTTGGAAGAGATCTATAGTATACACATGATTTTTTCTGTGTCTAAAATGGACACTTGTGAAAAGTGAATGCTTTAAGAAAATGCTTCAGTATGTGCCAAAGTTAAACTCATCTCTATTGTGTGACCACTTCAGCATGATTTGCAAGCACGCCTGTGCCTCCAGTGCCAAGCTCCAAACCTTCCTTCCATCACTGCTTCAGTGTTTAAATCCCACTGCTGCGACTCCTGGTACAGACCCTCCACCTCACCTCTGCTGGGCACCTTTTCCTTTCCCTTTACAATGTGTCCTTTCCCTTACTGCTGGTTGTGATGGTTTTCCTTCCTCAGGTTTCCCACCTCTGAAAGCAGCTTGCCCCTTTGTTTTCTTCTAAGCTCCTTATCCTTCTGGCAGCAGAATGAGAGAGCAAAGAAATGGAACCAATAATGTATCATAATTTAACAATGGTGCAGCTGGTGTATAGGCTCAAGAGTCCCTATCTGTCACACTTCCAGAGTAAAGACGAAGAAAATGTCTCTTTTTTTGTCACTTATGTCTTTTTTTTTTGCCACTTTTTCATCTAATAAGTGAAAAATACCAATACAGAAAAGGTTTAAAAGGAAGGAAAAAACAAAGACCAATTTCAAAAGGCAGCAAGTATGTGTAACTCTGTCCCAAGCACTGACATAAGGGATTTTGCAGCATGAGGAAGAAACATAGATACATCTGCTAACTTTAAGTTTGAGAGGCTATGAAGCAGATTTGTTTCCATTTCATCTCCATATGATTTGGGTGCTCAGTAGGCATCTGTGTGTGGTTCAGGACAGATTTACAAATGAACAATGTTTTGACCTTGGTAGCACCTATGCAGCAAGCATGCAAAAACTACTCTATTTACTCCAGTGTGTGAGAGCACTTGATTTGCTGTCATCACAAGCCTCCCACTCCAGACTTTCATTCTCTCTTCGCCAGAGACTACACACTGATTACTCGAGCAAGGAGATGGGAAGGTAAGACACCAGCCTGTTTTCAGGATGGATATGCAGTACAAAACCAGCAAAAAGATAAGAGCAAATCAGCTAGGAAAGCTTACTGAAACAACTGCAGAGACAGGGAGTAGGTGGCCATAAGAGACCAGAAACAGTGGGAGCAGAGGACTGCAGTCTAGCCTTGAAAGTCCTGTCAAACCTGGGGCTCAGAAAGGACCACTGTCAAACACTTTCCTAATTTCCTCTCTTTTTTATTAAAGCAAACCTGTTGCAAGGTAAAACTGGTTCGTGTTCTGGCCTTCTTGTTTTCCTCCTGAGGTGTGGGAGTGCAGAGGTTTGAGGACATGTGTAGAGTAATGGCGCATAAGGCAAACAAAGCTCTGAGATGCCAAGGAACGGACCATTCAGTGTTGCTGTTCTTACTACAATTATATGGACAGCAGCCTAAGTGCTGTGACCTGCTCATGTTTGATGTTAAATCACGCACAAAAATTTGAAGTAGAAAGAAACTCTATACCATGGCACAACCTCAGATCAGTCAGAAAGCTAGGAGGTGTTTTAGCATTCATTTCTGCCATAGTCTATAATGAAATATACAGTCTAATTCCTACATTCATCTACAAATTTTGGCTAATACATGCTATGCAAATGCATATGCCTAAGACTCTAGTGATATCTTCAAACCCTCTAGCTCTGCTTTATGGCACATTTTAGTTGTAAGTTACAGGTTATCAATTCATAGTACATTGATAAGAAGCATACTAACACCCATAATATGTGGAGTTCATTTTTGTGAATACTTCTAAGCTTAACACAGCTGTCGCTGTTACAGAGGAGCACATTCAATGACCCAACAGTCCCTTCTATCCATATACTCATAATAATATACAGTAACAGTGATAATGCTGTGCAACTTGAGAGTCCCTTGCTAACAGTTACTTTGATATCAACTTTCCTCTTTTACAGCACGTGCTGTGTGGAGGTGTTAAAACAAAGCAATTTAAGTGCTACTATACATTTAATAAGATAAAAACAAGCAGTGAACATTACCACTCTAGATGTATCACTGGAGTTCAGAGGCTTTTCATTATCCAGCATATTTCACTTATTTTTACCAAGACAGTTTTAGAAGTGCCTTTCAAATCACATTCTCCCCTATTAGAGATATTCAAAAGCAATCCTTCAGATTTCTTTTAAAGGCTGTAGAGCTCTGAGATACATGGAAGCGATCAGCTTGGTGATGGGCATGACTCCCAGAAAGCAACACTTCCAGGACATTCTCACCAATTTTATTTAAAGTTCGCACATGCAGTATCTGTCTGTTAAGTAAGATCTTCCAGCCACATCTGCGCACACTGTAGGGAGGCTTGGTATTTCTGTTAGCAGATGGCAGCTGACCATTTCCCTGTGTTGTCCAAATGGGAATTGAATACCCACAACAATGACTGAAACAGGAACAATTTTATAGGAAGCATTGGAGAATTAAGTTCAGACATAGCTACAGAAATAACATTTATTTTCCTATTCACTTTTCTTCCCAGCTTTCACTTAAACATGGTGTTTTCGACCAGCATATTATGATTTACACAATAGGGATGATCTAGCGTTTAATGGGCCATGGGTCATTATGGTGCATAACAGACCTTTGAAGAAGAGTTCTGGATCATTCCTTCTCTGTCCTCTTCTTTCAGCACTTCTTTCCCAGAGCTTCACCTGAAAGTGTCTTACGTTCTTTCCCTGGGAACAGAACTATGTGGTTTGTACATTTTATGAGGAAACTCCCCAAAACCACTCCTTTCTGCAGGCAGATAGAAGACATCTCTGTCCTTCACAGCAATGGCAGACAAAGTCTTTGACTGAGATCAAGAACTTGGAAGAAAGTCTGGACTCCTTTAAAAAATGCAGTACTCATGTACGAAAAGCAGGAAAAACCCTTCCGAGGACAGAAGCTGCACTAGCTGGTATTTCTTTTTAAAGGCCTCAGAGAAATCTGACCCATGTAAATGGCCAAAGCCAGTCCTTTGCCACGAGAAGGGAAGCATATGCTGTGAAGTTACAATTAATAATGTACAGCACTTTTCATGTTTGTTGGAACTTACTAACATTCACTAAGGCATGGGAAAACTCTACAAGGTCTTGTGGAGATTAGGCAGCTAGGATGGGTTTTTTTTCTTTTGGGGATGGTTTTTTTAATGTGCCTTATTTTTTTAAACTGAGAGGTAGAGCAGCAGAGATGAGGAATATACTTCGACATAACTTGTTCAAAATCTAAGGACATTGAAACAGGTTTTGCCAACAAGTGCCCTAACCTCATTGTGATGCTCAAATCACAATCACTGGAGACACAAACATTTCTGTACTCTACTCGTGGTCTAGCACCAAATCCACTGTCTCCACATCAAGCATGGTTTGCACAAGGAACAAGGTGTTAATACCAGCTGCTCCTATGGCAATGCTTGGTTAGCATGAAAACTTAAAGAAAAAACAAACACATAAACCCAAAAGAAACAAACAAAACCTATCAAACAAACCACATACTTATCAACTGTGTCTAAACTTCATCAGTCTGTTCAAGGTATAAATGACATCCCTGAGATCTCACCAAGTAGAAATCATTTTAGTTAGTCCACTGAGGGAGGGTGAAGGAGGAATCAGTGCTGCAGGCATACAGGTCCCCTAAATTGTTCCATTAATTAATTTGTTGACTCATTATTGTCAGAGACTGAAATAGTTAATGGCTCAAACATTCTAAGATCACCAAAAGACTTTTGTCCACTGTAGGAAGCTGAAAAGAAACAGCTGCTCACCCAGCAAAGCCAACCCCTCCCTGAATATGCCCATGTCAAAAGGATCTTCAGATCAGATAAGTGGGTGCCATTGTCCAACTATCCCAGGTGCAGAAGGATATGCTTACCTGAAGCTACAAGCTGGATTTCCAGACAAGGGAAGAGGCTAACAAGAGGCAAATCCTGTGAGGTCGGGTAATCCTTCTTATCAGGCCAATGCCATCCCTTACATGATGACTCTACTATAAAACCTTGAGGACATTTCACATCTGGCCTGGGCTATTCATCTCAAATGTTGGACCATGACGGACCATGATCAATGCTGAGTCTTAGGAGCTGTTACAGACTTGTGACATGTACCAGGACATGTCCCGTGACACTATCCACTGTAAGATTCCCAGCCCCAGGGGAGGTACAAGGTGTTCCCACCTGAGTCTGAAGTGTACAATAAATCAAAAGACCTCAGCAGTTTTGCAGGGGGCTTCCCCCACCCTCAACAGATCAAGACCATCACTTCAATCAACAGACATCAAGGACCAAGCTTCATCACTGGATCCAGTGGGTGGTGACTATATATGTATATATATATACACACATATATCTTTCTACCTTTTCTTTTTTTCTCTTTCTTTCTTTCCCTTTTCGTCAGGTGTTGTTTTAATGCCTTAATATTGGTATATTATACATTTCCTTATACATTTCCTTAGGTGTTATTTTTATGCTTTAATATGGCTGTATTCCCTGTACATTTCCTTAAGTGTTATTTTTATGCTTTAATATTGCTGTATTACTAGAGATGATAACACCCAAAATGGCAACATACCTGTATACCTTTGAAACAGAATTGTTCTAAAATAAACCCTACCTATATGTTTACAAACACTGATTATTCAGTGTCTTTCACCCTAATCCACCCCAAAGGAATTATTGACAAGAACCTGGGTTACCCTCCCCTTCTGGGGTAGGTCATAACAAGTATGCAGTGGGCTAAAGAAGCCTTTCTCCAAAGTCATGAGACTTCAGATGAAAAGAAGCAAAATGAAAAGAGGTGGCTATAGATAACATAAAACCCACACAGAAGCAGATACATGAAGACTGAAAAATATTTACCATTTTGAAGGTAAAGATATTAGATGCCAAGATAATAGCCTGTCAATCACTACCTGCAAAGTCTCTTTGGAGAGGCAGTAAAATATACCATTCAAGATCTTAGCACGAATATAACTCTAGAGAGAACTGCATCTTGCTACTATGAAAAGCTTCCAGAGTTAGAAGAACGAGAATATGGCATGCTCTTCAAGACAAGAGTGCAAGTACCCACTCCTGGATAAATATTCAGAAATAAAAAAGGTAAGACTTCATAAATATTCAGCAGGGACAATCTTACACATCACAAGGACTCAGGAGAGAGTAGCTGACCAGCCACGTCTTCACTACCTCTAATATCTGGCATTAAATTAGTCTGTAAAACCTAGTCAGAGCTGAAGTAGGGACATCTAAGGAATAATGACAGCACCAATACAAAAGAAGCCTCCCTGGAGCAGTAAGAGGTCATTTTAGCTGAATTGAAGGCTGGATGACTCTAAAACACGTCCTCAGCTTATCTACAGAAGAGATGCAGTATGTACAGAAGCCTTAAGTAAGCAAACAAAGAACAGTACTTCAGGACTAAAATTCAGCTTACTTTCTCATAAAGCCCTGTTTCAGGTGGCAATGCTAACAAGATGGATGACTAATAATGTGTGACTAGACCTGAGAAAGAATGGTTCAGCAGCTAGGTCACTCTCAAGAGCATGAAAACCTTGCTTTCCACATATTACCCAAGAGACACTAATCAAGCCACATGCTACCAATTTAAACAGCTTCAGTGCCATATACTTAACTAATGTGATTATGAACTTTGTCCATTCATTTAAGGTTTAGGTTATAACTGAGCTTTTCTTTAATCCTACCATCAGGAGCCTTTCAAATTCCACCTTTTATACTCATTCACATCCCTCATCCTTCCAAAGATTCTGGACCTTACTTTGGAAATTCTTGTCTAGCATTAATATTGTTATATTTCTGGATCAAAACAGAAACTATAGAAGTGACTCTCTGTTGCTAGTCTGTTCCTTGGTGGCACCTACCTTCTTCTAGAGGATGATTATACAAGCTATGTACAAAGAGATTTGCGCTTTAATGAAGCATAAGAAAATTGAAAAGAAAAACTAACAGTTTCTCAGAGATCCACTTTAAGCTGGCAGAAGTATATATGTCAAAGGATTCTCGGGACGCTGCACCCACTGCTGAAGTCGGTGCAGTAAACAACTGGCTCCAGCTAGCATGGTTTTGTGCTGGTGGAGACAAGGCACCTTTAAAGCCCTGTGGATGGGGCAAAAGGGCTCATAATGCATTTCACAACCTTACATACCGATCCCACTCAGATGCCATGACGCTCTCTAATCAGTAGCGTTCAGAAGCACATTAGAAAGTAAAATTTAACTCCTTCCAACAATTTTATCCAAGATGGAAAAATAAATATTTTCCACTTCTTCAGAGGAAAAATTTAATCTGAGGATAACTAAACCAAAATTTTCACACTTCCACATTGCAATTGCTACTTATTATGTGCCATCAAAAGTATAAATGCTACAACTTCCCTTGTAGAAAAGGGAAAAAAACAAGAACAACCTTGGACTACAAAGAACGTACCTTGCTACACTTCATACAGGTCAACAGAAAAAGGAAAGGAATCTCTGCAAAAGCAGTTTATCGTTACCTCCCACGGAACATTCATTTTATTGGGAAATATTTGTATTGTTTTCTTACAACTTCAATTGGTCCTCTGTTTTCTGTAGCCTCAGAGATAGTCACAGCAGTGTCATTGAAGCGGACTCTCTGTAAAGTTCTGTAATAGAAGCACACTTGTGTGAGGAAAAATAATTCCCACATTACCAGAGGAGCTACTAAAACTTCTGCAATTTGGTTATCCAGTTGTTTTGTGTTGTGACCTGACAGAACTAAAAGGTTTTGGGTGGCAGGTGGAATTAAAAAATGAAGGTGTGAATGATTCATATAGAACGTTTGGTCTGTTACCAATTAATTATCAAGGGCTGTCAACACAAGAGTGACTTGACATTGAGATACAATCAAAGGCCAACCACCACTCATTAACTTCTAAAGATTATCAGCAAGCAGGAGGCAAAACATGTGACAACCACATAATGTTTGTAAACCCTGATTTTCTCACTCAAAAAATTCAAAACACTGTAGATGTATTTGTTTACAAGCTCTTGAAAAAAACCATTTTGCACATCTCAGCAGGGAAGATCACAGCCTCCCACTCCACCTGCCTCGGCTGCCTGGAGTGGAGGCTTTACAACTGCAGCACTACCTTAGGTCAAGGCACTGAAGCAGGGGCAGAAAGAGCTCTGCTCCTACTCCACCCTTCTGCCAACATGAGAACACTTCCCAGCTACGTGCTGTGATGCTGGACACGAAGCACAGTACAACCAAATCAAAGATTCTGGTATGCTGCAGCTTCTGCCTGGATGAAAATACTTTGTTTCAGTGCTACAATGCAACTGTATCCATACTTGTCAAACACCAGTATCACAGCAATACTACAGAACCACTTGTGAGGAGAAATTATTTCTGACCCTGCCACAAGATTTGCATTGTATGCAGTACTTAAGAGGTAGTCCCAGAAAGAATGAGAAAAAGCAAATGCACCAAGGCAGCTGTTCTGTGTGAAATTATAGCAGTGTGTGAATATGTTACTAAGCAGTACCAGAACACAGAACAGAGGAAGTGCCTAAAGGTTGTCTTAACCAAAGCATGTTTAGAACAAGTGCAATACTTCATATTCTTTTAATGTAGTCTACATATATGCAGAATTTCTAACAAGTATCAGTGGAATGAAATAATAGCCATTTTCGAACACAAAAATATTGGCTGGCATAGCTAAGTGCATGATATTTTTTTTTCTTCAAGTACTGTAGGAAAAGAAAAGACTGACAAAAGGGAGAGGAGAAACATGAGAGAGTGGCAACAAGCTCTACACGAACAAATTCCTCTATTCTTTGTACAGAGATTTCAGTAGCAAAGTATTTACAAAATTAGTATTTATAATAACCAGATGATAAAACTGTGAGCAAAAAGCAGCACTGTATTCACAAGCACTACATGTCACAAAGTCCTGCCCTACTTTTTTTGGTAAAATTACTGCACTAAGTGTCTTAAAGTGATTTGATAGATGCAGTTTTCAACAACTACAAATCAAATACATGTAATACTCTGAATTAGCAATGTCTGAAATACATCTTTTTGTCCCTTATCCTTAGCAACTACTACATTCCCACTTGCCTACCTCGTGTCAGGACACATCTTTTCAGGAAAAATAGCAGAGATCAACCCTGAAAACCATATGAGAATATGAGTGCTGCACTCAACTGGCTGGCATTCAGACTTACAAATATTTCTCCCCAGAGAAGCCTACCTAATTTCTGTCCTATGGAAGACTGCTGTCGTTCACATAGAAGTAATACTCTGAGAGGCCACACAGCTGTTTCAATGATTTACCTGAGAGATGAAGAGTATAAAAAAATCTGAATCGGAGACAGGGCCAGGACTGCAAAACATGATAGATGTAAAATAAAGTCAAGGCTTTGCACTCTAAGTTTTTCTTCTTGTGAGATTGATTATTAAGGATACAATAGGGCTGTCAGCAATGTATTCATCTAGTATGTGCCCTTTTTAAAACATTCTCATTTCGGTGTTTTTGCTCCACGTCTTTAGAGCATGCCCTTTCAAGGAAATCATCAGAGCTGACAATGCTGACTTGTCATCTACAAACACAGCAAGAAAAGCCTATATCCCTCTCACTTCTTTTCTTGAGTAATCTATAGAAAGCCTTTACACATAGTATATGATAGATATTTTTATACTAGCATATTTTAGCTCTCACAAAGGCAAGCTCATACACTAGACAGCAGAGAGAAGGCAGATGCTGTTATAACCTTCAGACAGAGCCCTGATGGCATCCCTCAGCTCTGACCTGCAGTCCAGGCAGCTACTGCAGTTCTGACCCCTTGGGTTAAATTTATCTCTGTCAGTTTCTCTTATTCCTGGACTAGAAGAAGCTGTTGAAGGCCAATTCTAGTCCCCTTCTCCACCACTTCTTTGACATTGTACATCACACGTAATTTGCAAGCTCCCCAATTCTGTTATTCCTCTCCTGAGACTCATTTCAGCAGACTGTAGTGCTGTGCTTTGTACTACCTAGCAACACAGAGTATGTTGTGAACCAAAAGCAATTAAGATCTCATCTAGAACCACCAATCTTATTTTGTCTGGGGAGAAAAAAAAAAGGCATTTCATATTGGATGTTGCACTTCCAACACATTACTAAGAAAATGGTTATGAGAAACTGAAAATTTGAGGGTAGGGTGGAAGCATGCATTAAGTGAATCTAAATTCAGAGTTTGGGTTTTGCATTCCTGCTGTTACTACAGGAACACAGTTTCAGGATAACAGCAAAGAAATACCAGAGGTGTGAACTTTTCAGACCCACACTATTCTTACTACCATTAAACTCATGGACAAATGCACTGATCTTGCAGCTCAGTGTGAAATATGTTCTCCTTTTATCTTAGATGCAACAGATCATGCAGGGTTTGAGTAATAGACTCTTTTCATATCACTAGACCATTTTCTGCCCCTAACAAGCTGAAATGAGACAGTTAAATACAATGAGCCATTCCAGCAGCTCTTTTGCAGGATCAAATGTTGGACATGAAGACTGCATTACTACTGGTTTCAACAGAGCAGCAACCTACCTGGTCTCACACTCACACACAATTCAACTATTTAAAGAAATTTTATTATGATTATTTTTAAAAATACTGAAACACAGGAGTTTTTCTGCAAACAAATTTCAAATGCCAACTACTTTGAGTGTGTCACCCTGGTGGGTTGACTCACCACAGCTGTTATCACTTAAGCTTGAAAATAGCCACTGAAAGTTTATCTGTATTTTAAAAGTATCATGAACAGTAATTAATGCAGAGATCCTTTTCTTCTGATGGTCATTAGAAATTCAAATTCCAACAGCTGCCAACCTTACTGCAGTCTCATCTTAAGGGAAAGCAGAGATAGAACTGACTGTCTCCAAAGAGCTTTCCAGAGAGCTCACATTTAAAAGGTTGTGACACAAAAGTGACAGAGCCAGAATATTTTCTAATAAAAAAACCCAGAAGGTTGAAATCATAAAATATACTCAGTGTTTGGTGCAATCATTACTGAGGAAGAGTAAAACAATTGGATTTTGATTGTTATATAAATCTGCTAGTCACGAAAGAAAAAGACAGGAAGCATATGCAAACAAAACATACAGTGTTTTAATTTTTATCATCTAAACCAGGGATTATGGTAGTGAAAAGGGGCTGGTTCTGAAGCCTGAGAAGGAAGCCATGACTAATCTTTTTGCAGTCTCAAGGATCCAAACTGCTGACATGCTCTACTGCCCTTTTACACAAGAAGTTAAGAGATTCTAACTGCAAGAGAAGATACTTACTCCAAGGACCAATAATTTAACTAGCCTCAAGAGAACTTCTCATCATTTTATATAGAAAGTTATATGGCCCCGCTGGATAAAAACAAGGTACCAGACTCACACATTATGACACAGGATGAAGATACAAGAAGAAAATTCATCCATATGCATTTTTACAAATAGCTAGAAGAAGCCAGGCTTCTTCTGAAGGCTGTTCACAGGTTTCACATCACAGAAATACCAAGCCATTGATCAATTTTATGATGAGAATATTACAGATGAGTTAAAACAAAGTGTCTGTATCAAACACTAGAACTACTGAAGTGAAAGTTCATAGTTACGGTAGGTCAGCACCACTGCTTTCAACAGTCTCTTTCCTGTTGCTTCCCTAAGGCAGACAGGGAATTAATAAGCAAGGTGAAAACCTAGATTTTCAGCTTTTCAAGTTTGAAAAATAAAAAAAAAAAATAATAAAAAAAAAATCACTTGAATCCTGGACACTACTTCTGTCTGCTTGGTTAGAATCCCAAAATACTGCCAAATTAATCTACAGACCGGGTGTTTGACAGTGCTTGTCAGCATTCAGCAGCTAGAAGGTCAGTCCCATGGTTGAACCTTTAGTATCAGCTATTAAAAATACGAGGCAGTGCCTGAGCTGTAATGTTTAAACTTCAGAAGAGGCTGTTTTTTATAAGTTTGGACTTAAAAAATGTCTGGTCTGGAAAAAGTTTTCCAGAGTACTCAGAGTACAGGCTATTTACAAAATGGTCTATTACCTACTTTTGACAGCTGAGGAGGCAATTTATGCAACTGAGGTGCAGAAATGAGCCGACAAAGTTGATTCTGACGCAAAAGAAATTAAAATGCAGAGACTTAAAGTCCTGATTGATACAGTGAATTGAAAACAGCAGCCAACTTAGCTGACTCTGCGAGACACTCTGCTTAAACAACACTTTAAGTCATTTTAATAAACATTTCAAGGCACCACCACCACCAGTGAGCAGCAGGAACCTTGCAAGTGATACAGAATCCGTTAAAACTCTATTTATATCCTACCTGCAGAGTGACAATATAATCACATTCTTGCTTTGTATTGATGCTCATTACAGAGACAGCATTACATGATCAAAGATCGGATTGTCACTGGACACCTGCATGCAGCTGGAATCTTAGAACAGGTAAAAAAGACTGCTTCCCTCAAAACCATTGCTTTTATTTTTAACTGGGTTATTTAATCCCTGATTCTGCAAGAGCCCATATTCTGCCCAATTTTGACAGAAATGTACCACCACTCTTGGTAAGGTTGATTTTCAGATAAGACAAACTGAATGAGTTTATAATCTGAACATACAATCACTGAATCAAGAGATCCTATGCAGTAGAGACTCACAGAACAGGGAAAATATGTACTCTAAAAAAAAAGATGGTCATAAAGTTCTTAGGAACTTCAGCCTATAACAAGGCTGTGAGACACCACAAGTATAGACTGTGGCCTTGGAGCAACAGAAGACAGTATCAGAATTGTTTTCAGTATTATCATCATAAGTAAATCCCTAGTAAGACCATTTTGCTTAAAAGTGGCATCAATATGAAACCAACATTCTCTGAGCTTACCACATGAAACTACTTCTATAAACCTTGGTTAAAAATATTTGGGACGGTTTATAAAGCATAACTGTAGGTTGTGGATCTGTAGTCCTACAACATCCCTATGTAGTCAATAGAAGGAGATGAAGAGTCTTCTAGGAAATAATCCAGAACAGTTACATCAGGCTCTTGCTTTACTATCTCCCTTGGTAAAACTTTCCTCATTCCTTCCATTGGTTGTAGAGTAAAGGGAAATAAGGCAGCACAAAGATGAAAAAAATTATTCAATACTTAAGACTAAAAATCTCTTCCTTGCCAAATACCAAAACATCAGGATACATATACACTGGTAGCAACACACTTAAACTAAAGATGGCCACAGCTTGATGAGTTGGGCAAAACAAAGACAAAACAAACCTTTATTTTTCCATTTTGGATTAATTTGTTTGTTTTTACCTGCATCACCGATGCCCAGAACACATAAACTTTCCCTGGCAGGGATGATAACCCTGCATTTTGGCAGCCAGAGACAAGGCTGTCATGACAAGTCCCCAGAGAATGGTATGGCACATGGGAACATCTAGCAGCTGCAAAAAGTCTGTGTGTAGCATTTGGCTTCTCAGGGTTCAGTGATTTGCTACTCACAGACAAGCTGTGACTCTCAGAATTAATGTTTCTCTTATAGGAGAAACTTGGAGGACCTCTTGGGTGAAAGGTCTTTCGTGTCTGACTGCCAAAATACTATGCCTTTTTGAGGTTTGGCTGCCAGAAGCAGTAACTTGAGTTTGACTAGTGAACCAATGCTCAGTATTGCAATTTGTGGCTACCTATTTTTGGGACTAATTTAAAAATTAATCAGCAATTCTCTGCATAAAAGTCAGAAGGAATATCATCAAGTGACTGATTATAATGTTTTTTCCTCCTCTTTACTAACAGCTCTCCCAACAGTACAGTATTTCTTTAAAATGTTTTCCAGTCCACCAACTCCAAAAGAAAAAAAATCCAATGTTCACGTGAACACAGGCTGTGGATAAGCAAAGAAGGACGCACTTCACAGTAGAATGCAAAGACAGAAGCAGAATAATGAATGTTTGCTAAAGCTTTTGTCATCAGTATCAGTAAGGGAAGAAGAACAATATGGAAGAAAGGAACAACTCACAAGTTATTAAAGAAGAAAAGCCAATACAAAACCAATCATGAAGTTCTATTGTTAATTTCTAACAGTGCATCAAGCAGCTCTGTAGGCCTACCTGCAGTACAAAAGCCAGTGCACCTACTGTGCTAGCTAGTGGTACAGCTCTGCTCTTCAGCACAACTGCACAAAGTGTTGCTATAGGTACTCACACGCACACGATCTCTAAAACTGATGAATATAAACAGATTTTAACAGATCCCTGTCAGGTGGCTGCAGCCTTGCCCCTGCAGAGAGCTGGGGCACGGGAAGCTAATCTGCTCTAGTTCAGCTCACAGGAGGTTTTGCATCAAGGAAATTTTTTAAAGGGATGCAAATTAAAATTTATGTGTGCTCATCACTGGATCATATTTGTGCCCCAATATGTGCCAGAGACTTCAAGAGACCCAAAAAGGCTGTTCAGCAGAAGCATCAAAATCACAAATCACATATTCTTGACTTTGAGGAACAGGACTTATCTTTACAGAAGTGAAAAAAAAAAAAAAAAGAGAAAAAAAGCCAAAACAAAACAAAAAAAACCAAACCCAAAAGCACAAACTAAAACCAAAAAAAACAGAGATACTTTGCAATCAGTCTATACTAAAAAACTACAATACAAAAAATGGAGGAGGTTTGGTTGTAGTGTGTGCTCTGTGGGACCTAAGTGTCACCTACAGCTCTCCCGTACTTCATGCACAAGCCACAGCAATGGAATATGATGTACTGCCCATTTACTGCCTTTGCTCGTGGGTAAGCACTTCTGCAAACAGGTGTGAGGCAGAAAGCTGCATCCAGTGTATAGATTTTTTTTAATGTAAGCCTTACTGCTCAAGTTGTCTTACACCAACAATGCCCTGGATGCTTCATGAATGCAGATAATTCTACAAGAGAGCTGAAGATTAGGGAAGAAGACTGCAAACCTTCCTTTGAAATCTTTCTCTAATTTGCTTGTTCACAGAGGCAGAAAAATTAACATTCAATACATTAAGTCAAAATCCTACAGGTTACTTTGCCCGGTGCATTTTGAACTTGAAACATTTGTTGCTGGACAATTTATTTCCCGTCTTCCTCCCCACACCCTCCCCAGCCTTTGACACTACCACCTTTGATTATGCTGTCTCCTTTAACTTCTTCAGATCTCTTTCAGCTTTTGGTAATCTCCCTATTTAAGTCATGGCAACAAGCTTGAGGTGTAGGCCATTATACAGTCGCTCAAGTCACTTCAGTTATCTGGACCTACGCTCTTGGAGCCGTTAGTCAATATACATAAAGTTGTGTCACAAAGTAACCCTCTCAAAAGCAGATACATCCTGAGCGACGCTCAGGCATCAGAAGCCACAGGATCTCAGGTTAATGGAATCTCTATTTTCATACACGCTGTGTCTTTATCACTTTCCTCCTTCATCTTCCTATTAACATGCAATAGCAAACAGGGACCTATTGGAATTCATAAAGCCAGTCTTCAAATTCTTGATGCATTTGTGTAGACTTCACAGGTTTCAACTCCATCTCTGCAGGGAACTAAAGACCTGCACTCAATTCTGTATTATTAAACACAAATATATAAAGGCTGCCATTTGGTCTGAAAGTGATAATAGCATAGAAACTCAGTTATTTGTGTTGCTGCATAACAAAGATGTTTTAACAGGTAGACACAAGAGGCTGAGTCAAAGACTCTGCAGAAATCTAAATAGACCATTTCCTCATTTGATCGATTTAAACACTTTGGAAAATGGTTTGGTTTGTGTTGTCATGTATCTCCTTCTTCCAGAAGGGAGATTTGAGGTTAGACAAGAAAGATGATTGTCTCAAGCATCTGCAAGCATCTGCTTGGATAAACTCTTTATATCCAAGCCTCCCACAGCTCTCCAAATATCCATGCCAAACAGCTGACTTCACTAGTTAGTTTTTGAGTAGGTCATTGGACTAGTAAATAATTAGACAGACATACAGTGACCAATTGCTTACAGGAAGAGCATTCAAACAAAGAATAGGACAACTACTGTCCAGAAGCAAGTGAGTAAGAAGAGCCTGAAGAAATCATGAAAGCTAAGAAATGTCATGAGAGCATACGCACTGAGAAGATAAAGACAACTCATATGACATCCCAAGATCAAATTAAAATCCTGGTTTTCCATTTTTATATATGCCAGAACTAAAACTGAAAAATACAGAGAAAGGGGAATGTGGCAGAAGCTAACAGAAAAAACTTACCTATCCAATTTATGCAGATCATAAATTTTCTTTGTTTCCCTGAGAGAAACTGGCATAACCATATCAAGTATAAACAAATGAGTCCATCCTCAATGTGATAAGTTTTTTAGCATAAATGCAAGGCAATGTTTAACTTTATTTTGCCTGATTGAAATACACACCCATGTATGCAACTCATTTAAAGAAGTTTCTGAAAGCAGATGCTGGGAAGCTCTAAAGCACTGTATTTCCTACTTACAGTGACACATTTGTTACAAAATCTTAACATGTTTTATTATTTTATTAAGGCTACTTTTAATCCAAATCAAGAGGTTGGCTTAGTTGGTCAAGAGACATACATTTAAAAAATGAGAGACTTACCACCACAGAGATCTCAGGCAACAATAAGATGATCTCAGATGGAAGAAAGACAAAAACTAAACAACTCATCAGCTGTTTTAAGGACTCTGATTCTTAAAACAGGATGTAATTTGTGACACTAGACTCTTGTATTCCTAGCTCTGCAATCACAACCTTCTGTACACCACTCTGCTCTTCTGTTTTCATATGTATGAAATTGATCTACTTATCCTCAGTATCAAGCCACTGATTTGACAGAAGTGCTGCAAGTATTCATTTTATGTTTGGAAAAGTGTTTAAACACCTGCATCTGGAGAGTGCAGAAGGTAGACAGAGGATCACATGATATTCTCTGCAGCTAAACTGCTTTTAGGGGAATATTAGGGTGGGGATTGCTTCTAGGCAGAAAACTTGTACACTTAGTTTCAGCCTGAAAACACTTCAAACATGTGAGCTTGAGCATAAGCCACTCACTGGGGAGATCTGTAATGGAATGGCTGAACTGAAAGTACTACGTAGCAGTCCTGCAGGTTGATACTACAGTCTTCAGACAAAGTCTTCTGTGAGGACTGTGAAGAAAAGGCACAGTAAATTACATTGCAGAGGTACCTGTAGCTATATAAGGCTCAGCTTTCTCTCAAAAGCAACACATGGGAGGAACAGCTTAGCTTGCAAAGATCATTACTGAAGTTTAGAGGAAAAGTACAATGCCCACAGTAAAGTCCTAAGAGAAAAAGTACTTTCACCATAGCCAGTCACTTGAGAGCCGTAGATACCCTGCATTAATTTGCCACTTAATAAAGAGTTCTCTTTCATTAGACAAAACAGTTACTCTAGTGTCCTTGCAGGAACAGAAAAAACATTAAAGACCCCATTCGCAACAACAATCTCCAAACAAAACCGATTTTCAACAGTAAATCAGATACCCTACTTATTCTGAAAAACAGTGGGAAAGTGCAGATTAAGAATACCCAGGATAAACTTGAGAATACAAATCCCACCACAACTGCACTGTGTTCCTTTCAAAGGAATGATTTTCTCCACCGTCCCAAGCCTTCTTCAAACTTTCACTGTGATATAAAGGACCTCCTGCCTCTGCTCTCAGCAGAAGGCAGAGCAGTGCAACTTAGCTTGAGCACCCAACAAGACTCAGAGAGTAATGGAACTGCACAACTAACATGATGGCACACTGGTAAATAACCAAGGCCATTAAAAAATGCATTACAACCCTTATTTGGTCTAATCTAGGGAGCTAAGGAGTTTGCTGCTTCATGCAGGAACACAACGCATGCTTCTGGAACGTTTCAGACTTAATCACAATTTTAAGGTTCTAAATGCTGCTGTGGCCAGTCAGAGTAAGTTGTCAGAGTAGGGGGCTAGAATATTAGGGATTCCCTGCCTTCATCAGTCTTGCTGTGTAGTTTCAGACAACTCAGTGAGCTTCTTTTTTATTCAGTCTTCTCACCCATGAATAAGGATTACCTGTCTTGAAAGTCATGGGAATCAACTCTCAGAGAAGACTTGCAATGACCTCTTAAGCAAGGTACACAGAGAAATGGCCATTTCTTTCTTTTTTAAAAGTCTCCTCCTCCTTCAGCTTGTGTGCTTTGGACTAGGAAGAAAGAAGAGGTGGGACATAACAGTCTGTGACAGCCATGCCCTGTGTAGCTCTGCTAACACCTCAGCCTCTTTCCATCTAAGTGACAGCTTTACTTTACATACAGAGCATTGACATAATTCTCCCTGGGAAGTTTATTGCCAGGAGAGAGAAGGAATTTAACTCTACCCTTAAGAGTTCGTAAATTAAGAGTTTATTAAAAACAAACAATTAATACCCAAATGCCAAGGCAACTTTGTTCCTAATCTGCTATGGCTGGTAAGACAATCTACAGGGCACCTTGGCACTAACACAGGTTCATTTTTATACTGTGAACACTTCCTTTATATCAGTCTTAAAATCTCTGTGCAGTCTGGTAAATTCAGAGAGGATGCCGAAGTAAGAAAAATTAGATAATTATGTAAGAATTAGTCAACCAACTAGTTCCTCTCTCCACTTGTTCATGACATTAGGGACCTTGCTGTTCTAAAAAGCTTTACCCAAACTAAGGCAGTTTCTCTGCCTATATGCAACTCATTATCTACTACAGATTTCTAATTTTATATTAATTCTAGCTATACATAGTCATGTATGTTCTGGCTATATATCCAAATAATACTTTAGAAAGATTGATAAAAAAAATCCAATATAATCCTTTAGTGACAATAACACAATTCATGGAGGTGACTGAACTACCAGAAACTTACTCTGGTTAGAAAAGAAGATAAATGATGGGCTTTGAGGATGCCCTTATTTAGGCAGCATATACCTAAAGAGATTAAGTTAACTGACACCAGGAAGAATGACAATAATTTTATCTGTGGAAATGATTTTCAAGTTTTTCTCACTTAACAGAAGTTCATCCTCCATCTGAGTAACAGCAAGTTACCAGTCTTACCTGTAAGAGAAAAATATAGCTGTCTTTCACTGAGGAGGAAAGGGTATCATGAAAGAGAGAGGTAATAGAACAGTATAACTATGAAAGAAAACAGTCTGCTAACCCTGATGAACAATGCAATGCTTTAAGAGAATTCAACACAATTACACCAGATTGGCTGCCCCTGTTCTGCTTGTGCCCATTCTGAAACATAATAAACATGAGGAGGGGGGCCAAACTCTACCACAGAGCATCAGTAAGATATGATGTGTATGATGTATCCCCAGTTATGCAGATTTAATGTCCAGTAAATGGGTAAAATCAATACATTCCCTATAGTCCTGTTTTGTCTGAACAGGCACACAACTCTTTCTTCTGATGGCATAGCCTTACACCCTCACACTAACTTTGCTGCTGTCCTATTCTGGATTGAATGGTCGTTCCCAGTGTGAGTATGCACCTGAGATTTGTCCTAGAGCCTAACTACTTAGGGAAATTAATTCCTACTATATCTGGTCTGAAGAATTGAAAACAAACATCAATTCACTTGCTAAACTTGCTATATTGGATAAGCTCTGATTTAATTTAAGACTGTGAGCTAAGATTGAGAAGTAAGGTTAAAAAAATATATATATAAAATTAATACATAAGACTTCTTCGAACTTCAGCTTCTGCTTTCTAGACTATTTTTAAGAAAGTCTTCCAAGGCCTCTGTTTATTTTCTCCTGGTGGTAGAAGTCATTCAGTGCACAAATGCATAATGAAATTGTATGACAACTGGAAGCAAAGTGAAAGAGAGATGCTTGTCTTTGGGCAAGGATCTCTTCCATTTTATTTCTGATATTGGGAACACATACACACACAACATGATCCTAAACGCACATTCATTTCAAGGAGAAAAAGTCCATCTGTGTGCATATTCATCAAGCTTTGTTATTCTGATGAACACAGGGTGGAAAGAAAAGACAGGGTACCCATTGCAACACACTTTTTTTTTTTTTCACTGAAAAGCCATGATATAAATTATTATGCTCCTTTTGCTTATGGCTCAAGAAGCAGCAACTCAAAGGCAACAGAACATTAGCACAACACAGTGAAGAAACTTGTTCTCTCATCTTGAGCTTTTTCCATCCATCAAACCCTGTGTAAAGTAATAAGAGTGATTTTATTAAAGACAATAAAGTAGTTCATGGGATAATGGTACTGCTTTAGTGCTACAACTCAATAATGAACGCAACAATCAGCAAGCAGATCAGATTTTCCACAGAGCACTAACTAATTGATAGGAGCAAAAAAAAGCCTACACACAAAACACAAAACGAAAAAACATCTGAGACACTGCACGATCTCTGAAATGCTAATTCATCATGGCTTACTCTAACAAGGTTTATACTGCAGAAACACAAGACAAAGGAGGTGTGGCGAAGAAGGAATTTCACATGGTTCTCCCCAGATTCACTCCTGTTTGAACAGGGTATCAACAAACAGGGAAGCTCTCAACAGGGAGTAAGCAACTTCTTTTCTAGTTGGCAGGCACATTTTTATTTCGCCTTTTCTTCCTAAAGAAGCACTCAAAAAGCCTCTAAAAGTCGACCAAAATAATCATGCTTCCTATCTCAAGGAACACAAAAAAACATTTACAGACATAATACAACAAAAAAGCTGTAAAGATCCAGGTAGAAAGACGATCGAGAATAGCAACAACAATACTTGGCTAGTTTTCAGCAAAGGTTAATATACAGAGTGCCAGAGTACTTTTTTTTTGCCCCTGAAGCAGTAAACTGAATGAATAAACACCAACCCCAAAATTAAGTGGCTGTGTTTTGGTAGCCATCCTGAAAGAGAATTATGAATAGGTCAGCCTCCCTACTTCTCTATTCACATCTACCATATCTCTAATAACAGACACATTGCAATATCTGAACACAGCACATTGTGTGACAGGAAATGGTACGGATCAAATCGCTTTGAACAAATCTGTAAATTCAAGGTTCCCTATGAGAAAAAGCCTGGCCCCACAGAAACTACTCACCTATTTCTATGCATTAGACAGCCTAGCACAGCATCTGCACACTGCTTCATCTCCCCCTTTTTCTCCCTCCCTAATACTTTACTGCACACAGAAATGAGTCAGTATGGTATTGCAGCCTATGGCTATGACAAACATCTTTGGACTATTTTCGTTCTTTGATGCTATGAATGTATTTGATATCCACAACCAAAGCTGTAATTGAATTTGAGGGGGATGGAAAAGGTCTATTTTCTTTGCCTGATGAAATGGTAGCTGAAACCAGCAACAATAATCTGCCAGCACAAAACACAAGAATGACAATCATATCTGACACCATTTTCCAAGCCAAGATGATGATGGGTGGATGAACAAATTAGTCTGGACAATCTCATGCTGCAGCATTAACAAACACCACAAGGGTCTAATGCTTCATGACCCAAACATTAGCTGAGGGATGGATGGGATGACTTCTAGGTCTTTTCCACCTTTAACCCTCTTTCATTAAAATTACAAAATCAAGCACCTGCCTTGGACTTGTAAACTATCTTTGTGAGGTTACACTTGCATTAAATCTGTCGTCCATTCACACATGGGGACTGCTTGCCTTACAAAGCATACACTCATCCACAGAAAGAGCCACAGAAGGAAACAATGTCATGGGGTGAGGTGGCAAGGAAAATATGTTGGTTATGCTTCATTAGTATATAACCAGATTTAAGAATTCCTTTTCCAAAACTAAAATGCAGTGAGAACTCATCTGAATCATACCACTGCATCTCTGCTGCAACTCCATTTAAGTAAAATTTGACACCATCCTAAGGTTCTTGAAGTGTCATGTCCACCACTCAAAAAAGGATTAGAAATGGATTTCTAACAAAGCAATATGGGAAGCACCAACCTAAGAACTGGTCCAGCCAGTCTTTATTTAAGAAACACTGGAACATTTTAAGATTCAGAAGTCAGGAAAGTTTGTCTGGAAGGTGTACAGTGAATTCCCACCGTGTAGTGACACATCTTATACTAGGACCAAGGTTTTACTTCATGCAAGACATTTCTCTTGACTGGAGACTATCAACATTCATATTGCTACTCTAAATACAAACACAATCAAGCAATATCCAAAAAATTAGGAATCAATACTAGCACACTCTCACAATATTTGTGTTCTCTGTGCTTCTTTGCAGCCTGCTGGCCTTATACACTGGCCCCTATGCAGCCTATTTACTCCAGCACCCACTGCTGCCAAGCTCTTCCTCGCCAAATGTCAGATCAAAGCAGTTACTTTTGGAAAGTTTGACTTGGGTTTTCATTTGTTTGGGGAGTGAGAGGGCAAGGGAAGGGGAAGTGGAAGTGGCAGTTGAAGGTGAAGATGCACAAGAGAATCACACCAATGTAATGGGTTTCCCTGCCTTGAGGAGATCAGAGGGAGGGAAAAGGTCCCACCACCACTTTGGCCGGCAGCTTCTAGCCTAGGGTGAAGTCCTGCAAAGACAACTTCCAGTTTTCAGCTAGATCAAAATGTGTGGAGAACCGGATATTTAATGAAGTGGAAACAGAAAGAATTCTCTCTATAGTCACTGCCTTCCTGCACTAGTATTTTCCCAGAACTTGATCTTATGATAATGGAATGAACAAGATTAAAACCAGCCTCTATTACTGATCAAAGTTTTCCTCTCCCAAGACTATACGTAGTTGTTCTCATTTTAAGTATCCTACTTACTACTTTGAGCTCCTATTCAAACTCTACTAATATTAATTATTGCATGTGTGCTACCAGAATATGGTCTGATTTTCTTACATTTGGTCTTACTGTGTGGTCAACAGTATGCTTCTCCAGAGATATGTGGAACTTGTAAAAGTAGAAAAATAACTTACCTCCTGTTTCACCACCCACAGCTGCACAACCACTTACAAGTAAATGGCTTAACAACACGGACATACTGTTTCTGTACATGAACAATTTGAGGAAGTACCAAAATCTTCAAATATTAGAATGAAATAGATCAGATTAATTGGCTCAATAATGAAAATAAAATAAGTAACTGAAAATTATATGCTGCCCATGGTACCTAACAACACAACCTAGAGAGAAAAGGGTAGAGACTAGAGTCATTTACGGTTGGTGACAGCATATCCTTCAGATACTCATACAGTTTCACTAGCATTACAAATGATCCCTGAAACCAAGACCCAAACGCACCAATGCTTCCTGCTGTAGTGAAAGCAAAAGCAAACACCGCCAACTCTTTGGAGGCCTTCTGTCTAGTTCTGTTCACTGACCATAGTGTACAGTACAGCATGGTCTGCCTTTGTGCATGGTAGATCTACATGTGCCTTTCTCACTAACATTAAAGATAACTCAGAAGCATGAAGAAAAATGCTCTTCTGACTAACTCTTTCTCAAAACTGGAGGGGGAATGGAGACTAGAGAAAGACAAAAATTAGAATGTCAGTCCACAAAGCAAGGAGAACAGATTTCGTACCCGCACTGCTGAATCAGCATGAGCTAGGATAAAGTACTCTGATCAGAGCGAAGACTTCAGCTTGGCTGCCTTGTAATACAGAAAAACAGTCAAAGCCTCTGCACTCATTGTGAGGCAAGATTTTATTATCCACAGGCTTCTGAGGAAAAGCCATAGAGTACTGTGTAAAGAGACACTATTCCAGCCCACATAAAGTCAAACAAAATACAATATAACAAGGTCTTACAGTGCTAGATTCAACTTAGCAAAACTTTAGAATCACAAAAACTGCCAAGTGACAGACATTAGGAAGAAACTGGATGACAGTAGCATCAGAGCTCTCACATTGCTTTGTTACGAGTGCCTCTTCTCCACAGTTTGGTTTTAAATGCAGAGTTGGCAGGCCAGATTTATTGTCATGTTATCTGAAGTTAAAAAATTAGTTAAGCTGTCAAAGTAGCAGAGCCCTAGCATAAGATCTGTCTGAGGATAAGCTGCAAACAGAAATGAAGCAAGAAGATTTAATTACATAATTTATATAAATATAATTTATAAGTAATAAATTTTTTGCATTCATGAAAGAAACCTCAGGGAGGAGGAGGGTGCCAAACTACAGCACAACATACAGCTCCATGACTACATGGTAATGTTCTGAGAACTGCAAAGATGAACATTCTGGACTCTACAAAGCATTTGACAATGTCCCGCACAACACCCTTGTCTCAAATCAGAGGCGCGTGGATTTGACAGAAAGATGACTCTGTGGACAAGGAACTGGCACTCAGAGTTGTGGTCAATGGTTCAATGTCCAAGTGGAAAGCAGTGGTGGTTGGTACTGGTGCTGCTTAACATCTGTCTCAGTAACATGGACAGTGGGACTGAGCACAGCCTCAGTAAGTTTGCTGAGGACATCAAGCTACATGGTTGTGGTTTACAGGCTGTAGGGAAAGGGTGCCATGCAGAAGGTCCTTGACAGTCTTGAGGGGCGGGCCTGTGCAAACCTCATGAAGCAAGGACAAGCTGCTACCCATGGATTGGGGCAATCCCAAGTACAAACACAGGTTGGGCAAAGAAGGGATTGAGCGCAGCCCTGAGGAGAAGGACTTGGGGGGCTGTTGGTAGAGGAAAAGCTCAACATGACCTGGCAATGTGTGCTTCCAGCCCGGAAAGTCAACCATAACCTGGGCTGCATCAAATGAAGTGTGAGCAGCAGGCTGTGGGAGGTGACTCTGCTCCTCTAGTACACTCTGGTGAGACCTCACCTGGAGTACTGCATCCAGCTCTGGGGTCTCCAACACAAGAAAGATGTGGACCAGTGGAGCTCAGAGGAGGGCAAGAAAGATGAACAGAGGGCTGGAGTACCTCTGCTGTGAAGACAGATTGAGAGCATTGAGGCTGCTCAGCCTGGAGAAGAGAAAGCTCTGGGGGAACCTTACAGCACCTTCCACTACCATAAAGAAGGCCTAATAGACAGCTGGTGAGGGACTTTTACAAGAGCATGTAGTTTTAAGAAAAAAGGGGAACATCTTTAAAATGAAAGAGGGTAGGTTTATTTTAGATGTTAAGAAAATTTTCACTATGAGGGTGGTGAGGCACTGGGATAGGTTGCCCAGAGAAGCTGTGGATGTCGCATCCCTGGAGGTGCTCAAGGCCAGGTTGGATGGAGCTTTGAGCAACCTAGTCTAGTGGAAGAACCATCACATCATCAACTTACTGAGGCCAAGTAGTCAATGATCTTGCTTATCTATAAAACAGAAGCCTTAACATTAAAGAAATAACATTTGAAAGCAGGTTTCAAATGTAGTAACAATGATGAAAATCAAGGAGGTTGACATGCCACATTCCTTCAGTTATGCATCTTCAAGAGTATTATTTTGAGAACGTATTGGAGTGCCAACATCATTCTGTCTTTAGGCTACTAAAACTGACCATTGCACTCCACAACCCAAAGCCACACTACAAATGAGGTGTCTTATGAAAGCAATGGTGTACCTTCAAAAGAAAAAAAAAATCACCAGGAAAATAGATATGTGAATGTTATCACTTTCGGAGGTCACAACATCCATTACAGAGCCCAGCTCATGTGTATGTGCCTGTACCTTAATTCACAATTCAGCTCAAACCCACCTTCTTCAGCAGTTTAAGACAGCAAAGCGGACTGGTCTGAAGCAGCTAAAAAAAAAAGGATGCACTTCCCACTATTAATTAGCATAGGGATAGTCACTTACAGCAAAACAAAATAGCTGTAGCTGTTGTTTTTAAATGTATCAGCTCCTAACCTTTACCTACAATTTAAGCACGCTGCTTAAGATAACCAGTTTAACAGTTGTCTATTTAGATTTTAAAGGGAGTTGCTCTATAAGCAGAAATGGGAAAGCTAATGGGAAAGAAGAAATGAAAGTTATATAAACTGTACTTTATACACACTAAACAAAATAACTTCAGGTGATCTTCAGAAGAACACCATTAAAACATTCCCTGCCTAATTTATCCTCCAACACACCTGAGCCACGGTGAAGTTTTAAATTAAGAAGAGAAGCCAAGGTACATTATGGTCTAGCAATGCTTGACCTGTTGCAATGGCACATTGGTTTATTATTCTGAAATCAAAATGGCATGGTAAGACCAAACAGACACTATAAGATGAATTCTCTTGTTATGCGGAGTGATCAGAGGAGCTATTATACAAGCTCTCCAAGAGGAAATTTAATTTAGCCAATACAAGTAGGGAAAATCTACCACCTTGGAACCATGTGGATTCACTTTTGGAACCTGGCATCAGAGTTAATCACACAAAAGAATCATTATTCTCGATTGCTCTTGAGTGAAAGAAGGCAAAAGTTTTCCCTTCTCCTTTTTGCCAATCACACATCATACAGTTTTATGCAATGAAATAATTTGCTTCCTTTTGCCTATGCAGCAGCCATTACCCCTTTATTTCTGTGTATATTCAATATAATTTCTGGCTCTGGGGTGGTTTTTGTTTTCAGTCTAACAAAGCATTTATTTCCACCATTCTACACATGCATTTTTTAAGTATATGTATTTGTACTTAGAAGTGCATAAAGTGTTGTTGTACAAGGTCTACACACTACCAGTAAAGCAAAAAGGCAGTAGAGAAGAGATTTATTCACAAATGACATTTCTTTACTACTACTCTGAATACCATCTTTCAGAACCAAAAAATTCGTAAAACTCAAGAAGGGAGTAAAAAAATTCATGAAACTCACCATAGTGAGAGAGTTCACAAGGTAGTTATGTTTTTCTCATCATTATCCCTTCAGAGTCTATCTGTCAATGTCCAGCTTTAGCTGTTTAGAGGCTGTTTCTACTTGAAGAGACAGAAATGTATTTATTCTGGACATGACCGAAAATCCCACAGTTTTTTTGAATCACTGGTTAGTTTACTCTAAGTATTAAACACCTGCCAGACAGTACCAGAATTCAGCTGCAAGGCAACACTCACTACCTTTGCTGTGGCTAGCGTTTCATTGCTCTTTGGCATTTTATTCACCAGGGAGTTTCTGTTTTCTTTTTTCCCATCTAACAATTTTTGTAGACTTCAGCAAACAGGGGAGTTAGGCATTCTGCACAGGTTAAATTAAGAACCTGATGACCAGTTACTGGTAATTTGCCTTGAATTTTGGTAGACACAGTTGCTGGAGTCTGGCAGGCAAATACACACAATTAACATGGACAAACAGAAGAGTTCCTCACCATACAAGAGCAAGGGGCAAGGAACACCAGCAGATTCAAAACATCTAAATGTTGTATCATTGTTTGACATGTGTGTGCTGTTTTAACAAGCACCACTGTTTCAATATCCCCTAGCTGCCAATTTGTTCAAAACCATTATGGAAAACTCAAAATCAAAATGGAAGTACAGATGTTCTGGACACTTATTTCCTGCAAGAGGACACTGCTTGTCTAAAACTGACAGACGAATTCAGAGGAACTACATGGCACTCTCCAGGGATATAAAAAATACCTAAAATTTGAGAGTGCTGTTCCCAACTACCACCAGCATTTTAAAAGAGATAGCAAAAAGAGCTAGAATGGTTGGCAGTGACAAGTAGGTATTATCCCCTTTTCTGCAATAAAGAGATTGGATTTTTTTTTCCTCCAAAAAGTCCTTGGGAAGCTAAGGAGAAATGACAGACACTGGCTCTGTGCTCTTGGATTTGCTACTCTTCATGCAGGGGAGGGAAAGGTGTTGAGTGATGAAGGGCTTCAGAAAAAAATCCCTGTTCCATATCAAGGGAAAGCAGAAGAACCCCATGCCAGAAAAGCCAGATTGCAAGAGACAGAGCTGCACTCTGGGACCACTTGCAAACAAAGCTGGTGGCAACTGTGATTCACACTAGCACATATGCTTGTTTTGCTGTTGAAATCTCAGTCAAGGACTCCATAATCCTAAAGAAGGAGCTCTAAAAGAAGTAGTAAGACAATAACACAGAAATCCTTTTCATCTGTGAAAAGCAAAATACTGCATTTGTTAAGGGGCTACATATAGAGACCTCATCTAAGAGAAGGTGAGCCATCAAGCAGGAAAAATAATTTCAAATATCTGGTGCATCAAAGCTGTGTAAAGACCTTAAAGGACCTGTTTTATGCATCTAGACTGTTAGCTTTAAAGATTAAAATCTTGCTCATGCTTAAAAAAAAAAGAAAAAAAAAGAAAAATTCAAGATATTTCTGAGCCACAGATGAAATATTTTAAGCGTGTTTCATCCAATTTCTCACTGCAAGATAAATTAAGATCTGTTAATAAAAAAATACCAGATAATTCTCTACAACCTATGGTAAGAACAACAGGTCACACATGATAAAAAACAAGAAAACTTTCTTCAAATGTTACTCTTCTTGTATTTCTTGCAATCTGTAACATAACAAGGTGAATTAAGGACAAAATAGCAGTTCCTCTGTTTCGCTCATGGGAAACATAACTTCAAACCATCATTTTAAATGCAGTTTTCAAATATGTATTATTTAATACAGCAGCAACACATTGCACCTTACAACAGTGCTGCTCTTATTAATGAAATTTGCAGTGCCTTAAGAAAAATGGAAAGAGAAGTGCTTTCAGCAGAATCATTACACATTAAAAATTAAGGAATCAAAAAGGAAGCACAGCTCAGCACCCTTGTGATAAACATATTTCTCATTTAAACAGATCTAAAACAGCATCCTACCCTTAAAGCTGGTAACAGATTGCTGCAATGTGTGAACAGCATCACTCATCGGTGTTTAGTTACCTTCTCTTTTTGCACTCATGATGTTCAAAAGAAGAGAGGGGGGAAAGTAAGCACTAGCAATTTATAGATCAGCCACAACTGATTTTATCCAAGTGGCTTTTAAACAAAGATGGCATTAGAAAATCCAAAATTTCAAATAACTTATTAAAGAAAGCTTCTTCCTTCCCTTTCCTACAAACTACTGTCATCTCTTTACCTCTCTCCAGCTGGACTGCAGACCTCATGAGGAGCCATAACAAATTAGTTCATGGCTGTGTAAGCTTCTGCTTCATTACACAGCATAATGATAATTCAGGGAAGAAACTCCAACTCTGCTCTCTTTACATCCCCTCTAACTCCCTATAGTAAGCACTGTCTTCTAGTGATTTTGTTAATGGATAGCAAGTTAATCTGATGTTCAGTCTTTTATTAAAACTTCCTAATTGCTTTTAATTTTTAAAATCAATTGAAAGATAGATTGATGGCTAAAAGGGTAAAATAACAAAGTCAGAGAAAAAAGTCTATCTTGTTCCAAAGGCAACATACACAATTAGGAATACTGCCTCAAAAAGTGTACAGTACATCTGTGTGCATTCAGCCAGGGCACAGCCTTAATGGTGAGCAGAGCTCCTAACTTCTCAGTGCTGAGGAGTAGCCTAGATACTGAAAAAACCCCACAACAATTTTCTTGCAGAGTTAAGACTGCACATCCAGTTTATGCGTAAGGAATCTAAGAAATGCCATGAGTGTATCTCCCAGGCTGGTATAACTGTATGCTACTGTCTTCCAGCACCAGTTCATTACCTGCAAGGCTGTAATTAAAATCTGATCCAAACTTGTCTTTTAAAAAGGACAGACTTCAAACCACTGCCTCCTAAAATATAACAAGGTGCAGAAGCCACCACCAAGTTATCAGTAGTCAGGGCACTACTGATATCTCAAATGTTGCACCATCTTAAGCACCAGTCTGCAATCAAACTGCCTTGAGCAGGAGAGGCCGGCTAATGCACTAAGGACTTACTCAGGACTTTTGAATCAGTGATATACACACACCTTTCACTTAGGAGTACTGCAAATGTATATAATGTGGCTAAACATTTAGAACAGATTTCAACTCCTCGGTTGAAGAATATCAACAGTTTCACTGTCAGAATGAGATCCTGCTGTCTCATACAGCTTCATTCTTGTTCGCCAAGTAACACTGTAGGTTCTCAGCTGCTGTGGCAGGGAGCTGTTTCCCAAGCGTTCCCTTTCAGTACCTCTACAAGGAAAAGAACTGTTTGAGGATGAGTATTTATATCAGCTTCCTCATTTTTAAAGTTGCTCTACAAGCCTTTTGAGACTACATGTATGGCTACCTTACAATGCATGCAATAGACCTTCTAATTTGCTTTGGCCTCAATTTCTCTCTCAGCTGGAGAAAGAAAAGGACCTGCAGGAACATCTCTATGCTTCCTTGAAAAAGTGCTACTCACTCAACATTTTCTAATATGTCTTTTTACTTCCGTGTGCAAATAGTTGTGTTTACAGTTCCTGGTCCCACAAGTGGGAAAACAATTTTAGTTGTTCATACACTCAACAGAATTTGCAAAACACTGCACATCTGACTTGAGTCAAACAAAAATCCCAGACCTCTCACAGATGTTTGACTAGTCATGCCAGAAAACATTTTCTCATTTCCGAATATGACCTAACACTTCCTTTTCACAATATTCCATATTCAATTGTTGTGGATGCCTCTTACCTTAAAGCTCTTTGACTAACACATCAAGGTGGTCAATATTCTGTAACTTTCAGACCATGTGATGTTGCTTCAAGAAGCAGCTTTAGAACAGACCCTGGTTTGGTTACCTTACAGTCACGTGTTTATGCTACCAACCACACTTCTCTGCATTGCTTCTGCCAGGAAGGACAAGAAGAAACAGAGAGGAAGTAGGATGCTAACTGCCAGTTGTTTTTTGTCTAGTATTTTTAAAAAATTCTCTGTTTAGATAATAAACAATAAATGTAATCTATTAAAGCAGTATTTAAGCAATAATGAACTTAAACTCTCCCCAGATCTTTACTAGCACAACACTGTATTTTCCTGATAGAGATGGAAATTGTGGAACCAGTTTTGATGCAACATTTTTCAATATCACAGTTTCTGTTTGCTTTAGTTTTTAGCTACAGTAACCACACCTACTTTACTTTTTAAACTAAGAAGTGAACCAATGAGCACAGCCACCTACTGTATAAATTTCTAGGGCTACACCTACAACATGGGATCTCAAACTAATCTGATAAAGGCAGAAAACATGACACAAACCAGGAAAACTGAAGAACATCATAGTTTTCTTTGGTAGAACAATATTCAGAGTACCTCTGAGTTCTCTGACCCTTATTCATGCATAGAGACTTCATTCTTTCCCAGTAATTGCTCTTTGAGATTCAACAAAAAGTCCGTGAAGCCAGAGAAAAAGTGATAGGACACCAGCAAATGAAGCATGAGTCATTATCGCCTGCCATCACTCAAGCACATGAATGCAAATGCTGGCACAAACCGAGACAATAAATGCACTGATGACACTGACTCATAGGGTGCAGAAGTTAACCATCAATGTAGTCATCATCCTCTCTGTACTTCAAGCTTCAAGTGCACTCTGTAATAATGAGATTCTTCATGCTCTAGACAAATTCAGCAGTGGAAGGCCTGAGGCTTTGCATCAATTCAGTGTGTGTCAATGGCTTATAGTTTAAAAAAAAAAAAAAAGGCAGACGGCTACCAAGCTTCTAATTCTTTCAGTGCAAACCTCTAAAAGCTTGCAGTTTATTGTATCTTTTACTCCTCCAAACCCACTAAGAATGTAGAACCAAATAAAGCAAAGGGAGGGGGGGAGAGTAAAGGGAGTGGAAATGTTAAAACCAGCTTCTTCTGCTCTGGAAAAAAGCTACGGAAACTCCCAAACAAACAAAAAGACAAAACAACCACCTCTTCCTTAATATTACCTCATCCTGAAATGAAACATAGGAGAGATTCAACCCTAACGCAGGCCAAGACAAGAAATAAAAGTGAGGTTGTGGGAAATCAAATGGGTACATGGCTGCATGTATGTAATCGATGTACAGTAAAATCTTTCAGAAACATGCTTTTGCCTGATGCAATAGCTAAAGGGAAAGTAGTATTTTTCTAAGATGCGAAAGAGGAAACAGAGGGTAAAAATCTGATGTTTTCAAGTCAGCAGAAGCTTTGAAATGAACTTCAAATGGATTGACTGTTTAACCTGAAGAGAAGCTAAAATGAATATTTAAACTCATCAGCATGAAAAATGCTGTAACTGTTTCTTTAGAAAACTGTGGTAACAAATTCTGGCTCACTGAAGATTGCTACAATCTCCTCTATCACAACTTATTAAAGATCGAAGTGTCTGTAATTGAATCCTAAATCTCCTTTGTTCTTAAAGAGGCTAACTAAATAAAACAAAACCATAGATATTTACAGTGATAAACTTAGCGGTAGCAAACCAAAATATTATTTCAAAGTAAAATTATAATGATCTCTCATTAAAATCCACATCAGGAAAAAAATAGAATGAAAGTATGAAGAACAAAGAGGAACAGCTCTAAAACTTGGACTCCTTGGGTCCCAGTCAAAAGTTCCTAAGGGTAACACTGATGCAATTAATAATCAATGAATTAATAACCTTTGGGAAAGAGGGATTACAGTCGCTACTTGGACAGTACCCAAGACATTCTGAAGACTACTTTAATCTAAATTAACACAAACTTCCCAAGAAACTCTCTCAAGATCATCTTCTAATTTTGAGTCACTGAGGTTACTCAGTGAATCAGAACTAAAACAAGAAGACAGAAAGATGAATTCTGCAGACCAACACACATGTAGTAATGGCTGGGGAGGGCCATCAGAGACTGTCTCTAAGTAATCATTTTTATGAAACTGAATGAAGTTCCTGGTAAATCTTTGAAAATAATTATACAAATTTTTTCATCTCTCTCTACACTTGGAAACAAGTTCCTGACCTCTGGCCTTGCAACAGTAAGCAATACTCTTTGCCTTCTGAGTTTGTCCTATAAGAAGCAGGTTTGAAATCAGTGGCAGGCATATGGCATCACACGTTCTAAATGCGAGTTTCCTTCTACCTCACACTGATGAGTAGTTGCAGGATGCACTCACTCTTACCACCCTGTGTCAGTTAGAGGAGCAGCTCAGGCAACAGGCAGAAGACAAACCTTTTGAAGGCAAATGCAACACATTATGCATTTCTCAAGAGCATGCAAGTGGAGTACAGTTGTACACAGAAGCGCACAAGGTGACAGGGACTGGGAAAAGCAACAATTATTTTGAGAATTGGTGAATGTATAACCTTTGACTAACTTCATAGCCCTGACCTCCTGCATGAGACCAACAAACACCAACTGAAGCACCACAGCATTGATATCGTTTGTCCTTTGCTTGAACAAACATTATGCACAATGAGAAAACCTTTGATACCATTCATCATTATAAAGTCCTGCGACAGAGATGTCAGACTAGGCAGAGGCAGGTCTCAAGCAGCTCCATTTTTGTTTCTCTGATTAAGCACAAAGAGTGGTTGTGCCAATTGTTTCTCTGCCCTGAAGCATCTTTCCTGAAGATACAGAAGAATGGTTGAGAACTGATGGCAAAGCTCATGAAGAGATGGTGCTGTGGCACTATCAGCATGCTGATGTCCTCAAGCTCTGTACTGTCACTTCCACAATGATGGATACTCAGCACCTGTGTTGCCTTGTCCAGTAGCACATGGAACTTGAGGGACTGGCTAGCAGGAGACAGCTCAGCTAGATGAAGATGCCAGAAGGATAGATATAACATACCATTGATCAAAGGCTGACTGCTTTACACAACATAGGCAAGGAAGTATTTCTGGGAAGTTAAGAGTCCTGAACAAAGGCAATGTTTATTTCACAAACCAAAGTTTTATACACAAGGTTCCTAAAAAGAAAAAAAAAAATATTTAGTTATGTGCTTTAGGTTTCAAACATTCTCACCTCTGACATGTGAAACAAAGATTTCACTTCTTGTATCTGACAACTCCAACAAGACACATCCAGTGAAACAAATAAAAGGCACAACTCAAGTAAGCTGGTACATGTCAATGGCCCCAAACTTTACTGTAGCATATGCGATACACAAAATATTGATTTCTTCCTGTCAGCACAGGCGGGCAAGAAGCCCTACCACAGATATTCCCTATTATTTCTGCAAAGACTATCTTCGCTCTCCTTATAGTGAGAGGGTCATAGCTTCCCTGTAGAGATGCCTTTATGGCTTGTGTAAAATTAAAACAGGGAGCCTAACAGGTCTTGTTAAAGATTAAACAGGCATGCTGATACCTAGTTGAAATTCAACTTAACACCTCGAGTTGCTCATGTCAATTTTTTGAAACATGGTGAAAAAAGGTAATTGTCAATTAATGAACCATCGACTTGGGGTTGGTGGAAATCAATAACATGAAACAATATGAAGCTATACAATCTTAATCAGTATTCTATAATGAAAAGGCTTTTAGACAGACACACAGAGTAATTGGCTGTTCCCATGTGGCCCATCCTCTAAGCTATACAATAGTCCAATTAAAATATAACATCAGTAGCACCACAGTTGTTTGTTTTGTGGTTTGGGTTTCTTTTTATATGCACTAGGTTACATTTGTTAAATCAAAAGTTGCAGACACTGAAGGAGCATGCACAGAACAGTAAAGCATAGATCAAATCCACAGGATCAAATTCAGGTCAGATACCACAGTCATGAACCTTAGGCCTCCAATTTACTATCTTTCCAATTATATGTACAGGCTTGATGATAGAATTCACATCTCTTGCATTCCACCAGAAATACAGCACTGCTCAAGTAGAAATTTCTCTTTTCAACATTGATTGTAAAATTTCTCAGGACAATACCATATCCTTCACAGAAGATATGGTATCTCAGGAGAGATACCAAACTAAGACCAGTTTGAGATTAAACTTACTTATTGCCACCAAAGAGTAAGAATCCACAGAGACTTCAAAAAACAAGAAAAAATACCAAGAGGATCAGAAAAGGTTGAATGTGCATTAGAGTGAGCATGATCAGGAAAATGCTCCAGCCCCTTTCCCCTCCGCATGATTTATGGTAAAGGATTAGAAAGGATTGTAACTAAACGGTCCCATTAGGTTGCAAGTACAACAGAAGTTCGTGAATGGAAATTACAGATCTACTGAAAATAGTGTGCCCAGAGGTATTAGAAGAAAGGTCAACATTTCCTTACCTAAACCTATCCTTTTGAAGTCATTATTGACTAATGCATTCTTAGACTAGTTTTGCCCACTTAAAAATTTTATAATACAAGGCAAGATAAAAAATTTTTTACTTGCACTGCATACTGGACACTAAATAATAGAGCAAATTATAGGGGGTTTGGTTGGGTTTTAAATGATAAATGATCACACTGCTATTTCTGTGAGCAGGCAAGATGCCCATATTAGAAATCATTAATGTTGGAAAGGACCTCCATGATCACTGAGTCCAACCTTTGACCTAACACCATCATGGTGTCAACTAAACCATGGCACTACATGCCACATTCCTAGAACATCACCTCTCTGGGCAGCCCATTCCAATGCTTAAACACTCTTTCAGCAAAGAAATTTTTCCTGATGTTTAACTTGAACCCTGGTGCAACTTGAGACCATTTTCTCTTCTCCTGTCACTACTTGCCTGGGAGAAGAGGCTGACCCCTACTCTAACACATGATCCTTTAGATCGTAACCCATCCAAATGTATTCTGCTTTAACTGTAACAGCTTGAGGGGAACTAATGAGACATTTTAAACAAAAAAGAATAATTTGTTTATTTGACAAGTTAAACATGAAGCTAGATTATTCTTTTTTAGCATATGCCAGTTTGAGACTATCAGGCCCCGTACCATAAGGCAGTGCTCATTCAGACCCAGATAGGTAGCTTGGTACTTGAAGAATGAATGGGAGAACTGAAAATTAAGCTGTCTGTTCAGTGACACAAGACTCCAAGAACTGCAGCTGTGGGCCATCCCATTATATCCCAGTTAAAATTTCTGATTGATCCAGCTGCAAGAAGGAAGCAATCATTTCACTGAGGCTGCTCTTCAGCAATCTTGTATATTTTACAGGTGTTAAACAATAGAATATATTTTGGATTTCCTTAAATATGGTAGGTAGATTGGAAACTAATAACACATGGACAAGCAGTCCTTACAAGGCCAAATTTTTAGTCAGTGTTGCACAAGAGACCTACAAAACATATAGGCTCCAGAAGACTGCAGATTCAGCAGATTCACTTTCAGAGACAAAAACAAAAACAACAACAAAAATAAACAAAACCCCCAAACAAACTAAAAAAAAACCAACCAAACAAAAAAACCCAACAAAACCAGAAAAATTCTTTGTAGTTATCTTTGGGAGCTGGATTCCACACATACACTTAGACAGTGCCATGACAATGCTTAGGGGTTTTTCAGTAGAAACCCACAAGCAGGATTTTTTTTTCTCTTTTAATGAGAAACATAAGGTTATCACTTTCAGGCATCTAGATGTTATTATCTCTATGCAGCAACTGCAAGGAAGTACTGTAGAGCTAGCAGAAGGTGGCAAACCAAAGAAAATATGCTGTATTTAGTAAGGATTAAAACTCCCAATGTTATTTCAAAATGTTGTTTAAGCCCTCTGAGAAGCATGGAAGAGGTGTCAGCATTCCATTAACAATGCACTTATTATCCACCATCATCTAGAAACACCAGAGCACTTGGCATCTTGTTAATACCAGAATCACTCATTTGATTACACATAGATTTTCACCTTCCAAACAGAAATGAACCTTAAGCTTTGGGAACATCACTGCACACTGGACACTGTCGCACAGATCATTATGGTTTTAACACACAAGTTAAGCAGCAGCATTGCTACACTTCACAGAGAGACTGAAAAGCTGTACTTGAATAGCAGCATGAAATTGCTTAATTAAGGACATTTTTTTAAGAATTACTAAACTTATTAACACCAGGCTTGAAATTAAATACCCAAACATATTAAACATTAAAAAAAACCCAAGAGTGGTACTTTAGCGTCTCACAGTACATCTCAGTTTTGTCATAAGTTCCATAAAGACCTAAGTAAGAAGAAGGCAAAAGGATGGGGGAGAGCAATCAACACAAACTGAATCAACAGTTCTGGTTTGGACACTAAAGCTGGTGGAAATGATACAGGGTACCACAGTTCTTGTTTTAGTGCATGAAGCATACCAGCCAACACTTCATAGGGAAAAAGAGAAAGGAAAAGTAGAACTGGTATTATAGGAAAACTCTATTAAAAAGCAAGAGCCCTTCAGGATGGCTATCCCTTTGGTCCCTTTAGAGCCATTCTTTTTGGGGTTTACACAATTAAAAAAGCTTCACTGATATTGGATCGTTTACCAGCTCTATAAATTTCTTATTTGTTAAAAAGTGTAACACTTACAGGACTTGTTAAAGGTCAGCAGCAAACGGCCATGAAAGCAAAGAGGCAGTGGTAAATTATATTTTGAAAGTGAATGAAGGAAAGAATCACTAAAGATAAAGAGGAGAAAAAAAATCAGAAGTCCAGTAGCAGGAAGCAGCATGAGGAAATTAAACCATCCTACCCTGGCAAGCATACTCATTCTTCTGCAAATACCAAAGCTTTTATCACGCAGCTGCCAAATGCCAAGACATTGTTTATCATGTAGGCAAGCGCAAAATTCAGAGGTAGAATTTTCATGTGCTGCAATGGCATATTTAGAAAGATAAAGAAAAGCTCTCTTATAATTATATATGGATTACAAAAAAAACAAACAAACAACAAAAACAACAACAAAAAACCCCACACACATAGGACTTCCATTAATTTCAATATGAAGTTCAGTATATTTTGTCATTCTTATATTAATTTTCTAGAATGGAAAATTTTCTATTTTTAATACTAGCACAGCAGATGTTGACAGGGAGCAGCCAGCCTCAGAAGATGCAGTTGAAATTCAGAGGGTCCTGTAAAATTAACATATAACCTGTTTTGGCTTGAAGAATAAATAAAACAACAAAATGGGTCTTTTTCAAAGAGATTGTTAGTTATATTTAATGTAAGTGTCACTGGAGAAAAACCCCTAGAAATGTGAAAGGCAACACAAAGATTTTGTTTCAAGTTGGTGACTTGACCCGTTTGCCCATACTGACTTAATATTAAGTTATGATCATTGAAGTCTCCTCTGCAACCAACCGGGCCAGAGTCCTGTAAAATAATTATTTCTAATTTTGGAAAAAGAGCAAAAGGAAAAAAAAAAATCAACATATTATTCATTTCAGCTTCTTAAGCCACCATCAACATGCCTCTGCTTTGTGAACCTTCCAGAAAAAGCAGGTAAACTTTGGCAGATACCACAGGTTTTGTGCAACAGGTTCACCCTGCCCATTTTAAAGACTCTTGAATGAAGAAGCTGAGATACCAAGCAAATCCCAAACAAGTCAGTCAGAGAAGTCCAAGCATATCACTGAAACAATTACTTGCTGCCCAGATATGCAAGCCTTTTAAAAAAGCCTCAACTCCTGAAGCCTTCTGCCCCAAGGTATCCCCTTTCAATGACATTCTGGCTGAGCTCCTGAATCTCATACAGCGAATCAGTATCACAGACAATACTGCTGGATGTTTGCTTTGGTCTGCAGCACACTGACAGTTAGCATCGATTAAAATCTCAAACAGACCAAGGTCTAGAAAGCGACACCGTAATGGACTTCAAGCTTTTACTAAATAAAGCTGAGGAAATCAACACAAAGATGCAGAGTCTACCTCAGCAGAGCCAGTAGTTCTCTGGAAAGCCTACAAGATTGGTAATTCAGCAGAAGAAACCATGGTTTAGAGATGCTTTCTGTTCACTGGGAATTGATTATACTGAATTTCAGAAGGATTCTCTGGAAGACACTGTAGTATTTAATAGGGGCTACCCATCTTTACATCAGCTTCACCTACTTGCAGGAAGAAAAGCTTGAACAGCAAGATGGGATTGGCAGAAATGGTTTGTGTAACAGCTTTCAAAGTGTTTGTGCACTGGAAGTGCAGGACAGCATGTAAGCTGATAAGGATAGAATGGAAAAATATAGTGCTCTATTAATGCCAGTATCCTCACACTTGACTTTCTCACCTCTCTCTCTCTCTCCTCCTTTATTTATTGATGCTCAGCCACCACTATATCTGACACATAATTTGGTTATTTCCTGACTATATTTTTGGTCAGTAGTGAAGAAGGGCAGAATAGAGGCACTATTACCACTGGTCCCAGCATGAAACCTGCCTATATGCTCCAACAGACAGCTCAACTCATAATGGTTGACCCTGGAATAGTCTGCTAACATGGTGACTGTTTAGTGACCGAGTAGCTCATTTTTGCTTGAAGAACCCTTACAGTTTATAAACCCTCTTGTTACAATTTTTCACGACAGATGTTCTCCTCCTCTTACCCACCATCAGAATTCTGGAGGTTTGGTTGTTGTTGGCTTTTTGTTCTCATATTCACTGACACTAGACTTCATTGTGTATGCATATTTTGAAATAAAATAAGCTGACAATGTCAATGTTATATTCTTTACCATTGATTCAACTATCTTATTCTTCCCCTCCTGTACTTCCTACCCTCACCTCAAAGCCACTCATAATGAAAAAGCAGTTGTAAAAACTGATCTGGCTGCAATATTTTGAAACAAAAGATGAATATAACTGTCCATTCTAAAGGGCTACCTGTTAATATTTTTAATGACAAAACAGTTGTACAAAGCAAATCCAGCATATGAGGATAACTACAGTTAAAGAAACTACAGACAGAAGGAGCATATTTGTAAACAAAAGACCCATAACATTGTGTTATGGGAGAAAGAGCATGAGTCAGATTGGGGGCGAGAATTTTCACCACTGTGTTTTTTTTTTTTATTCTTCTTTGACTTCTTTCAAGTAAAGGCTTGATAACAGATACTCCTTTTCCTTGTGAATTGAGAGTTCAGACAGTAGAAGAAATTCATGACTCAAGTTTCATAGAATTCAGTAACCTTCCCCCTCTCCTACTGTTACACATACATCAGGCACACGTTAGAGTGCAAGAGGAAAAAGGAAAATATTTCTTCAAGCTAACTCTGTGGCTGATGGCACTCTGCTCCTGTCAGTGTGGCAAATGGAGTCTACTACAGTGTACTCATCTGTATTGAGAGAGAAATTACTCCTGCCCATCAGTCACAGAGTGGATGAGGTACAAAATCCATTCCCATGATGAATAAATCTGAGTTAAAAAAGGTCAGAATGTCTTCAGTGTCTGCTGGGGACAAATCTCATTTAAGGTTATTACATTCCTGTCAAAATCTTCACCAGAGTCAGTTTACCTACCTGTTTCTTCCCTGCTTTTTCTAAAGTCACTCAGCTGTGCACAAATTTACTCCTTTACTTTTTAATATCACATTGTTTTCTCTAGCAATGTAGGATATATCTTATCCAGTTACAAGGAAGACAGCTTTAATCTCAAATAGTGTCCATTCTAAACTTAGCACTGGAAATGGAAAAATACATGGGATGAGGCTCACACCTTTCAGACCCATCCTTTAAAGACTGTGAAACTCATAGTTTTCTGACAAGAAATGGATTCCTACATCTGAAGGGCTAAACATCTGAAAGGAAAATCCCAGCCACAACTTCCAGGAACAATAGCTAAATCTGCAGTTAAAATCTGCTGTGCAATTTAAAGACCACCCTTTCCCTATTTATCAATTGTAGTGCCCCAAAAATATCCTAGGTGCTCCAAGATGGGTTGAAGATCTGTTTTCCTGTCAAGTCACTATTCATAGATCCATTTTCCAGTGTGGCAGAGAGAAGCAATTCAGCTCAAGTGACCCTCTGAGAACAGGAGCTTGTTCAGGACAAACTGAGGGCAGCGGATGGTTGGCTTCTCTGAACTAAAAGCTTTCTCATCATCTCACATCAAACCTATGACTACTAATGGACTTCAACTAAATCCTTCTGAGAGACTGTCAGAATAATTTTTCCAAGCTGTCCTTGCAGAACTCTCCTTATCTTCATCTGAAGTCCTGGGGTTTTTGTGCTGCAGGAATAAGTCAGGTGAAAAAACACTCTGCTCTTGTAACTCTGAAAACACTTTTCAGCCAGAAGCTACTATAAATTCACAGATCATTTAAAAGAACTGCTGGTATGTTATGGAGACTCCAACTATTTGGAAACACTCTTATTTGTTCCCTATTTTAAATGTCTTTACAGATTCCTGGTTCTGGCTGTAATTCATGACAGCAGCAGGAAAATGTGTGTCCCCTCCCAACAGTTCACTCACTGCTGTTGTTTTCCCTCTACTCTAGTCATGGTTCTTGATCTGCAAGCATAAAATTTGTTCCTCTGGGAAAAGAATCATTACAAACAGAAGGCCTAAAATCTCAACTTGGGAATTAGCAGACACATTCAAAGGTATTTTTTTCCCCTGGCATTTGCCTCAAAAAAGAAGAAAGCAGATAGTGGTGTTGAAGAACTAGATAGTTTTATACAAGGCCTGCTTAGCCCTTCTCCAAAATACTTTCTAACAGAGTCAATAATCAATTAAGAAACGCCTGTCCTTCAGGAACCAATCTGCATGCAAACTGGAAGTAAAGCATTCCGTTACAGGGCTGACAAATTTGGAACAGCCCTGCTCCTCCCACAGGAGCTGCATGCTGAAGCAACCATAGCCCATCCTGGCAGGTATAGAGTGCCCACCTTCCTGCACCTCTCCCAGTGTCTGTTCCTTCCAGAAGGAGCCAACAGGGGCCCTCCCTGGCTGCCCAACACCAGGCTATACCACATGACATAGATGAGCAGTTCTCAGCAAGAGGGTTTGTGAGTTTTCACAAGCACTGCACATCTGTGCACAGGTCAGAGGGCACATTTTGCTTTAAGTGGGACTGAAAGTGCCCACTGAATCAGCAGGTTTTTTGTGTGAAGCACACTTTAGGTCTGAAAATAAAGTTTAGGGTTAGCAAGACTTCAAGAGATATTGTGCATGCCATGACTTTCACTCCTTTGGATGTTTAGTACTCATAAACCCAGCTCCCTGTCCGGCTTCCTTTAGACACCCTGCTGCTGACTTGGAAATGTGGAATTGTTTCCACAGGAAGGACCCTAATGAGAGGGCTGGTTAAAAACCTTAAAATAAAGGGAATGAGAAGGGAACTAGAGAGAAAAGAAGCTTTGCTAATTCTCCAGGTCTCATTTGTGAAATTAATTAGTTAATTATAAACCAAGTAAGTGCAGACACATTCATGCTATCCCGGCATTCAAAAACTCGGGAAACCCTCAAATGTAACCCTGCGACAGGATAAAAACAGCAGCTCCTTCCTCGCCGCGGGCCGAGCCGGGCAGAGGTCTGGGCCGGCCCTCGGCAGCCCCCTGCTGGGCTGCCCGGGAAGCGGAGAATGGAAAATCCCGGGGCCGGACAGCGTTCCCATCCCGGACGACACGACCACCGCGCTGCCCAGAGGTGCCCATAACCCCGAAGAGCAGCAGCCATCACCATCTGTCTGAACAACGCAGCTCTAAGTTACCATTTGCCATTCTCAGATTTTGTCAGGAGTGTTTGAACTGCACGAGAGAGCTGAAGACAATGTTTAAAAATAAATAGTCGGCAATACAGGACTGAACTGGGAATCCGCCGATGGAAGATCAGGAGAGCAGTCGCTGAGGCCAGTCCCAGCGGAGTCCTGCAGGGCAGGCTGCTCCAGCTCCTCCCTGCGGCACACTTGGCAGCCGGCTCCTCAATTTAGTTTTAAGTGTTTGTTTTTAATCGCACATGTCGGCATGCCGGGTGGTTAACTTACAATGTGTCACACAAAACAAGAACAAGCCTCCCAGTTAATCAAATACCAACAAAACGTCTCATGTCTTATTAATGATTCTTGGATCAGAGCCAGCTGGCGTAAGTTTGAAAGCCAAGATCCCTCTGCTTTCCTCTCTATCTTAATCATAGTGCTATACACTGAAGTTGCTAGAAACATGGACAGCAAGAGATGGCCTCCTATATGCTACCACAAAAGAGGTTTTTAATGATGCCTGTGGCTGCACCTCTCTCTTCCTCGGTAAAACAACGGGGAAGCCAAGCAAGCCCCATAGCACGTGTGGAACCCAAAGCCTGTCTTTAATGTTCCATACAATCTCATGTGCATGGTACAGGTTCTACTTGGCTGGACAACCTATCATTCAGTCTGTGGTTCACAGAAACGATGTGACTGTTCCCTCACTCCAGTTACATCCACACTTTCCCCAGACAGAGGTATTATCTCTCTGTGGGTACTCTGCAGCTTTTGTGCTGTGACCCAAACACACACAGCCATGCAGTGGGGAGGAATTGGTAATATTCAACCAGGGCTTAATGCAAGAGCATTTCTTTCAGTAGCTGTGTGGGCACACATTAAGTTTAAACCACTGATCAAACTGTATTTCAATTACAGCTGGGTTCAACTAATCACAAGCTTTCAAAAATCTGCAGATCTCACAGGAAACAGATTTCTTTACGTAATGTATAGGAGATTTTTAGGTCTAAATTCAAACTCAGTAAATGTGTTTTTCCCTTTTTCAACCTTAAGGTACAAGATCCATAGACTAGAAGAATTTACCCACTTCCCTGACCAATTAAGTCTAATATTTTGTGCAAAAAACAACTCCCAAGATGGTAGGAACAAAATACCGCAGTAACAATAACATTCTCAAGCTATAAAAGCACTAAACCAAACTTGCAGTCTCAATTTGCATTTCCCAGAGTGAGCCCTAACTTTAACATATTGTAATAACATTGTATTAAATCTTAGAGGCTTGTTCTTTGGCTTCTGGTGGGATGTCCAGAGATACTGGGCACTTTACACAATCACACTTTCCAATACTGAATACATACAAATGGCTGGCTTAACCAAAGATGATGCCTTCACATAACTAACTAGAATTATTCCAATTTTGTATTTGAGATATATAAGAACTTTCTAGGGGAAAACAACCTGGTAAAAAAAATAAAATCCTGAACACATCACCACCACACACAAATCCCCAGAGAAGCTGGGGGCAGGGGAGGGAAGTAAAAGGAAGTAAACAATAATGTTGGTTTTGAATGTCTGCACAGCAAAGACCTTTATCATATTTATTATACCTTTACAGTAAAACTTAATTTCCAGAAAGGGAAAAACAGTAGAGGTCAACAACATTATCAGTTTCTTAGAATCTTAAATGAAGGAACAGGTATTTTGGTGAATGTTTCATTTATTCCAAAGATGAGGCCTCTTGCTAGAAAATAGAATTAGAGAATTACAGAATCAACTAGATTGGAAAAGACCTCTGAGATCATTGAGTCCAAGCTTTGACCCAACATTACATTGTCAACTAGACCATGGCACTAAGTGCCACATCCAATCTCTCCTTAAATACCTCCAGGGACAGTGAGCCTACCACCTCCCTGGGCAGCTCATTCCAATGCCCAACCACTCTCTCTGTAAAGAACTTCTTCCTAATGTCTACCTAAACCTCCCCTGGTAGAGCTTAAAACTGTGCCCTCTTGTCCTGTAGGGTAGTTGCCAGGGAGAAGAGATCAATCCCCAAGAAGAGATCAATCCTACAACCTCCTTTCAAGCACTTGTAGAGAGTGATAAGGTCTCCCCCAAGCCTCCTCTTCTCCAGGCTGAACAACCCCAGCTCCCTCAGCCACTCCTCACAGGACTTGTGTTCCAGTCCCTTCACCAGCCTTGTTGCATCATTAGTTATAGTTCAAGACTATAAATCTGCTCTTTTTAGTGTAACAATATTCCAATACATTCTTTTAGTAATCCCATATACGAAGACCCTCCCATAATACACAGAAATGTCAAGGGCATATTTTTAGCATTATTTGCAAAATGGATGTAATATTTTACATGAAGAATAATTATTTCCTTTTGGATACTATCTAAAAAAAATACATTAATTTTTCATAATACAAGATCCAAAAGCCTAAGGCCACCTAAATCTTTGGCAGCAGGTATATCCTACTGAGTATTACATACTTCGAGCAAAACTGAAACCAGTAGTATGTTAGTGGTACAGAGAGGGCATAACAAAGAAGAGGAACATAAAACAGCCTTCAATTAATTCTTTCTGACTATGCAAGTGTCAGACAGAAAGAGGACAGGTTACCCATAATATGCCAAAGAAATATATTACAATAGCTTGATAATCCTACATATTAAAAAAGAATATACATTGATCTTCTCGGTATTCAGAAAATAAAAAATAGAATTACACATGCACACACTAGTACAAGACCATTCTCTATGAAAATTGTTCTAGAACCCTACCCAGTTTCAAAGTACAAGACCACTTGCTTCTAGAACACTATCCTAGAGGGCAAGAAAACTTACACAAAACACCTCACTTTACCACTAATTCTTTAGTTCATAAACAGCTTTGAAAAAACACTATTCTTCAGAATAAGACAGGTTTTGTGACCCAAAATGATCAGCGCAGGAGAGGTCAGATTGATGCAATCATGCAATCATACTGGTAACCAAAGTAGTGGTTCAAACTGTTCACAAACAGCTGAAATCAAGACAGGTAGCCAGGATAAGACTACAGATGTTTATAAAATGTTAACTGGGTATTTCACTCAGTTCTGAGGCAGAATTAACAGCTTCATGTACCAACCTTATGATTTAATTGCCTGCTATAATACTCTGATGGTTTAGCACTTCAGGATATCATCATCGTTAACTCACTGATATATCGATTCAATTTCACTCCTGACTTGGATTTACTGCATTGCTCGTTCTTATTTAGCACTTCAGACTGTACCTACAAGTGAGACTTGCTTGACGCTTTTTTCGGTCCATTAGGAACAAGTAAGAACTGCTTCCTTTCTCAGCTTTCAAACAGGACTGATAACTACAAGTCCAAAAAATTTCTCATGCTGCTTTTGGCCAGGGCAGAGTTAAATTTCTTCACAGTGGCCAGTATGGGGCTATGTTTTGGATTTCTGCTGAACACAGGGCTGATAATACAGAGATGTTTTTGTTATTGCTGAGCAGCGGGACAAAGCCTTTTCTGCTTTTCGTACTGCCACACTTGGGAGGAGACTGGGGAGTACTTGAGAAGTTGGGAGGAAACACTGCCAGGACAGATGGCCCCAAGTGACCAAGGGGATATTCTATACCATATGACATCATGCTCAGTATATAATATGGGGAAAGAAGAAGGAAGAGGAGGATGTTTGGAGTGATGGCATTTGTCTTCCAAATAACCATTGTGCATGATGGAGCCCTCCTCTCCTGGAGATGGCTGAACACCTGTCTGCCTATGGGAAGCAGTGAATGTTTTGCTTTGCCTATATGCATGGTTTTTGCTTTCCCTATTAAACTGTCTTTATCTCAATCCAGGAGTTTTCCAGCTTTTATCCTTTCAATTCTCTCCACAAGCGCACTGGTGGGGGAGTGAGTGAGCAGCTGTGTGTTACTTGGTTGTTGGCTGGGGTTAAACCATGACATTTATTTAAAAAAACCCAACTGTCTGCATCTTTATGTTAATGTATTTGCCCCTCAAAATAAAAAATACATTGCAAAAGAACATAAATTCTTTTACACTCATAATTTCATACATCTCTAATTAGTATAAAACCAGTGACAAACATCTGCTGCTTCAGCCAGATAATAAGATATGCAGTGCAAACCCCTATTGCTAGAATAAAACACATTCACTAGTAATTGATCAAGATGTATCTTCTGACAGAGGCTTCCCACTGGCCTTTCATGCTGAAATATCTCTACATTTGGATTATACACTTTACTTACAGTTACCATGCCCAGGCAAATGGTAAAACTATTGCTGCCCCATCCTATGTGCAAAGACCTCCCAGGAAAACCAGATGGTTATTGACTCACTTCACAATGTTATTGTATTAACAAGATCCACTGATAAGAGGTTTCCCACACTTAAATTATGAGAACCTTTCTTCTGGAATCCACTAGGCACTTGGAGGCTATTTATGCTGCCATTAACAGCATATGCTGTGCACACATACAACACTTAGTGACAGAATGATTTGCAGGGCATGGAGTAGGATAGAGAAAAGGGATGCTGAGCTGTCAAAGTAACGTCTCATTAAATCATATGAAAATAGTGAAGAGGAAAGAATAGGGCATCGGGAGAAGTGGAATAAAAACAATTTAAATAGCTTTCATGCTGTTTCTAGGAGACCACGTAACAGAGCTGCTGAATGGAAGATACCCGCTGTCAGCAACAAGCAACAGTAATACAGAAGGGCAGGGGACTGAAAGAGGGGAAAAGGAGCACACACAGACACCGGTTATTAATCACATTTCAGATTGTCCATTTCCACCAGAAAACTAAATTAAATAAAGCATGAGGAAACCAATATAACCAATAGAGAATTCAAACAAAAAAGTTTCAGCTCTACTAGACCAATGATGATGACAAATTTAATAGAAACACAACACTATCACTTTGACAAGGTGTGGAAGTGTTTTATAGCTCTACCAGAAATACTTAGGTAAATTTTGTGCATAAGACTCAGCTGACACCACAGGTCATTTCTTCTGCAGAAACAAGAACTGGTTTGGCCAACAGAAGAGTATGGTGGCAAGAAATCCATGCCTTACAGACAGATACTAAAATGTAGCTCTTCAGCCTCAGGCCATTTACAGAAGTAGCTCAGAAAATGTTTTTACAGATGAGTGGACACACCAGGTACATAAAGTCCCAGTTCCAAAGAACTGAAAGCCTCACTGCTAATGTCTTTTTCTGCTTTTTAAGAAACCTGCCTTTCTATTTAGAGTTATCTGACAAGTCCAATCACCTTTCCAAGCACTCAAAGAAAAAGCCTGACAAGTTACATATCAGGCAAAGTTTTGTATTATTTATACATTACAATCACAATTTCTGTTTCAATTTCCAAGTATCTTCCACCTATAAAAGCCTAAAAAGTTACAGTTTGCTTTTTCACCATCCTCACTTATATGTACAGTAATTTCTATTTTGTATACAAAGAATAGTATGTTTCAAGGAAGGCCAAATTATTTGAATAGACCTACAGAATAATTCAACAGCAGAGCTAAGAATCAAAGAATATCCTGAATGGGAAAGGACCCTCAAGGATCACCTCCCTCGGGGATGCTGTGCCTGATGCACCCCAGGACAGGGTTGGCCCTCCTGACTGTCAGGGCACACTGCTTGGACAGATTGTAGTCCTCGTGGCTCCCAGTCTTTTGGTTTAGTTATAGGACTGAAGAACTGCAGAGAGGAATTCAGGCTGAGAACGTTGCCAACTCGCCATTAGACAAAAAAAGCAGATCATTTAAAGAGATCTCCTGTAGAAGGATTTCATTGTTGGACCTCACAAGGCAGCACAATGAAGAGAGCGATTTGACTCAGGAAAGTAGAGGAGGGCTTAGCAAATACCATAGCTCTGCACCACCAGCTTCGCAAAACTTCAAGATACTAGTCTGGTAGACTACATACACATACACTTATGTAAGTATGTAGCAGATGACACTAAGTGCCATGGGCAACTTTGTTAAAGTTACTTTGTACCAGAAAAGGCAACAGTATTTAGTACAGAGCTTGATACTGAAGGAAATGGATTGCTATTAACAACATCATTTTCCAAGGTCATTTCTTAGAGGTTAGTTGGATAAAGGCAGTTAGTTTGGAGACAGACATACAAAACATTACTTTCAACAACATGCAAAATAGTGCAGATCAAGTTTGCAGCATTTAAATCTTGGTATGGCAATTACTGCAGCAGAGAACTGGCCCAAACTGTTCTCTTTAAATAAGCAAACTAATAGAAAAAGTACTGCCCACTCATCAAAACTGGATCTGTTTGTAGAAACATACCTTTTCAAGATTAAACACCTGTATCAGACGTGAACTGAAGGTCTGATGAGATGCCTGAAAAGGCACGTTCTTCTGGCATTTGCTGGTTTCAATAAATTGTCATGTTTTTATAAGAGAATACACCAACATGAAGTTAGCAGCCTAATTAATTTCAGAAGTTTCAAATGTATGGCTGTGCCTCAACTGAAAGGCAACTGTACTTTTTTATTTAGTTAGATCTGTACAGATAATCCATCTAGGTAAAATACTGGTATAAAAAGTCAATCTTGAATGAGCAATCCACAAAACTCCCAGATTCTTTGGATTGGAGATTCTCAAACTGCAGACAAGGAGTCCCAAAGCTTCCTACAGAAACATGCAATATACTTTTATCCTGCAGAAGATATAAAACAGCAGAAAAGGCTATATGCCTCCATGGAGGCAGATTATAAGGCTCACAAAAGGTACTATGTTCTAAACTGGTGCAAATCATCTGATTTACAGTAACTATCTCTGTGTACTCTTTACCCATAGCAAGTGTAAAACAATTTGAATTAGGAACACCACAGTTATTTGGAAAGTAAATTTCCCCAAGATTTGTTATATATTACAGAGCTGCTAAGACCCATTGCTTTTAATAAAGCTTTACTCCACAAGGCCCAATCTGTTTGCAACAAAGAAGGAACATCTCTGCTAGGTCTGAAAACTGGAGGCAGCAGACAGTTCAGCCACAAGACTCAGGGTTATTGCCAAATTGGTAGGTTGGCTGATCAAATCTTAATGCTTAATACTTAAAGACCATGGAAGAAGCAGGTTTGTAAACACTCAAGAGGGACTACCGCTGTTAATGAATGACATACCTTTGCAACCAGACTGTACCACCCTGCCCTGAGCTTTAGTATACTCGGTACTACTTAACAATTTAGGGCCAAAGCAAACTACAGTCATAACCCATTACCAACCAAGTATGCATTCCTGAAATGCATAACTTTTAGCAGTTTGACAGAGTAAAGCTACTTTTCCCACAAAAATCCGTGTGATAAATGGGGGATGTATGCAGGAACTTCAGAAAGAGACTTTAAATACACAGATATAGTATGAGTATATATTTTATATATATACGATACATATATCACTACCATATGACAGTATGAGTACATATAAGAATCACATGATGGTTGAGGTAGAGAGGGACCTCTGGAGATCATAAGGTACAACCTTCCTACTCAAGCAGTCACTTAGAACAGGTTACTGAGGACCATAGTCAGACTACTTAAAAGGAAGAATTTTTTTACAATATGGGTAGTGAGATACTATAACAGGTTGCCCAGAGAAGTGATGGATGCCTCATCCCTGGAAATATTCAAGGTCAGGTTGGACAGGGTTCTGAGAAAACTGGTCTAGTTGAAGATGTCCCTCCTCATTGCAGGGGGTTGGACTAGATGACCTTTGAAAGTCCCTTCCAACCCAAACTACTCTGTGATTCCATGTCCAGATGACTTCTGGATATCTCCAAGGTGGGAGACTCCACAACGCTCTGAGCACTCCATTCAAGTGCCTGGTCACCCTCACAGCAAAAAAATGTTCCCGTATGTTTAGTTGTGTTTCCATTTGTGTCATTCCCTCCTATCCTGTCACACGGCACTACTGAAAAGTGTCTGGACCCATCTTCTTGACACCCTGCTCTTTGATATTTGTACACATTAAGATCCCCTAATCCTTCTCTTCTCCAGACTAGGCAGTCCTATCTCAGCCTTTCCTCTTAGGAGAGATGCATCGGTCCTTTAATCATCAAGCAAGATCAGGGTTACTGATTCATCAAATAAAAGAGATCAGGATCAGAGTCATCCAACCAAGGAGGTGCTGACATTTTATAATGGAGAATGCCATAGAAGATTTAATCACCACTGGATTTCATTGTTGTCACTTTCCTTGAGTAATTTAGTGGAAAAAGATAGAAAAGCAAAGTGATGGTAGCAATTAGCATTGCACTGTATTAAGTGATCAGCAACAGAACTCTGACGTGGAGGATAAAGAAGTAACAGATACAGCAACGTCTTGCTGTTCTTGGGTAACTAAATCTAATTCTCTCACTGTGATCAGACTTCCATTTAACATCCAAGATCACACATAATCTACTTGAAGGTAGCTCAGTGCTCAAACATGTGGCAACATGGATCAGCCATGATGAACCTCTTGCAGAGGGAAGCGTTTTTTACCATTTAGAGCAGTCTTGCTCCTCTGCAGAGCTCACTGCCCTTTGCTGTTGGGTGATGTTAAGCCTGCCCTACATCGCCTGGTCTGTGAAGTGGTAAGCACACCAGCCTGAGCAGCACTCCAAATGCTAATTGCTATTGCTCCCCCGTGTCTGCCTTTTAAATGAGGGGAGAAAAAAAAGTAAGTTAACAGGATCGAAGAGAAACGAAACATGAAGCGGGGGGGGCGGGGTGAATTTGGCAGATGGATCACGATGTCAAGAGGTAAAATATCATTGGGGGATAAACAGCCTTCCTGCGGCAGAGTGTGGGAAGCTCCCCTGTAACATCACAAAGCAGCTTACGGAGCGGATTTAAGAGGTTTAAGCACTTTCTCCCCGCGCGGGGCTGCGCCCGAGCCGGGCCTGCAGCGCCCCCGCGCGGCCGCTCCGCGGCACAGCCGCCCGCGCCGCTGGGAGGGAGCGACACTGCCATCCCTCTGGACATCCAACATCCCGAACGGGGGCCGGCACCAGCTGCACGTCGAACTCGTTTACACTCTTGACTTAGTTAAAAAATGTTGAAAAAGGGTAAATTTAACAGCGGATAAAATAAACATATTCAGGGTACACACAGATACCAGCCTGCGCCTTCTCATTTGGTACATCTTGGTTACATCTTTATTTCCTGGTTAACCTTTTTAAACCACAAAATTGTCTTTTTCCTCAAACACTGACAGGCTGCCACACTACACCTGGAACTGACGTTTGCTGTTCTATACCAGTTGTTACCCACACATGCACCTACTCCACTTAGTTATGTACCTGATGGATCTGTAAAATCATCCTGTTATTTGTAAAAGGCCATGCTGCAGCACTGTTTAGAAATATGACAATCCTTGAAAGTTAAACTTTTATTTTATTGTAGTATTTATACAGCACAGAGCTTCCAATTCTCCTTTCAAGATGGCAGGAGATACTCAGTGCAAGCTAGGAAATTAAGTCACTATGATGCAATCTAGTGAAATAATGGATTGTGCTACAAAGACACACACTCCAGAGAGCTTTTCATCCCTTATGCACTCATTACCAGGCAAGCAGACACAGCCTTCAATTCCTAGATCCCAGGAAACAAGAATGCAGTAGTCACAACAACACAGTTTTATTTATTGCAAAACATTTGATTTAACTAGGAAAGTGCTATCAGAAGAAACCAGCAATCTGTAGTAGAGCAAAAATAAGAAGATAGTACTCCAAACATTTAAATAGTAAAAGAACTTCAGAGATCTATTTCTTTCATGAGGTATTTGCAATCCCTCCCTCAACTGCATGGTCTTTATAGTAATTCTTGTTGGTAGACAGCAGCTACTAAGGAACACTTCTGTTACTCAGCTCCACTAATACCCAAAGCCAGCTGTAAGTTCAGCATAGCCATGATGGCTCTCCTTCAGGACCAATTTTTCCAACTCTTCTCCCAAGTAGACTCTAGTTTCAGTTGTGCTCTCAGCATCCCTCCTATTCGCTACTCTTGATATCATTGTAAATTTTGAAAGAATATACTGAGCTCAGACTTTATCTACTGCATCACTGCTTAACCAAATCAGCTCAACTGTTAAGTCCTTTTTCCTCACACCAGCAAAGTGTGGCATATCCAAAGTACATACTTCTCACAGACCACCCAAAAAGTCACAGAAGTGGATTATTGGCACTGACATGTTACACTGTCATTTAAACCAGCAGGGTTGCAAGGCAGAGGCACTTACTTTCGATTACAAAAAACTACTTTGCAAAAATACTTCACCACATTAAAAAACCCCAACAATCTAATTACATGATTCAAAGCCATAGTCCAAAATCTAGGACTATTCCTGATAAACTGATGAAACAAGATGTACTTCACATTCCAGGATATAGTCTCTAGGCTCATGTAATCATTAGCTCAGGCTAGTGACCAGAATTCTTACTTAAGTAATGCACTGTCATTACATGCTGACTTGGCATTACTTACAAAGACAGAAGTGGGAGGAAATATCAATATTATAGTCTCCCTGTATATACATATATAGTAATCACACCTTCCACATTTATTTCCTTCTGGCTTTATAGGAACTGTAAAAAGAAACCTGCCTTTCAGTTACCTCTATATACCGTAATTGCCAACATAGAATATATGAAATGGCAGAACAAGAAATTACAACTTAATAAGAAAACTGTAACAGAATGCTCAACAAGAAGGTATGGGAGCAGCAAATTCCTAAACCCACCTATTTGGTTCATATTCCCTTTAAGAATGTCAGTATAAATGCTATATCAGCAACTTATCCTCTTAAAGGAAAAATATAAAACACACCTATGTTTCCCAGAGACATGTCAAGGTATTTTAACAGCAATTTGCTAATAAGAACCTCATCACTCTCTGGGTTGTTGAAGCCATCCATAATGATTATGAGAGATTGTGTTTCAAGTCATTCAACTGGAGACAAAGGTCAGAATGTATCATCACTCGTGGCAACATTAGCAGCTTCTATTCAACAGAAAGCAACACCAATTTTGTTGAATATATACAATGTCTACAACTTTTACACAGTGGGGAAAACCTGTTCCTTGTATAAATCCAGGGCATCTCATTGCAAAGAAGGTTTTTAATTAAAGTGGCATTTTTGAGCCTCCTGCTGACTGACAGCGTCTCACTGCCTTCTCCTCAGATGACTAAACTGGCTTCCAAGGGAGACAGTAGAAAGAAACAAAATCACTAGAATACCTAACTTTGACAAATCTCTGCTGGGGACAATTTCAATAGCAGGATGCTGCAGAGAGAGGTAACAAGACAAGACAACTACTTATGAAGTCTTCCCTAATGAAGGCTCAAAACATTATGAACAAGACAGTAGAGGAGGCATTTTATTCCTAAGCCTATAAACAGTATGATCAAGCAGGACAATTTTAATCAGAAACCATATTGTTAAAGAGAATGCAGAGCAATATCTGCACCTCAGTGAGTGAAGACTTCTTTTGAATGCAAAAGTAGGCTTAGGGGCTGGCTAGACCTCTGGCTGGGAGGTTGGCTTAACTGTCAGCACTGACAAAGCTTTATCCCTCTCAGAAAACAAGCAGATATAGGCTCTCAAGCCAGACAGATAAATAAGACTTCTTGGTCAGAAGGTTTTCCTCAATTTATTGCAAGGAGTTTATATTGACTGCCAGTACTGTACCTTCGGGAGGCTCTTCCCGCAGATGAGGAGGCAATTCTTCACTTGTAGTCTCAGTTTCATCATCCACCATCTGTGTTTCTAAGCTAGGGCCCTGCAGAACAGAACAGCAAGAGGAGGTAAATTGGAGAAAGCTCAGAAAGGGACCACAAGAATGAATACAGGACTAGACAATATGCCAGACAGTAAGGACACAATGATCTCAATTTAGCTGATGAGAACGAAAGCTGCTGGGAGATTTGTTTGTAGTCAAGTTACTTACAGAAAGGGGAAAGTTAAAAAAGGGAGGAAAAAAGGGACTCTCCAAGTTAGCAAGCAAAGTTAGAAGGGTCTTAACAGGTAGAAAACCAGAAAATTAACAGCGAAGCATAATTTCTAAATCACTATTTCCAAAACACATAACACAATAATAAATTCAAATCTCCATTTACCAAGGGTGTCAACAGATTCACCATCACTTGTAATTTTCAGAAAAAAACCCTAATCTCTGATTTGCCTTATCAAGATGGATTCTGAAATACCTCTTTTTTTTTTTCAAAGGAAAACAAAGCATACTGGTTTACAATCTTCTAACCTATGCAGGTCCACTGACCATGTAGTTTTCCCCCACATGCCCAATACATCCATTTATACCTCCAAGTGTAACATGCCAAACTAACCATTCTGGAAAAATTACCAGACTACTCTCTCAGGTTCTGTATTTTCACTTTCCAGCCTTCACAATCTTGTAAAGAGCTTGCAGTGTTACTACTGGCAGGATGTGAGAAGAGTCATCAGATTTATAACTGTATTTAAGGTTGCTGAACTCACTTTGCACACACAGTATTTTCATGACTTGTGGAGCTACAAAAATGTAATTGCTTTTTTGGTTTCAAACTATTACAGGGTATAAAAACCACTGTCTGCTTCTCCCAACTTCCTTTTTTTTTTCTTTTAAGTAAAAGTAAACACTAGGCATAGCTACAAGACTCCTTAAAAAAAAACCCCAAACAAACAAAAACCTAACCAATTTTCTTCTTTGTAATGCTAGTACAGTGAAGAGTGTGAAGAGTGAAATCAGAAACTTAGCAGTCATTAGGAAAAGATGTGCACTTTTAAAACATGACTGGGTTTGAACTATCTGAAAACGTACTAAGATACACACCTGGAATGTTACAGAAATACAGCTGGTACATCAACATCTTCAAAATGTTATTATTTGTCATGGCTACTACAGACCACTATAAAGTTCATGGCTGTGATGCTGTTTGTCATCACTTCCCTCCAATTCAAAACTTTAACACTTGCTACTGGAATCCTTCACCAAAAAAAAAAAATAAAATGCAGTGCAAGACTACTACTTCTACAGAACACTGTCAATGAGCAGAAATGGCCAGAATTTCTGAGGAATTTTTTTCACTACTCAAAACCAATTAATCATAACACAGCATATTTTTAACAGTATTTGGTACACATTTCCTGTATGGTTTTGAGAATCCTTTAAAAATATTATTTACACTGAAAAAATTATTTAACAATTTTTTCTCAGTTTAATATTAAAAAATGAAAACAGCGTAGACTGAAGCATGGCACGTCAAGTAATCAGAAACTTAATTTTTGCAAGAATTGTTTTGCAAGAAACCCTGAAATAGTGGCATTTCCTAGCTCCTGAAATCAAGTTAGAAATTTTTCTTACTTCTGTTCTTATCTCATTGATATCATTATATATACATATACACATTCATCTATTAATATAGGGAGCTAGAAGTAGTCTTGTAAACGTAAGATTTTATCAGACTTCATCGTATCAGTCTAACCACTGAGATCAGTAAGTAAGTGTGCACAGTTTGTTACTGAATTCCACTAATTAAAATGTAAAAAAGTTGACAGTAGATAAGATCCTAGGCTCTCATATACATACCTAGAAGTAATACTTAAGGCTCAAACACTGAGAGATGTTATTAACAAGATTATAAAGTCTCTTTACAACAGCTTTGTATCTTGCATATCCATTGCTTTTTCAGTTATATCTTCTGAGTTCAATTCAGCAAGCCTGCTGCAAGCTTGGTAATCAATATTTAAGATATCCACACTCCTGACAGCACAGTAATCTACAGCAATCAAAAATTCCAGGAAATTATCTTCTAAGAAGGTTTATAACTAAGCTATAGTTAAAGTTGTTGGTCTCACTCCCCCCTTTTTTTTTCTACACTGTCATTTCAAGAATGAGGCCTCAGTTACGTTTTGTTTTTTCATTAAGGATCCATGACAGATGAGTAGGCGCATGGGATGCACACAACTGTGTAAGCTATTTGCTTCCAGATTCCATTCTTTCAATATTTTCGCTCCATATTCTTTAAGTTATTTAGGGCTTGTATAGCCTTTTTTAATTGAGAATGTGGTGCCATTCCTCACTAGAGCTATAGGAGGAGCACAAACTTATAGAGGTATTATTACAGAAATAGGTTATGGCACAGAGCCTATGAACATAACAGAAAAATCCCTTGGCTCTTCAAAGACAGTCCCCTGTTCTCACTAGGAAGCACTTTGCATAATTCCCTTCAGCACTTGATGAGTTTCTGACTATAAGCATATTAAGATTTAGTGGCCATTTTTGTAGGTCATATTTTAACCCAAGATTCAAGCTCAACAGAAACAAGTGAACTTAAGCAGAGGAAATACCAACTCTTACAAAATGATGTTATGGATGTGATGATTTCACAGTAGTTTACTCTGTCCTTCCAAACAGTTTCTATGAACTCCAAGGAAGCTGAAAAAGTTTATCTGATTTCAGCAAATTATGAAGATCAAAAGAAAAATCGTAACATTGATTCTCACAGAAACTGCTTGAGAAACATGCAATCCTGATCACGCTATATGACTACTGACCTCCCAGTGCCTTTTAACTCAAATTCTGTCTGCTGATGTGACCTGGTAAATTAGTACTTGTTTGCTGTCTCTTACTGTGTTTCATAGCAGGCTGCATATTTATGGATAGAGAGGACTGAACTAAACGAGTGTGACAAATCACCTACAAACATTTCAGAGTATACCTCACATTTTTCCATGGGATACAATACTTTTGAGAATAATTCTGACCACAGTTTTAATGGTATGCTTGTATTTTCAGTATATTTAAAGACTGTGTCAAGTGCTGTGATAAATCCATGCACAACAAAAAGCAAATTCCTATCCAGTCAGGGTCAGTACTTTCCAAAAGGTATCAAGTTATCTTTATGATACTGAAATCAAGAGCTGCATTTATCACCAAATTTGTACTACCAAATTATTTCAGCATGTTCAATCATAAAAAGAGCCTATACTATCTCAGTCTCACCATAGAATTAAGTACTCAAAATACCCACATGGCTCAGAAGCAATCCCAACACCAGTCAATCAGAATCAGCCCACTTTGCAGTTAAGTCAACAGAGACACGAGACTGTCACAAAAATTGCCCCAAATGGGTAAGTCAACACTGGAAATAGTTAAGCTTTCTAAAAAGTCTCAACAGGCCATCTTGAAATAACCAAAAAAACTACCTCTACTTGAAGTCCTTTTAGACTCTACTTTTTTACTTAGCACTACATTAACTATGACATATAATCTTAAATTGAAATAGTGTCTGTCAATTGACTGTTCAGTGGGTCAGGAATGCATTTTGCTAAGGAATAGCAAAATATAAAACCCCAAAACACAGGCCAAGAAGGGCAACAATGAGGGAGGGCAATGGAAAGTTGAAAAAAGAATATATTCTGTGAAAAATTATTAAAGAAATTAAATGAGTTTTGGACAAATAACTTCAAGTTTCCTTCATCCTCCTTCAGAGAACCACACATCTTAGAACTGTTCTTTCTTGCCATTCCCACTCAATCCCTAAAAGACAATAAAAAATATCCTACACAAGCAAAACCAAAAGGAAACACACAACATAAATATTATTCTCCATTATATTCAATTTTATTAGGAATCTTTTCCCCCTTTTGGAACAGAAGCTGGAGGAATGTAAAGTCATGGCTTCAGCAACAGTTTACTGTCTCCATTTTAAGACTACCCTTTGGAAGTAATTCCAAGATCTGCAGCTTTAGCTACTACTTTCCCTGTGCATTTTCAAGTGAAAATGGTATTTATTTTGTGACCTAAATTTTTATATTTCCATTCTTCTTCTGAACACTTTACTCCAATTTTTCCTTTATGACATTAATCTTTACACTCATTTACATTCTGAACTTGAGCCTAGAATCTCACTTCTTTCACTCTAAGAAATGCCTCATTCCTCACAAAGCCTCTCCTTAAGAGCCCACAAGGTCAGACTTATTTCTCCCTATGCAAATCCTCAATTGCCAGCCTAAATCACATGTCCTCTGTCCTGCTTAACATTGGCTTTCAGACCTGGTATTCTATGTAGGCACAACTCCAATAAAGCAATTTAGCAGAAGAAATTAGCAGCAGCCTGACCTTCACCCCTCCACATCTATGATTTCTCTTGCAAGCTTCCCAGAACAGGTCCAACACCTTTTGTATATAGCATCAAATACATCTCAACTGATAACTATAAATGTTAGATGCACCCCTAAAAAATTACAAGGCTTGATGGGTCTGTGGGAAGAAACAGGTGAAGTAGTCCCCAAATACACAACAGTTTGTGAAGTGCTTTGGAAAGCTACAATGACATTTTCAAAGTATCATAGAGAAAGCATTGGCTGTTTTCGCATCAGGTTTAAAGAATGTTTATTTCATCTCCACAATACTAAACCCCACAGTTTCTTGCACGTTTATATACTTTGCCCCTTCCTAAAACCACCAAGAAAACCAGCTCTTTTCATCCCAGCTTCACTTCCTCCAAATGGATGTGAGATGATACATGTCATATGACTGGGCTGAGTGTTTGCAGATTCCAAAGGGCTTGTCAGATGCAGTAATGATGAAGCTAGGCTTCATCAGGCTTTCCTAAAATGATATAATTAATTAGAGTGTTATTTTGGGATCTCTCCTCTGTCCACTGTTATGAAGTTTCACAAAACTTATCTTTGATATTTCATGTTTAAACAAATTAAATTGTCCCATCTCCCATATCTGAAAGCGGCTTGTGGCTTACAATGCCCTTTCTGCTTCTACGCAATTACATAAATTCTCAATTCCTACAGAAAACAAGGGGAATGGTTTAAAAAAAAAAAATAAATTAAACTACCAGCCACTGGATAGGTAGTTCAACATGATGACATTACTTCCCAGGGAGCTGAGGATCTACAGATACTTAACTTCAGCTGAAGCATGTAACTACCTATCCATCTCCTTATTCTCTACTGCTCAGATAATCACGCTCAGACAGTGGAAGTTTAAAACTATCTCTGTGCCTTTTTTAGGCAGGTATCCATTGCAGCTGCAGCTTTTTCTTCAGCAATGAATTTTCAGCATATTGGGGAATTAAGACTTTCATTTAAAATTTTCTAAACGTAATAGGAACATTTCACTGAATCTGCCATCACTATTGATTGCACATCCACACCTTAGGGGTTTCCAAAGTTGGCTGGATTTTTCCTGCAGAGGGAATAAAATTGATCTGCAACCACAAACAATTTTATTTCACTTTCTTGTTTAAGAAAGCCTCTTGATGGATGCTTTGCTTTTTAATTTTGCAGAACAAAGTTCACTCGTAATGAGAGCTTCTGTGCCAGGTTTCAGCCCAGGGGAATTTTGAGTTGCAGTTATAAATTCCCTTGAACACTAAAGGAAAGTACAGAAATAGAAACGCTGAGGATGACAGTAGTGTAAAATTATAGCACTTTGTTCAAAGTACACAGTAAGAAAGAACTAGAAAGGCTGCTTAGATTACTTGCTCTTCTCCAAATCTGGACAAACACATTAGGGAGGCTATGATTTTAACACCACTTAATTTTGTCTTAACAAGAAGAGTGGAGAAAAGAGGCGACAAGAGTTTCAATGTTGCAAATGTCAAATCAAGACCAAGTTCTACTATTCTCAGCAGAACAGTCAAACCCTATTTTTACAGCAATAAAACAACTTTGTACTGCCAATAATCCAAAAAAGGGTTTATTTGGCATAAATAAATTTTCGACAGTATTAATGACACCACAATCTACGCGCCACTCAGCAAGCCAGTAAACAGCTTGGTTTACACTTTTTACATTCACGCTTTATATGGGGCAGATAACACCATTTATACATCAAACAGCCGATACAGTCTGCTCAGTGGTAGATCAGACAGTTCTGGATTTTGAATTAATTCTTGTATTGAATTTTGTCTCGATCAACTGTTTATTTTCCATCTGAATTTTACTTACTAAATCAATGTTAGCACAGGATGAATGTAAGCGTGATTTTCAAAAAACAAACCAAATAAACCATATTGCATTTGATCATGTACCAATGTGGCCCAAAGAGAACACTCCTCTCTCCAAGCAGGTTAACTAGTGCAATTATCCAAAGGATGTCATGCAGCAGTGGGAAGGCTGAAAAGCCACCCTGAAAGCTGCTGAACAATTTGCCGTCAATTCTACTTCAAAAGACTACCCCCACAAGGATGCGTATGCCTTCTCCAGAATACTCCTTATAGTCCAACTTCAACTGTGCTGAATTGCATTTGTTTGGAAAAAAGAAGTTACGCAAAGGCAAAGTAACATTGCACAGCACAATTCAATTAGCAATTGTTAAACTTGGGGGCAAGCTAACACATAGGAAAAAAAGTTATTACAGAAACATCTACAGACTCTTCTGAAACAGAGACAAGCACAACATAGAATGTTGCAGGACCAAAGCATGACCTTGCATCACAACCAACCAATCTGAGAGCAATTAAATATCGATACTAAAATCTCAAAATATCAATTAACTCATATTGAGAACTGTTGAATGATTTAGATAATTTCAGTGAGAAGAAGCCTTCCTAAATCCTGCCAATCATTCACTGTCTGTCAAAAGACTTTTTGGGGGAAAAAAATAAATAAACCTTTTAAAAAAAATCACTCAGCTAAGCTGGTGAACCAAGGGCTAGCAATAATAAGATTAATGGCCTGAAGTTTTATTGCACTTTCTACATAACCACACTTAGCAAACATACTGTGTTTTTTCTAGCCTTGTTCTTCACAGATGGATTTAAGGATTAATGGCAGTTTGACTAAAGAACAAGATAATGCAGTCTGCAGAAAGAATATTCTCCATTTTCCTAATGAGATGTAGAAATACCACTCTAGAAAGCTGCAGACAGCATGAGAAATTTATCTGAAATAAAAATGAGAAATCCTTTGCCTAGTAATACAGCCATGTATGACAGAGGTCACTAAGATTTTCTTAACCATGCTAGAGACTTAAAATGTAATAACCTTTTCACTATCCTTAGCAGGGTCCCAATTTACAAAAAAAAAAAAAAAAAAAGGAAAGAAACAAAAGGAAAAAGGAAAAAATCTCATGGAAAGATGTACTAAGTACTATTCGACAAGTGCAGTTTCATGACTGACTTCACTGACTTCCATGCATTTATTTCCTTAAAAGTGCACTACTACTGTTTTAGCTTTAATGAGCTGAAATTTAAGTAATTTTTTCAAGGGCTTTCACAGCTAGAACATAGGAATTTTTACAATAGGACTTGAATTCAAAGTCCATAAGCATATACCCAGCTTGAAAAAAATGAGCACTCTCCCTCAAAAGAGAGTCACAAGAGACATCACTGGAAGACTTTAAAACACAAATCATCTTGACAAAATTTTAATTTAATTTTTAAAAATTAGACAAAAAAATCTGCAAATCCATTTGACATTGAAAAGTTTCTTCGAAATCCCCAAAAGTAATTCTAAATGCTAGAAATTGAAGATAAATATAAAATATTTTATTCAGGACAGAACTTATTTCTGTTTCCTTATTTTATTAGGAATTTCAAAATTCATTTTCTGTAAAATACCAAATATTTAGGAATTAGATGGAACATTGCAATATAACGTATTTATCACATAACTTTTAAATTTATTTTGTTGATGGCTAGGTAATTAAGCATTTCTTTCTATAAAAATGAGTTTTGAACTCAGATCAGAGCTCTTTAACATGACTGTTGCTTGTCATTCTATGCATTGATTGCTGCAGTGTTTTACAGGAGAAGCATTTCAGATAAAATATTTACTAACTCTACAGAACAAAAGCTACATCATCTGGTACTATCAAACCCTCCAATTTTACACCTAACCCACATGTCAAAGCTTGACAGCCAGAAGCACTGCCAGCAATAACACCCCTTTTATTTCAGGCTTCACAGAGATCTCCTTTTCTTCCAAACTCACTCCCAGAAGGAGTAAGAAAGAACACAGCTTGCTGCATACAAGATTCCAGCCAGAGTTACTACACTCAGCAACTAAACAGCCATCAGATAGAGAGACAACATTTGATCATTATGAACACAAGCAACGCAATTTAAAAGTAAGAATTCATTTGGGCAGCAATAGCTTTTGGTAACTGCTGCCTTTTACTTTTAAAAATCTGTGAGGGGCATAGGTTCTTCCTCCAAAATGTTTCTAGACTGAAAAGAAGCCCAAAAATTGCACTAGACCTTAGGAAGCTCTGTAAATATATTAAGAACGTAAGATTTGCTAACACCATCAGCCACTTCTGTGACTTCCAGTAACATTTCTTTACAAGAAACTTCTTAAGAGCTCTACTACTGCCCTCCCCTATGTAAGAATGTACCTTGCCCAGAACTTTGAAGGTGTGTAACCTCTTCCTGTCTCTCTCAAATTCAGCAGAAACACTGGGAGAAGAAAACCACCAGAAAGTTTGCAAGGTAGCTCAGCAATAAAGACAGAGAGATGTGACCAATCATACGCAAATATTTAAGTCAAAATTATCTACAGAATACACACTCCTTGTTCCTTTTTACTATATCACTTACATTCATGCTCCTCCTGCTTCCTAGAACACATTTAGGACTACATGTCAGGAAAACAAAATATTACTGTATACTCCACAGAAAGCAATGCCTCTTATCTCTTCTTTTTATAAGCTGTTCTTTTCCCAAGTATGTTTCATTTCAACTGTAAAGAGCCCTGCTAAACAGGATTGGAGACATGTTAAAAAAAAAAGTTACATATACATCATTTTGACAGGACAATCCATTACATCCTTAAGGAACAGAGCAGTCTGTAAATACAAGCAAGAAAAATATTTACTTGGACTTTCCATAACTTTTGACACTGCATCTTCAAAATATCTTACCTTTATCTGATCTCTCAAATTCACCTGCCAACACCAAGTATCATAGGTAATCAGAAAAAGTCCTCTTAAATATAGTTGTAAGTTTCTCAAAGGAAAATGTCCCATTTATGACACCTGTCTTATTCCAAAATATATAACTTAAACGTAAGCACATGCCAAAGCACCACAAGCTCTCATTCTACTTTGGAGAGTCACTTCAACTCAATAAAAATGGGAGCAGCTACTTAACTGAAATCACACCTCGACCTTGCTTTTACAAACAAGAATGTCAGTATGACCTGACACTCTAGACTGCCTTCATTCCTCTGATTTTGGATTGAAGTTAGACGAGTCACAGAAGCCATGTTAGAAGCAGTCACTGCAGCAGCAACCATAGCAGGTAACCATCAGGAACTATCCTAATGCCCCAGTTCATTCACCAGTTGAAGATATGGCACAGAGGTTCAGTTAGTAAGGACACACATTCTTCAGTGCTGCCCAAGACCTGAGAAATCCAGCATTCAGACAAAACACAATAATATTGGAAATGTACTGCATTGTGGGACAGTACTTAGTGGCTCATCATGCTTAACAGGTGGGGATTTGGTTATTTCCCCACTGCCCTAATAAATGAAACTGCCCTCCCCACCTGACAGACATGTTATCCAGTCTCTGAATGCAGCCTGATTCATTATCCCATAAGTCAATTTCATTGCCATCAAGATGATCTGCCCTTGATAGAAAGCAAACGTTCTTGACATATTTGAAACATATCACTTACTTGTTCCTACATATGGGAATAGTCCACTTTAAAGCTGATTGCCTGTCATTCCTGTCCTGTAGTGCAGGAAATAGGGGCTTTAACCAGTTTTACATTTTACATACCCTGGATGGGCACGGAGATACTATCATTCAGTACTGGCATTGCTTCAAGGAGATTGAACAGAAACAAAGTACAAATACACACTATTTTGAAGCAAGTCCAGCTTCAACACGTCAAGTGTTAAAGCACTGCTTTGCCATACTACTTTATTTCACCCTACCCTTTTAACAGGATACTTAGTTTATTTCATTGACATAAAAATAAAATACACAAAGCTTCAGTTTCTTCAACAATGATCAGACATTAGTAAGGGATCCTGAAAATATCACTTCCACAGCAGAACTCCCCTTATATTACCACTTATTTCCCTTTGCCTGCTTCTCCCTCCCATAAGCAGGCAGACCATCTTTACATACACTAGCATTAACTTGTCTTTTTTTTTACTACCCTGCCTTCTCAGCAACCTGCTAACCAGCATCAGTGAGCTCAGCATCAAAACCAAGGCTTTTAAATACACAAATTCAAATGTATTTCCCAAGACATAACAGTAATTAGAGGAGAAATAGACACTTTTCAAAAAGCTTAGTTCTGATGTAATCCTTGTAATGATCAACAACTGAAACTCATTTGTTTCACAGTCACACTGAACTATTCCTGAGCAGGGCCATAAAAGGGATTCAGATCTAACTCTCACACCACACAGACACATCTTCCTTCCCTCACTTCTCTTTTCCTTACCCTTTTAAAGGGGTAAGAAAACTGCACTTTGATGCATTCTAGTTGTTAACTGAAATTATGGTGGGTAATTATCCCCACCTCCAGCTTAAGACTTTAAATCATGCATCTGAAATGATCTTACCTAGAGGAAACCTGAAGCAACTCTTACAGCAAGAGGTGGCACATACGGAAAGAGAAAAAGCTATGAACTCTTTTATACTAAAAAGCTCTACACAGTGCTTACACACGAAAAAGAATTGGTTAAAAAAAAAAAAAACACTTTCACCCCAAACACACACATTTTCCTTGTAACCAGAATGTAACTCCACTCATATCTTGTTATATGTAAAGTGAGCCCATCTAAAATAGCCACAAGCTTTCCCCACTCTAATGGGGCAAAAGAGGAATTCAGCAGAAGTAATGGGCTTAGCAAGAATAAGCAGTTGTTTACTCTGCATGCAATAAAACAGAAGGTGAAGGAAATCTTTTCAGTTTTGGCCTCAAGCTGGATGTACTGTGCAGACAGCAATCTGAGGTTTTTGTATTACAAGACAACACAGACCCAAAGCCACAGTGCTGTTTACCAATACACGTTTCCATTATCCCAGACTATTTGAGCTAATAAGGGTTCAGAGAGGAAAAAAATATATATATACTTTTTACTATCAGGCTTTGAATGAATGCACAACAAAATAAAACACTGCATAGAAGGAGACATTCTTTTTATGTATATTTATTTCATGTACTCAGAAGCTGTCCCTTTTCTTTCATCCACCAGCTGTGCAGATATTTATGGTTAAGACTCCCTTGTGCACAGAGCCTATCATGAACCTGAGTGACTGACACGTGCACTGTCCAAACCCAAACCCTGCACAAGCTGGTGAACTTCTAACACATACTTATTTGACTCAGAGGCTTGGAGAAAGGCCTGAGCCAAATTTCTCCACTGGGACAGGTACAGACCATAGGTACATACAGTTTCTGCCTCAAAGACCTTACAACTAGCTAATCAACATTTTTTTTTACTGCTAGACAAATTCAGGAGACAGGGAATGCCTGGTGCGCCGCCTCTTTCAGACTGATTAATGAGAGGAAACCATTTCAAAAGTCATACACCTGAAAATTAAAGAGATATAACAAAATAAAGTGAATAAAAATCAACATCATAGGGCTGCTGACTCCTAAGCAACACAACTGAAGGCACAACCTCGCAACAATAGCCCGTATATTACTACTTTTATAGCCCAGCCAGCCTCGGTGCCCACCTCTCCCGGGGTGCTGAAGCCAACAGCCGGCTCAGGTTAGCTGCTCTCCACCCTAACACTTTTCCCCAGCAAACTAAGGAGAAAGGGGACGGTTCCGCTCGCCCAGGCTGTCGGCAGGGCCTGGGGGAGGCAGCGCGGCCGCCGGGGGATGCTGTGGAGGGGGGAAGCTGCCCGGGGACAGCAGGGCAGCATCCCCGCGGGCACCCCAGCCCAGGAGGGCAGCGGGTGCGGGCAGCCTGCCCCGGCTCACACGCTGCCCCCTTACGCTCGCAGCGCCGCAGGAAACCACACGGCTTTTAACGGGGAGAAGGGGCAATCTTTCACGGGAGACGGCTCCAAGAGGCGACAGCACGTCCCCCGCCAAGTTGGAAGCTTCTAGAAGTTGTGTACTCCGCTACGGAGCGCCCGGCCACGACCCCCGGCCGCTGGTTCCCCGCGGGGCCCGGCCCCCGCCCCTCGCCCCCCGGCGCGCCCCCCGCCCCGGGGACAGCCGCCAGCATCACCTTCAGGCCGCGTCTCCCGGAGCACCGCCCGGGCGGTCGGCTGCGTGCCCGTGCGCCCCGGCGCTGGGGCTGCGGCTCCTCCCGCCCGATGTAAACACACACCGGCGGGCGGGGGTAGGCCGGGCCGGGGGCAGCGCCATGGCAACCCGGCCGGAAGAGGAAGCGCGGGGGTCGGCGGCGCCATGTTGGCGGGGGGCGCGCGGGGCGGGGGGCGGCAGCGGGGCCGGCTGCGGGCGGCCTGCGGGGCGGGCAGGCGGGCACGGCCTCACACAGAGTCCTTCAGAGCGGGAAGGACCTCTGGGGTCAGCGAGTCCAGCCCAGGAACACCTTGTCAATGGGACCATGGCCACGAGTGCCACGTCCGGCCCCTCATTAAACACCTGCAGGGACGGTGACTCCACCAGCTCCCTGAGCAGCCCATTCCAATGTCTAATCACCCCTTCTGTTGAGAAATCCCTCATAACGGCCAACCTGAACCCTCCCTGGCACAGCCTGAGGCCGTTTCCTCTTTTTTGAATGCCTAGTTGATGGGGAGAAGAGAGTGACCCCCACCTGGCTACAACCTACTTTCGGGTCGTAGAGAGCAACAAGGTCAGCGCTGAACGTGCCCCAGGTTAAACCACCCCAGCTCCCTCAGCCACTCCTCACGGGACATGCACACCAGGCCCACCACCAGCTTCCGTGCTCTTCTCTGGACAACTGAGCCCAGTCAAGTGCTGGGTTACTCAGAAGGCTTGGGCCTTTCCAGCCCTCTCCTCACATTATCCTCAGCCAATGGATGGCTCCAGCCTGCCCAGCGCTGCCGCTTCACACGAGGGAGTGCGGTTTGACGGCAAAGATAAAGGAACCTGGATATAATCCTCGGTGTGTAAAGCTTGCTTTCTTGTGCATTGCTTTAAAACTATCATCTAGCACAGTCATGCTAATGGATGGATAGGGATGGGGTGGTGCAAAGAGCGAAGCCAAACAAAGCAAAACAAAAAGAAGAATGGTTTGAAGTAATGATTGCTGAAATGGGGAGAGAAAACATTAAGCAAATGACAGTGGTAACAGCTCATTTTTCTCTGGTTTAGTATTATTCTACAGTTGATAGTGAGTTAATATGTAGCAAACAACTGCAGCTCAGCAAGCAGCTGAATCCAAAAGAGCAAAGCCTGCTTTTGTTCTTTTTTCAAAAAATCTTGACTAAGAAATGTTGCAATTTGTTCTCTAAAGAATATGGCCTTGGCAGCCATGTATGTCTTCTAAAACATTGTTGAGTACAGTGGACCCTATGTGGAGGTTTGAGTTGGCACCCTGCCAAGCCCAACTGCTGGCCACGCGGATTGGGGGGGGGGGGGGGGCGGGCGGG
>JAWWEE010000158.1:24722535-24869013 GCA_035221455.1 Xenops minutus
GTGTGGAATACTTCCTTAGTTATGATATTGTTACCAAGGAAGGCCTAAACCAAAACCAAGAAAACTAAACCACCACACCCTATTAAATCAGAAACCATAAAGGGAACAATTACATCGCTTAAAGGCTAGAAATGCCTTCTCCCAGTGCACAGTGGAAGAGAAGCAGTTAACTTTTTGTTTGTTTCATACTGTCATTTCTAATTGCAGAACCTCCTTGGAGAGTAGTGGTAGAGTAGTACCATAAGACTGGTTTCCATTTTTCAGTTAAATAGAAACTTCTTGAAAGACACCAAACAAATTCATTCCCTCACCCCACCTGGGCTGACAATTAGAGAGATTCCTTTCCTTTGCTTCTTACAACACAACTGTGCCTTAAATAATTATCTGCATCACTTCTCAGAGGAAGTGTTCTGCAGCCCTTTCCTGGCACAGATTCTCATAGCAGAACTTATAATTTCGTGTGTACATATCAAGCACATGAGTCTTCTCAGAAGACCAGTAGTAGAAGTCAGTGAATTCAGGGAAGGTTTCACACACCACACTAATTTCTAAAGAGATGTATATATATGTGTGCATGTATATGTACACCTACAACATGTGTGTGAGATACTACCCTATGTATTATATATATAAAACTAACTGTAATAATATAACCCAAATGTAACTCATTCCCTCAACACAAATAACAAAATTTATATCAAATAATTTTGTCAAGACTATGAATAGAATTAGATTATATTAATTATTAATTCCATAATTGAAGTATGTAGTTTGATGAGTAGAAAAGTTCATATCAAGTTTGCATTGAGTTTAGCATGTAAACTATAGCCTGATTTACAATAAAATAGTATTGCCTAAAGTGTAAAGGGTTAAAGAGAAAAATACCTTTTCTCTCATCCAGATTAAATGATTCATTCTGGTGAAGTTCAAAATAATGCAACTTTCTCCATTTAGAATTCAGAACGTTACGTGAACATAAAATGATTTCTCATGAAGTTCCTAAGCCCGTAAAATAAAATAAATGCAATCTTTTAAACAAGTTAAGTTATAATGTTTACAGTGTCTGCAGAACATTCAAAGAACATTCCAGCTGAAAAATCAGAATATTCTGAATGAAAGATAAATGGAGGGAACAGGGCAAAGAATGGGAAATAACAATTTGTTTAGTTTATGCTAAGCAAAGAAAGTACTTTATTCCTGAAACTATTTCAGCTACAAAAATTATTCCTTAACAAATACCCACTAGCAGATAGTAGGTATCTGTACTATCATGAGGTACGACTTTGTTCATTGAAATAGTTGGTAGTGAGGACAAGTGGTTGCCAGATGGGTTTAAACCACAACAGTCCTTATTATACATATTTCAGGGCGTGATTGCTTTGAACAAACTTTAATACTATAGACTGAATGCCCCTTAAGGCCTGTGACAACTGTGCACCTGAAATATGTTTTTCCAATTCAGTTTCATCCAAAGGAATTTAATCTGTTTAATGCACTCCAGGACTGATCTGGTGAGATTCACCTCAGAAGTGTGTCTCTATTGAAACAAAAAAGGCTAATGTAGATGCTTCCATAAACTCCACCATTTATAAATTAAAAGTGATGTCTTTTCATGCAGAAATTCCCTTCCCAGCCTTCCTGAAGAGCAGACCACTTCAGGAAATTTGCCTACCCAGAATTTTCTGTGAAGGCTGAAACATCTTAACTAAAGCATTGTTCACTTATAATTTTCTTCACATTGTTGAAGCCAGTGAAAAAAATATTTTGACCTTCAGATTTGTTCTCAGTACATTCCTGAACAACTTTTTACAAGGAATAGAAAGACAATTTCATAAAAGTTACCATTCTTTGTGTAGGAGTGAGTGTGTGTGAGAGCAATATTCAGGCTTTTTTTTTTTCCTGTGTAAACTAGACAGCACACTCCTCAGGTGCAATGTAACATAGTGGCTTCTCTCTATCACATTTACCTTGGGAGATGAGATTGCAGCACTGATGACTAGACACTGTCTCAGACATAAAAACCTGATCAACAATTGAGATTCCAAACCACACCCCTATAATGACAGAGCTTTCCCTTAGATATATTTGAACATATTGAGATAACTCGATCATTTTAAAGCGCTCAAGTTGACTCAAACATTAAAACAGAGGTAATTGATCCTAGATTAGACTTTGCAAGTTTCTATTTCAGCTTTGCATACGGCCACTTGAGTACAGGTGACTGGCATCATAAACCAGAATGGCCCTGCCTTGTTCTCCCTGTTTACCTCCATGACATTTTCATCCCTAGTTTCTTAAGTCACATACATGCTCTGTGAGACATCTGAACAGCCTTCACATTCCTTGCTGTTAAAAAGCATAATGCAGCGCAAAATAAATGCAAGTGCCAGGTGGTATAAGACAGAAAAACTATACACAGTAATAATTTATTGTAACAGGTGGTCACAATATGGTGGCAATAGTTAGCTCATGTGCTAAAGGGTCCTGATAGAAAGGAAATTATTGACAGACAATGAAGCTGCTGATTAGTAATGACTGTAGCTTTTACAACTCCTCCACACAACTCTGTTCTGGGTGAAAAAAATTTCCCTTACTTTGAGAAAATAAATTTGCCACTGGCCTTATCAAGCATCTCTAGAACATCCAGCAAATTGGCCACAACTTCACAAAAATGTAAGCAGTAACTTTTCTTTATTCTTTGTCTTGGTGAAGGTCTTATGTATTGAGATAACTACCCTGAATTTGTACATTTTATAGGCTTCTATAGCTGTCAGTACAGCAGCATCTCACTCCCATCTCTTTCCTGACTTCACCTTTACAACATCCCCACAAGGTAGGGAGATACTTGCTGCTTTGGGTAGCTGGATATTGGAGAATATTCCAACTTCAGCAGAGAATTCATAAAATTTTCTCTGGGAGGGAAGTTCGGGTTTCTGAAGGCACAAAGGTGACTAAACCAAGGGAATTTGTACACCTAGAGCAGTTAGTTGCCTAAACACTACACTGGAACCTGAATGAGGAATCTGATGTCACAAAGAACATCTGTGACAGAGCAGGAGCATCACTTAACCTCCTACATTCTGGACTGGTAACAGCCTAATTCCGGAACTGACTCCTTTTAAGCACTTGTTCCTATTAATTTTAAAACATCCATAAATCCTAATGGTATAACAGGAAAAGCATTAACAATCTTGTAATTTGTCCTTATCATTAGAGGTTCATGTTTCATAGCCATGGAAAGGAGCATTTAGAGGTCCACAGGTTTCTACCTACCCTCTCCTGTCAAGGGCCCATGGCACTCAAGCTGAAGAATTTGTCATACCAAAAGCTCATGTGCAGTAGGGTTTTTTCCTCTGTGCAGATTTCAGTATTTCACGTGGCATTTTAGCATTAGATACAAAGTGTACAGGTATGTTTAAAAGCAAGAGACTGGTTCAGTGTTGCATGAATTAAAGATAAGCTACAGTTCCCCCTGGGCAGCAGGAAGTCTTTTCTACCAGGAAATAGGAAAGCTATGAAGAAAAGAAATGGAATCAAGTGTAGACAAGTGGTCACCTATTCTTGAATGCTCTTTTAGGGGATGGTAACATTAGGAGATTTATTAATAGTTTCTAAAATTAGTTATAGCTGGATTTGATATATTATTGCCTAGCTTTATGCACATGGCATCTGGGTCTTGCCCATGGAAAGGAAGAGATTTTGAGATTTCTAAATAATATGTTACATTCCTCATGTGTAAAGCAGATTTGGACCATATATCCCTCTTATTGGGGAAGTTCTTATATAAAATCTATTTCAGATCCCTTTATTAAAGATTCTTCTGCGCAGAGATAGAGCACTTACCCATTACCTTCTAGAAGTGTACTGTAATCAGTCTGCCCACTTCTCTGAATACAAATGCTTTTTGCTTAATTATGTAAAATCCTGAACTCCAGTATCAGCTAGGCTTATTGTGTCATTTTTTCTTCTTTGTTATGTTTCTATATATTTCTTTGAAAGAGCATTGTTAAATGAGGCCAGCTGCTTAACACCTCTAACACAGTCTCTCACAAACTGTTAATGTGACAAGAAAATAATACATCGAAGATGATACGAGAAGTCACTGAACTATGGCCGTGGTCTGCTTGTTCTCAGAGCACCAAGAAAGAATTTCTATTACATTGTGGCAGGTGGTACTTCATGATACTTATATTAAACAGGCAAAGCACTTCCACCAACAGATGATGGCATCTTCTAGTGAGATTTTTTACCAAATGTGTTGTATAGCAAAGGGCATGTTGTTGGCAACGAAGGATTCTTACAGCCTTGCTTCTTATATCATGCACATTCCTGCAAACACAGTACATACCAGGTAGAAAATGCTACCACCTGGAAGGATGGCATAATGATAAAGTAAGAAGAGCCATTATAGAAGTATAACTATTAACAGTTGCACCTCCTGCTCCTTAGATAATAATTATAAGAGCAGTCAGAGATTAAATTTACAACTTCATCACTGAAGTAATACAAAATTCGTACAAATTTCCCTAGGGCTACTCCTTTGAAGTTTGATAGCAATATATCAGATACCCCATCTATTTAGTTCTTAAACTGGTTAATAATTTTATTTTGTACAAAAAAGTTCACATTATTTTTAATTAGAATTTTTTGAGAAGGAAGAAGATACTAATTTTAACTTAATTTTAAAATACAATAAAGATATTTGTTCATGTAGCATATGGTTAGCTTTGCATCACTGAGAAAAATAACAAAATTTGAAATCACTTTATACCAAATAAACTGTGAAAGCATCTATGCTTATAGGTTTCCAGAATTAAAATTCAGATTATATTAATTGCAAAATCCAGCCTTAAAAGTGACTGGAAGCTGCATTTCACAAAAAGCCATGTGTTTGGCAATAAAAGCAGGATTTGATAATTTTAATGAGGGAGAAACTCTGAAAATAAGCAAGTTTGAACTTTTGGGTTAATTTAAACAAAGCTGCTCTATTTCATATGCCTTTAGTTATAGAGCACGAAGGCAATGTATTTCTTGTAGGCTTCAAAGTCTTGTAATAGAAAACTGTTTCTGCCAAAATGCCAGGATACATAACTGAATTCACATATGGGCTTCCCAGATTTCAGATTAATTTTTACTTTGAACTCATGCCAAAGACTCTGAACTGTAGAGACAGCAAAGCTCTGCTAGTAGATTCTGCTGACATTTGGAAGCACCAGTGATTAGTTCTCAGGATGCCAGGACAAGGCTCTAGATAATATTTCTCTCCTATCATGAATTATAGAATTCATATAGTAGTGTCTTTCTTTACAGGGTATTTTTGACCTGTTTGTTTTAAGTATTTATTTTTGCCACCTACACAGACTGTAAATTCTTTTATAGGAAGGAGATACTGACATATCAATGCTTGCAGAGTTATGGTGTTTCCTTTAACCAATGCTTCTGGCCAACATCCCCTAATGAATATATCATCCACTTTGTGAACTCCCCTCTCCAGAGTAGTTTCTTCTCAACATTGACAACAGGAGGGATGAGAAATCAAGTAACAGCTTCCAAGTTCAGAATCTGTGGTCCAGAAAGAATACTAGTGGCACTGAACTGAGATGCACTTGTATTCCAGCATAAATGGTACCTCAAAGTGTTAAGACTTAATGAAATATTGATTTGGTAAACCTTCTGCTGAGTTTCTGTGCTGCATTTCAAGTAGGTGGAATTTTCCTTTCCCCTCTTCTTCCTGTGAAACAATCTTCTTTATCCCATCTTCCCCCTATTGCCCACACATGCACATACATGTATCCCTTTAAGTTAAATTGTCCTCCAGTTGCACATGGGAAAAGGTGAGTAATCTGTCCCAGGAGACAGAGAGAAGAAGAAGAAGAAAAGAAAGGAAAAATCTTCCTTTGGTTGTTAAAACAGAGATGGTAGACACAGTTAAGGAGAACAAGGCTCTGTTATCCAGCCAGTAGTAGAATAAATATAGGTAAGACATGAAGTATCCAGTATTTTAGATCACTCATACCACCCTGAACATGTGCATCAGGAACTTTTAGAGACTCTAAAGAGGACCTTCTTCCAGCTTATCTCCTGGCCATTGACCACAGTGGGAAATATGTGGAAAAGTGATTTTCTTTTAATTTTTTGGCCTATTCTACAAATACTGTTCTTGACATTCGCTCCAGGAGTTCCTCAAGGCTGGTCTCACAGTTAGTATTTGGATCCTGAAACAATTTCTATAGTATAGCTTGAGCAGGCTCTACTGCCTAAGAAACATGCCTTCTTCACGTGCCCACCCTTCAATCAGTTAAGAAGTCAAGGACTATACACAACATTTCTGAAGCTTTCTCTGCTACCTTTTCACTGGTAAGAGTTCCTCCCCTCAAATGCTGAATCTCAGATCATTGCTTTACTCATTATCTCCATGTAGGGATGCCTGTACACAATTAAACAGCTAAAGAGTAGTGGGCATTTAAAAATTAACTGGAGAGTCATTCTCTCTACTTCCTGCGAGTAGTGGGAACCAGAGTGAAATAAGATCAGAGGCACTGCACCAGACGGACTTTGTGTTTTTAGCTGTGACTTCTGCATATTGGTGACAGAGCTTTGCTGCACCTGTTACCAGCTCTGTAGCTCCTTCTGCATCAAGAGTCTATGCCTTGAGATTCCAAGGATTTTGTCTCATAGCCCAGTTCTGCTAGGTTGAATTGCATCCCAATACACAGCCCTACATGCAGAGTTGTCTACCACTACATTTAAGATGCTTGTCAATATTTGCAAATGCACATCCTGATTAAGTGCCATCAAATGGATTTCTCCAAATTGTGTTGCAAAAGTAGACTGATGTCCTAAAGTACCTGCTATCAAAAGAAGAGATTCACTTGGTGTCAGCAGTGCTCTCAGTGGATTCTATCATATCTTGACTTGTATCTGGTTTTAGACGGTACAATAGAAAAGGACTACAGAAATATTTCTCCTAGGACAGATAGGTTCCAGTACACTGATCCCGTTACTCTTTGATCAATAAATTAGTTGTGTAAAAATTAGTACTTTCCGAGATGAGAGTAGCTTGTTTCTCTGCTGGGCACTGTGTGAACTTTCCATGGATCTACATGTGTACATTGGGCTGTAAATGAAGTCCATATCTTCTTGTCCATTGCAGCTTTAGCCAAGTACCCCTACCCTGACATAGTGCCCTCTTACTTCCTCTCTCAGGTCATCTTTCCAACCAAAGCATCCAGCCTTGCATTAGATTCACATTAATGTTCCAACATATCCTCTGGAATAGCGACGGTGTTGTTGAATTGCCTAGTGAAACAGGCAGAGAGTATCTACCCGGGAATCTACTGCAGAGAGAGAAATGTCACTGTGTCACAGTCAGTGTCACCACGTTGATACAGTAACCGGCAGAGATGCTTCACTTCTCACACAGTCACACTTTGCATAGCTTTTAGAAATACTACTCACATTCAACAGCATCTGCTCAAAACAAGTGTCCACCCAGAGCAGCTGACAATACATGTTAACATTGATGGGGAAGTCCAATCACCAGACAAAATTCTAGAAAAACCCCACAGACAGCATCCACAGAAGCAGCTCTGTGTTCAAGCTGCTTATCACGTCAGGCTAGGGCAGATATCTGCACCTGGAATGGTGTCTAGCCTCACAGGCTGTTGAGCACTTCAAACCAACTATTTGTAGTCCTCGAATCACTAGCAGTAAATAAGGATCAGGGATATGCATTCACTTATTTGGTGTAATTTGCAATCCACATGTAGCTTTTGCAGTTTACAGTCAACACAGATAGGGCTGCCATAGGTGACTGACTCTTCTTATAGAGGAGGCTTAGAGCCAGCCCCAGTCTTTAGTTGATAAATGAACTCTAGAGAACTGTCTTTCATTCTGTAGGTGCTGTTCTCACTTTAGTAAGAACAGACTCACAGATAATTACTTGGAGCAAAAGCTGCATGGAAGAGGGAATTATTTACCATGAATTAAACCATGCACTGGGGATGTTGCATGAACAGGAATGATGAGGGAACACATACCAAATCAAATGTGTGGCAGTACATTAGTCAAAGGATATGCTTTGTATTTCTGAATACTTAATTGAAGTTGGACACAAAGTGTACTTCCGAGCTGATGGTATAATACATGACCACCATTTTGACAGGAATCCAGTTTCATGTCAGACCCAACTCACAGCAGTGTGTTAGAGGGGGTGGTTCTTAGGAAGGAGATTCTTACTGCAAAACCACACACAAGTGTCTTGCACAGGCTGTTTAAATGCCTGTTACGGATCTCACACACTCTTAAAAAGCCCTTGCAGAGCAAATATTTGTTAAAGTTTGTATGCTCACATGCTTGCAAGTGACAGTGCCTATACACAAAACCCTGTGCTTCTGCATTTATGCATGCACTTATGCTTTTATGCCTGCATATGGGGATTAGCATGTACAGTTAGTTCTTTTTCTAAGCCTAGTGAAATGTGGTAGGACCATTACTGCCAAGAAAGGGAACTTTCATCTCTTTCATCTTCATACTATACTCTGCCAGTGGGCTGTGCCTTGGTAATTATAGCTCTAGAAGAAAAACAATTGACCTGGGTTTACCTACTGTAGAGCTACCATGGAGATGGGATATTAGCATATTAGCCCTGGAGATAAAAGCATGGGCAAGTTATATGGATTCTAGTAACTGTTGAAAAAAAATAGGAGCTATTTAAAAAGCAAAATACTAAGGATGTCAGGCCTCAGTTCTCAGCTGCAGCCAGGGAAAGTGCTAGGTTTGCAAAGCAGAACTGCAAAAGATGCTGTGGCAGTCCAACAGCTGCCAGAAGGCACAGGTTCAGATACAACAGACTCTGATTCTGTCACCTTTTTCTCTTCCTTCTTTCCCTGCTTTAATCTTACTGTACATGGGGTATGCAGACCTTTTAAGTCTCCAGGAGAAGGACAGTGACTAACTGAATTTTATTTGCTTAAATATCAACTAGCAGTAAGTTGATTCTCAGATTTCCCTGTTCAATTATTTTTCCCTCTACTTCATCTATTCCACTGATAGAAAGAGCCTAGAAATCAGCTGCTGTTCATAAACATAAGACAGGCAAGACAGAGGAAGTCTGGGCATGGATAATACGCTACAGAGAGTGATGCCTCTCCAAGAATCCCCCCAACCTCTTAGGAGATCAGGTAGCAGTAGATGTGCAGGTTGAGTCCCATATAACTCCACAATGCATATGAAGATTATTTTCTGTACCGGCAGAGGCTATAGAGCTGCCTGCATGACATGGCCCCAGCATGGAAACTATGTTTGAATCTCACCAAAAATATGCAGTCAAAAAGCCACAGTTTTGAGGTTTCTGAGATAACACAACTCTAGTCTTTGAACTGCTGCTATTCTCAGGTTCCAGCAATGCAATAAACCAAACTCAGTCAAATGGCTACGTTTCCAACTCTTGAGAACAGCCAGGACTAATATTATAAAGTGCATATCTCCCATACATACCCATCAGATTTCAAAAGCAGACATAAACATAGAAAATACCTGTCTAAAAGCATTTTTAAGGTTGTCAAGATAAATAGAAGAAACTGTGCTGACTGCTTAATATATTGAATATATTGCTTTTTCTCCTGTTAAGTATAACCAACTGATACTCACAGCTTAGTGTTAGAAATACTTTTGTCTGGAAACTCCTCACTTCAAATGAATTATAAAATTAGGACCTCAAATATTTGCTTTCAGGAATGCTCTGCTAGTAAATGATGTCAGGTCTTAAGCTGTTGAAAACATACATATCTGAAAACTGAGGAAGGATAACGCGATTATACTAGCTCCTAAATTTCTTTGCTTTTGCAAAGAGTGTTATAATTTTCCTAGGGGATAAGCAAAGTGTCTTCTGTCTCCATGTTGCCCCATTCCTCCAGCACACCTGAAAACACCCATCTCCCTTGCAGAGCACAAATCACTTTGCTGTTTTACCATTTATGCCTTTTCTTCTCTGTTCTGGGCACTACAGCTCCATTTCAGCAGGCTAATTTTTCTGTAGGAGTGGGAAGATAGGAGCACTTAGAGACTGCAAAACAGGCCTCACAAGCTGATTTTTTTCTCATTGAAAAATTTTGCCTAACACAACCTAAAGTGCTCTGTTGAATAACTGTCCTTCACAGCTCAGTACCCTCAAAGTTTTTCTCACTTCAAAAAAGAACACCTTAGAATTATAGGATTGTAGAGTTGCATCCACTCAGGTAAAGAAGTGCTCTAAGACTCAGCAATGATAATTAGAATACAGCTATTTTAGTAGTGATGATATGCTGCTTACCTAACCCCAAGCTGAGCTTCCCTTTACAATCCATCTTCATCACAAATCTTCAAAGGATATTTTGGGTCCAGTGTATTCTTGGACTCCAGCTTCTCCCATGAACCCTCAATAAAGCATCACTAGTACCTGTAAAATTCACAAAATGTACTTTAAGAATGGTATTCTGACATGAATACACATATGGTGGAGAAAAGGGGCTAAATTTTAAGCTAAAAAAAGTTAACCTATGACACTAATGTCTGCACCAGTAGAAGCTGGACTAAATGGCCTTGAGGGGTCCTTATAGTCTTTTACTCATACATGCTTTTATCATCAAGCATCCACAGTGCTGCTTCTGCGCTGACAGAAATGCTGCACGTACTGTATTCTGACACAGAATTTTCAATACTAAAATGTCAATTATTTAATCACTTACAAAGGTAACACAACCCTCTCACATTACATGGGAAAATCCTGCACAAAAGACCCAGTTCCTGTTGTTAACTAGATGCTATCCGGTACCACAGCAACTACTACCTGCAGTGCTTGGGATTCTTCAGTAAGCATGAAGAGATTAAACACCAACTCTAACAAAGTTTCCATTGTACAAAACCAGGAAACTCCTTTACTGCTTCCCCAAAGCTAAATCCCTAAACTCTGTAAAAGCCACAGGTATTAAGCATGCCTGAGAATTAGCACACCTGTTTCAAATTCTTAATGTGGCCGAAGTTGCTTCTCTTTAGCAATCAGCTTTGAAAATGTGACCTTAATTTCTGTCTAGAACAGAGATAATAGCATTCAGCTGCTTTGTACGTGCTTACAAGAGAATGCTCAAAAACTAGAGGCTCTGTTCCTCTGCCAAATATTGCTTGTCAGGAAGGTAGCAATCCACGTGGGGAGTGATGACATGAGACTCTTAGTTCTCATTCTGCTACTGGAAGATCCTGGATATTCTTTTCTGTGAGTCAGCATCTGAATTTCTTTATTGATGAAATGCAGCTACAGATCCTATTTTTCAGTGTAATATTTCAATATATTTGTAAAATACTTTGAATGAGACATGCTAAGAAAGATCGCCACAATATTATTTGCTTGTACATTTTTCATGCCATTTTTCAGCCTAGCAGTGTAGACCCAGAATGTGCACTGTCCCTACAAACACACAGAGAAACTGAACCTATTCTATTTCTGAAACATCATTGTGACAGGTTTATGAAAGAAATGTGTGTTCTTTCCCAGTTGCTTGATGCTTATCTTTTAAGAAATTTCATCTGAAAGCAATCTCTTGTGTATGGAACAAGTTTTGTTTCTTAGCAAGGTTTCAGGTTTCTTGCCCTGAAAGCTGCTGTAGAAATGCATAGGTACATGTATATTTGTTTCTATGTTTGTATAAAGTCCAAGTTCTGATTGTGAGAAAGACTTGAAAAACACACACTTTTAATATGAATCTTTAAAAATTGTTACTCACCAAAAGCAAAGTAGTTAGATAAAAGGAGCAGCTAAAAGGACAGAAACTTGAAAATGGCAAAAAAAATATAATTTCTGAGATAAACATTGTAAAAAGCCAACAATCACGCTTAGACTTAGGGAGCAGCAGAAATAAAGAATGGAATTTATATCTGAATGGTGAAAACAAAGTGCAGTGTAAATTCTGACAAGTGGCAACATATAACATGGGTTAAAAGAGAATTTAAAAAACAAACACAAAAATCTATCAAAGTTGATAGAATCAGTAGATAAGCAAGGTAGTAAAGGAAAAGATAAGGTTGCTGCAGCAATCTGCTCTGCATCCCTTGGGCTGATACGTGCTATGGAGCAGGACAGGGATGTTCCTGGTGAGATTATTCCTTACAGGGGTTGTTCTGAGGAAATCTCAGGTTCAGGAAGCATGTCTCAGAGAAAACATCACTGCTGACAAGAAAAGGTTTTAGCACAAATCAGTGCAGTGAACAGTAACAACAGATGATGCTCACTCAAGAGTTCAGAGGCAGCTCACATATGAAACTGCTCAGCTGCTGAGTGAGCTTGGTAAGTACCACTTAAATCACTATGATGCCAGAGCTGTGGAAAATTACAAACAAACTTTAAAAAGGATGCAGGATGAGGGATTGTATCTCTTCTGTACCCACTGTTGGAAGAAACATGCAATAGAAGTGGAAGTAGTAGCCTCAGGGAGAACTATCTGCTGGGGTTGGGTCAACATAGCTTTCCCAGAGTCTGCAGTGCAATTTCCTAGGGGTCTCTGAAGAAGTCCATGATGATCCAGTGGATGTAATTACGTAAGCTGCAATTGTATTCACTGGAGCGCCCACACTGCAGTATAGGAAGTGAGTTGCAACACGTTGTAGCTTTTGGGGATGAAGTGAGCCATCAGACTTCAACAGCTTCCAACTGGCCTCAGCTGGGGCCTCTGCTCCTTGGCCCAGGGGCTTCATTTAGGCTTTGGCCTTGCCCTTTGTTCACTGTTTGGGCTGTATCATAGGAGTGTATATCTTCTGTCTAATCTTGGTCTCATTCCTGGACCTTGAATGTGTGTTGTGTCCTTGTTTTTAGTCTTGTCTCTGCCTTGAGCTTTTGTATGGACTTCAACATTATGTCAAACAGGTTGTGGTGAGGTAGTGAGAGACTGCTGTGGCCACAGCTCTTAGGGAGCCCCCCTTATGGAGTAGCCCTTTTCTGGCTGCTCCCTTCTGGCCCTTTTGTTTTGGTTCTCTTTTAAGGCAAACCAGGGAAAGGGGCAATGGCCTATGTTGTGAAATTAAAATGGAGCTAGGACAGAGCTAGAGGGGTATTTGGGTTCTGCAGTATAAGCTTTCCAAAAGCTTTTAGGAGGACTTATCAATAAAATAAACCTGAACATTTAAGAATCCTTTAGAGAAAATGGTGCAAGTAAATGGCTCATTTTCCTAATGGGCTGTCAGAGCACTTCAGAATTTACTGTGGCATCTCTATGTATAATCTGTAAGTATCTGGAGAAGGTGAATAATGAAGTACCAAGACTGCAGAAGTTAAATTAAAGTTTTGAGATGGTTCAGACTAAAACTGATGCATCATGTCTGAGCATGGATTACAGGACAGACTCTTCGTGCCTGCAAGCCTTTTCTGCAGGAAGCAGTTAGTAGTCGGTGCTGAGAGAGGGATCAAAGGAATTAGCAAGCTGTGAGTGATGATGGAGAGTTCCTGACTGTTTCTGGAAATGTGTCCCACTTGCACAAATGGCAAACCACTAGAGAGCAGCATTAAATCAGGACTTATGTGTCTGAACAACTTTTACATAAAATATTGCATTTGGGTGATGTTTGCAGTTGGACACTGGTTTCAGAGCAGGTTTTACCAGAACCAGGGAAACTACAGACAAGCCAGTCCCATCTGGGTCAATCCTTGCATTTGTACATACTCAAATACTGAAATCAACCTTTGTAGCTTGTCTCCAGGAACCCAACTTCCCCCCATGCATCAAGTTCAAAAGTTATAGTAAAGTTCTCTTCTGCCTACAGCTACTTCCGAAACCAAGTTAGTTGTAAAACCTTCTGCTGGTTCTTGTCCCTAGCCATCATCTCAGGTTAAGGCTCACTGACACCTGTAGTTATCTCCAGACCAGGGTCTGTGGACTTGCACCTCTCCCTTCTAACATTATGGTATCATTCTAACAGTGGAAAGGTAACATGTAAGTGGAGGTAAAATACTGTGCAGGAGCGGTTTAGGAGGAACAGAGCCCAAACACGTTGGTTTTAAGCTAATTTACACATATATCAATAGTTATACTGGAAACTTTTTCTCTGTAAGAATAAATCTTTTTTTTTTTTTAAATAAAAACATACCTCAAATGTGGAAATATGACAATATATGCAATGGTCTAAGATGCTATAACATATACCTCAACTGACTAAAACTAGCATTCAAGTACTTTTGTATCAATTGTATATTATTCTCAATAGTAACCTTTTCTATGAATAGTTTGCTTTTGCTGCCTTGGTAACTGGGACAAAATAAGGACTAGGCACCAGATTTTTACAAAATCTTATTTTTGTGATTTTCACCTTTTCTGCAAAAGCCAAAATATCTTTTTGTATTTAATCAAGGTCAATGATTTAGTTATTCTAAACTGATTAAGTATCTGGCAACTGAAAAGCAGGAAAGCTCATTTTCTTCCTCTATTCGTTAATGGGGCATGAATTGCATGCTTTCACTAATTCTAGCATCCTGAAAGACACAATATCTGTAAAGAGATAACTCTTAAATAACATAATTTTAAACACAAACATGTTTAAACATGTAAAGATAACTGTGAATCCTCCTGAAAAGTAGCAAACTTCTTAAGGTGAACACAGCTGAGTTATGCCAACTGTTTGTTCACTAGAAATTTCATGCATGACCTTTATGTGAATAGCTGAGAAACTGACTTTTAGAATGTTATTCCACTGGATACTTAGAGAGTCACACAGCCATTTGCTCTCCTGAATTTGTTTCCCTTTGGATTCATTTGCTCTAATGCTTTAGCCAGAGAAAGTGCCTCTGTCCTTTCTCATTATGGGAAAACCATGGGACATACTATTCCTATTGCTTCTGATGATACCTCTTACTGACACAAGGCCAGGGCAAAACCCTATACTTAAACATCTACAGGCATTTGTTTTTCCTAACTTTGTCATTTGACATGTTGCCAAGAGGGATTTGGATTACATGGTGGAAGAAATGCCCATTCTCTGCTGTGGAATGAAGGTGAAACTAAGTAAGCATCACTAACATGATAAACATCATGTTAAAATTTCTAACCAGTGGCAGTGATAACATATCTGGCAGACCAAGGACAGTGTGGCTAACAATGAGAAATGCCAACAGACAGTGTAAGAAAAGCCAGAAAGGAGAAGGAATGCAAGTTACAGCTGTGTAATCAAATTATTTGGATAGGTAATGAGACCAAGACCTGAACATTATGCTGCTAAAATATCGAAGCAGGCAATTTGACAAGAAGGATCAAAAAGGAAATTTGCATCTATGAGACAACTTCTGATAATGTATTATCAGGTGATACGAAATTCAGTCTATTAATTAGACTTGAAAAACACCCAGTTGTTTCTGGCAATCAGGCAAATTAATTAACTAGGGGTAAAATCTCTTGATTCAAATTTTGGTTTGTTTTTGGGTTTTTTTATTTGTTTTTCATATGGAATGGATATGCAAAACTGTATGGCAGAACTTCTAAAGGCCCTCCCATCCTTCCTTTTTGCACACCTGGAGTGACCCAGCTCCAGGCTCTGCACAGTGGAACAGGTTTTGCTCTCTTGCTTCTATTGCCTAATAACTTCTGCTCTCTCCTCTGTCATTTTGTGATGTGTAGCAGCAGAAATATGCTCCTGTGATTCCTTCTGTCTCTCTTTTGAACCTGACCTTAAATAGACACAGAGGTTGCTGGGAACTGTACAGGAGGAGCTCTGGTTAGTGATATAACAAACTAATGAGGACTTCTGAACTTCATCCGCTGATCAGCCAAAGAAAAATGGGTCCTTTATGTCTGCACCTCATTATTGCACTACAATCTACTTTGAAATGATAACTGTAGATGAACTGTGGAAGTCACAGAAATGTGGAATATTTTAGAAAGTTTAGGAGCAAACTATTGATAGGGTAAAATGAAAATATTAGTAGCAAAGCTTTACATAATATCAGCTAAAATTTTCCTAGAAAAGTACTCCTTAAAAACAAAGGACCAGCCCATCCATCTCTCTGGAAAGGCACCCTCTGGCATCTCAATTTGCTGTGAACCAAATACGTTCCTCAAAATTTTGTCTTTGCAGACAATTCCAAAGGTTTTTTTGCTTGTTTCTTAAAGATCTGATACAACAAATCCATAGGATTTTCTATAGCACCTCAGTATTTGTGCAGGGGCTGAAGCTGGAAGGAGAAAGCAAGATCTACCTGCCTATAGTGATGTTTATGTGTCTGCAACATGAGTATTCCCATTCTGTGGTTTACTCTTACAGTGTGGGATTTTCTAGGATTCAGTCTGTCTTTCTTGTCTTGTTTCTATTCATGCACATCAGGGGAAGGAGGGCTTTTAGGAGGTGGGAAGCCAAAACTCTGTGAGCTGGTGGTTTTATTTATTTATAGATTGCAGAGAGACACACAATCACTGTCAGGATTATATTGCAAGATACCAGATTGGAAAAACAATTTCAATCAAAAATCAGATTCATCTCTGCCTCCAACAGATTTCTAGTGCTCCTGACCAGCAATGCCTGGCTGATAGGTGGGCTCTGCAGAGCAGGATGGCTCCTGGCAGCAAGTTAAGGAGTTACTAGAACAGGTAGTGTGGATGGCTCAGAGTTAATTGAGACTGAGTTTTGCTGCAAACAGACTGCTACCAGATATCCTGTCCCTTGGTCAGCAGTGAGGGGACCTACAGCATCTCATGGCTTCTTCTTGGAATTAAAGATGAGTCACTTTAAGGTTACGGAATTTTCTTTCCTATTGCTCCACTTCCTCTGTTTTCTAAAGATAAATAAGAAATGAGAGCCTGGAAATTCTCCTGAGAGGTCCTGCAGCTTGTTTGTTTTGTAAAAATACTTCTTGTTATCTAATTTTGTTACACTTGTTAACAACAGCAGCAGCTTTCCCATAAAACTTGCCCTAAGTAAACTAACCACAGATTTGAGAACTGAGCTGCAGAGCAGGGAAGATCATCTTGGAAACTCGAAGATGAAGTACTTTCTTCTGCCAACTCATTTAGCATTTCTCTATAGCTTTACACTAAGTAAACCTGTCCAGGTTTGTTGCTGCTCTGAGATGTTGAGAATTTACATTGCTGCTGCTGAGTTGATCTATCTTAAAATTAGTTACAAATTTCTACTGCTGTGATTTTACATGATAGAAGTTTTCTGCTATGGAGATGAGCATGTATTAAAATATATGCTTTTCTTTTCAGATAACTACAAGAAACAATGACTTAGGTGAGTTTGATTGTAATTATTATATAAATAACTGCAGGTTTTGGTGGGGCTGCATCTATATACCTCAATATCCTTATCTGGCATATTTTTCTCTTTGAAAATGTTTTTCAGCATCAGTGGAAGGCAATTCACAGAATTCAAGTGTGTTTTAAAGTCACATTCAGTGTGATTATTGATGCTGTTGTGATAAAGAAATTAAGAAGACTTATTGAGCAATTGCTACATGAAATGTTCTTTTCCATATGTAGCTTCAGCAAATCAGAATATTTTTTCACTTTGTTTTCTTTCCTATGTGATATATAGCCCTTCCCTGCTATACTCAAACATATTGTACTTTTTGGGCCCAATAATGGATAGCTCTTTTCTGTGAAAAATTTATTTCAAGTATTTTGAAGTCAGAACTGAGGTGCATATCACAGTATCTTATGTCAAATTAACAGTTAACCTGGAAATTAATAGCTTGCATGCATTCAACATGCGTGATAATGACAGTCATTTCTTTTGTATGATTCATCCCATTTTTGTAAAGGTCAGTTATGATTTTTCTTTAATCCACAAGCTCTAATAAAGAGAACAATGACTTCTAATACTTAGCATTCCCCTCTGAAAACTCCCAAAGCTTCTTAAGCTAAAATATATTTAGTCAGGCCTTTTGATTACAGCTGCACTATGACATCTACATTAATATTAAACTTTTCTACCGAGGAAGCAAGACAGACCTAACCAGTCTTAGCATACTAATCCTTTCTCACAATATTAGGAAATGAACTTCAGTGAAAGAAATTTCCAAAAGTACAAAAGCTTGGTTAATGTGTTCCTCATCTCCCTTTTCCACTTGTATTTGCCTTCTCAGTGCCTTGTATGTTCTTTATTTTCTTCATCTGCCAGGTAGTGAAATAGCTGTGTATGAAGGAGACATCCTCTTGAGAAGAGGACGACGCAGCGCAATTAACTGTGAGAGTTGTTTATGGCCCAAATCACAAGATGGGCTGGTCAAGGTTCCAGTCAACATCTCTTCTGACTTCTGTGAGTGTATGCAAATGGATGCTGTAAAGTTAGCATTGATATTCTAGTCCCTATACTCCCTGTTATTTTAATACTCCCTGTTATTTTATTTTTTCTGTGGCAAGCACCAAAAGCGATATCTGCAGAGGTGAGAATTTATTGACACATCCCTTTTGCTATCCTGTTAGCCCTATGGTGGTTTGGCTAAGACTCCAAACATTTCAGTTCCAGACACTAAAATATGTTGTTACTTGGGCCTTAGTCAGCCAATTAATTGTAATTTCAAATATTAGCCCATTCCTGCTAGCTACAATGCACTTTGATATTTAGCAAATCGAGAAGAAGCAGCATAATTTATTTACATTATGAATGTATTTTTGCCAAAATTATTACTAGGTGCACTTTTTTGAACTCTATAATTTTCTTTCAAATCTCTCATGGAAATATTCCCACACTAGAAACCCTGTAGAGGCAAAAATGGAGGAAAAATCCTTGGAGATATTTTTTTCCTTTGTTAATTCCCCCTGGTCAGTCAATAGCTCTGTCCTGTGGAAAAGTCTGCAGGAGTGATGCCTTAATCTGAACTGGGGCTTCCATAAAGACCCTTCTTAAAAGATCTTACCCTGAGGAAAAATGGCATGGAAGTGAAATATGGTCTATGCCTGATTCCCGTTCCTCAGGGAAAGGAACGGAGGAAAGCTCAGTCTCTGTGTCATCTAGTCTTCTTCTCTGCCCACGTGCTTCCAAAACTGCAGCATATACTCTTGTGGTTAGGTGAGGGTTATTTCCTCTACCTCCCTTTCTCTGAACTTTAAATATTAGGAAATTGAGATACAAATCAGTCGTAGATGATTCATAACTAAGGAAGCCAAATTAGGCCAAAATGTTCCAAAGTAGATAAACACTCTGATCTTTATTTGGTAGCTGAATAGAAACACTGGGCTCTTCAGAGCCTTCACTGTCTCAAGTGATTCCAAGGGCCTTGTGGCAGGCATTTCTTGTTTCTGATAAACAAAATAAGGTTTTGGTGCTTAGCTACAGTCGTCTGGCTCATTTGGGATATTTTAATCCAACTATTTATGTCTGAAACTGTCTCGTTTCTTCTCTTCTGTCTAATGGAAGAAACAATGCCAATATTTTGCTTTTTATCAGGTGTTTCCTATAGAATATGCATATGGGATAGCTGTAATTTGTTTACCTCCCCTTAAAAGTCCAATCAACTTGAAGATTTCTGAAGGCTTAGTGCCCTTTTTTTACTATACTTGTATGATAAAAATCTAATAAATGTTGTGAGGTTTTAAAGGAATGCACCCCATCAATGCACCTTGGTTTTGATTAACCAAGAAAGATTTCTCCTGGCCCCATTCTCTTTCTAGCAATAACAGAGAGGTCTTGGATTACTGATGCTCTGCAAGAGATCTCCACACTGACCTGTGTGCAGTTTGTAAATCGCACTACAGAAACAGACTATGTGTATGTTGAACGTGGACAGAGGTAAGCTCCCTGTCTCCTGAGAACGGAAGCATGGAAGCACTCAAAAGGTTTTTCAGATTCTTTTCTGCTTTGTTCCAGACTTAAGTAATTGCGGTTTTTTTTGCCTTTTTTTTTTTTTTTTAATCCTAGGAGTAAAGATTCCATGAGCAAGTGCAATTTTTCATTTTTCTTAAGTTACACTGGTAGTTACATCAGTTAATAAGCTGCAAGAATAAATATGTTTGTGGACTTAAAAAGTAACAGGGTGTAATTCAAAATGACACATTTTCCTTAATCATTGTAAAAATTTAAAGAAGTGTAATTGTTTCAGGTTCTTTGCTTAACTACTTATTCTGCTTCATCTTAGTCTGATATAGCCAATTTACTCAGTACAAAGGATTTATTCCCTGTCCCCGCCCCCCATGTTATTTGGCAGCTTTCAGAAGCCTAGATATCTCATGCCAGTGACTATTTACATGTCCCCTTCTGTAGCTGCATATCTAGAGGACCTTAGTGACATAAACAGTAAATTTATATATTTGTATTTGCTGAATATGATCATTTTGGTTATTGATTGCCTATTCTTAGCTGCTGGTCTTACTTTGGAAAAATTGGAGGACGTCAAGCAGTCGGCCTGGTAAAAAATGGTTGCATGGATAAAGGAGCAATTCAGCATGAAATGAACCACGCGCTGGGTTTCATCCATGAACAGGCACGGAGTGATCGGGACAGGTTTGTCAAGATTATGTGGGAGCACATAGTGCCTGGTATGTCCACTAAATCTTAAGTGAAAATATATACTTTCAGATAAAGGAGAACATTTCTCCTGTGAACAACAATGCAAATAAGAATCATGATTAATGCTGGTTGAATTGCAGCAGCAGCACATTCAGTGTGATGGAATTTCTTGTTCAGTGTTTGTAGTGGGGGAATTTCTGTAGCTACACCTATGGTAGTGTGGGAGATGCAGCCTGAAAGTAACTCTACATTCTTACTTTGATTGCCATCTTGAGCCCAGGCATCAAGATACCAAGATCATCATGAATGTAAAATATTGTTGAAAAGACTTGGTCAGGAGGTGAGACTATGCGACCCTTAACTGAGGTGGGGTGAAATGTGACATTCAAGATCATGGTGGGGCATCACACAGCAACTCTCTTCTGGGGAAAACCATGGAAATAGGGGAAGACATCAAGTAGGCATCTTGGCACTGGCAATGAGTGAAATGCACATATCCTAAAATATATATGAACAAGGCACTCAATACTGAGACAATGGAAACACATGCATCCCACTAGTGTGTGCAAAATTCTGGGACCTGGTATGATGTGAGAGAAAAGACTGCAATCACTTCCTCCTTGTGAACAGCATAATGTGGGGAGCAATCAGGATTGGTAAATCTGTAGAGGAAAAACAAGTGGATGTTATTTAGGGAAAGGAATGCAGGATGAATAGTTTGAGTATGTGCCCATGATCTGTGTGCTGGAAACATGGGCTCGTATACAGAGCTCCAGGCTCTGGGGAGTAAAGGGTAGAGAGAACGGCAGGAGATCCAAGAGAAAGTGGTACACAGAAGGAAAAGTATGCAGGGAATCACTTATATGACAACCCAAAACAATTGTAAAAATAAAATAGTATATTTAGTTCATTATAGAAAATAATAGGAAATGAGGTTGGACAATAGAATACCAAATTCTAATATGTCTCTTCAACGAATAAGATACTCAGCTCTATCTTTTTCTCCAGATGGAACTTGATTGTTTTTATTGAAAATTCCTAACACACTGTTCTCCAAACTTTTTTCAGCTATTCCCATGATGTCCTAAGTAAATTCTATTAGTGCTATTCTTTATTGAGTTTTCAGCTCTAGTATTAAGGTGTAATTTTGCTGTGAGTTGTCTGCCATTGTATAAGGGTCTGCCATGTTTGAAATGCCAGCAAAGGATATGCTAGAAAAGAGGAGTTGAAAATATGAAGTTAATATTTATTAAACACACAGAATCTTACACTAGTTTTGCAGAGGGAAGTCCACAGGTTCAGATGTTATAATTTCTCAGAATCACAGAATATGTTGAGTTGGAAGGGATGCACAAGGATCATCAAGTTCAACCCTTAGCCTTGCACAGGACCATCCCCAAGTCACACCATGTGCCTGATAGTATCATCCAAATGCTTCTTGAACTCTGCCAGGCTTGGTGCTGTGACCACTTCCCTGGGGAGCCTGTTCCAGTGCCCAACCACCCTCTGGGGGAAGAACCTTGTTCTGTTATCCAACCGAAACCTTCCTTGACACAACTTCAGGAATTCCCTCAGGTCCTGTCACTGCTCTTCTCCAAGTTGAACAGACCAAGTGACCTCAGCCGCTCCTCATACGGCTTGCCCTCAAGGTCCTTCACCATCTTCATTGGCCTCCTTTGGACACTCTCTAATAGTTTATATCTTTTTTACGTTGTGGCACCCAAAACTGCCCACAATATTCCAGGTGAAGCTGCCCCAGTGCAGAGCAGAGTGGGACAATCCCCTTCCTCGAGACTGGCTGAAAATGCTTTGCCTGATGCCCTCCAGGACAAAGTTGGCCCTCATGGCTGCCAGGGCACTGCTGACTCATATTCAACTTGCCATCAACCAGGACCCCCAGATCCCTTTCCGTGGCACTGCTCTCCAGCTTCGTGTTCCCCAGTCTGTATGTATATTTGGGGTTGTCCCATCCCAAGTGCAGAATCTGGCACCTCCCTGTGTTGAAATTCACATGGCTGGTGATTACCCACCCTCTGATTTGTCAAGGTCTCTCTGCAGGGCCTCCCTGCCTTCAAGGGAATCAACAGCTCCTCACAGTTTTGTGTCATTTGCAAATTTGCTCAGTATCCCTTCCAGTTCTGCATCCAAGTTGTTTATGAAGATGTAGAAGAGCACAGGGCCCAAGATGGAGCCCTGCCGAACCCCATTAGTGACAGGTCACCACTCTGATGTCATCCCATTCACTGTTACCCTCTGTGGTTGACCCGTGAGCCAGATGTAACCAAGCTCTGATTCAGGCACAGTATCCTGAAAGGATAAATGAGAGGGAACAGGTAAAGAAGACAAGACTGTGCAAGAGGAGATGGGGTATGTCTTCAGTGTTTAACAGTGTTAACCATGGGTGGAGAATGGGATGACTGGCTTGACAAGGGGGTTAGAATGCTGAGTATGTGCAGCTCAAGCACCATAGGGGAAAAAATGCAAAGTTATAAAGGGAAAAGGAAACAAAGAAACACAGTTATGTTCATGAGGACTGTTAGTGTACATCTCCTACAAAAACATGTTGCTGCTAACAGTGCTGATAGCAGAGTTCCTCCTGACCTTGGTGGTGCAGAACTAGACCTCAAAACCTTTTGCAGCTTCCCAGCTCTCTCACACAAGCTACGACTTCTCTTGCCAGGACTTCCATATTGTGGATGTTTCCTGGGTTTTGTTTTTATCCAGCAATTTACCTTGGAAGCCATCCTACTTCTTTGTTTTGACAAAATGCAGCCTGATTGGTTGCCATCCACTTAGTTATTAAAAACTCAGCTTGTTTTTCCCAAATTTTTGGGGGAAAAAGAAATATATTTCGTGTCTTCAGCCATAGTTTTCTTTTTAGCTCTTCTGAGTCATTACATTTAGATTCTGGTAGCGGTAGATTCAATTTCTTTTTAGAGTGGAAAAGACAGCATAAGTCCCCACACATGTGCAGGTCTAGACAGCCAGATCTCTCTGGCATGTGATGAGGGAGATAATTGTTTGCTGACAGCTCCTCAGCCCAGTGAGGATGCTGTTATCTTTTATTTAGCAAACCAATTCAGCAAAACACTTCTGTGCCAAACAGTAGCCATATGCTCAAATGTTTTGCTGCATTTGAACTGTGTTCTCTGTTCATCACCTTAAAAGAAGCTGTGCTCTTCCTGATAATTCTTTCTGAAGTCAGTTATAGTCAGTAAGAGGAACTGAGATTAAAACACCACCAGGAAGGCCAATGTTGTTGAGAAACAGTTTAAGCCTTAACTGAGTTTTTGAGCTATGAAAAGCTCCAAAGTCATGTTTATCCCCAACATTTCTGTTACTCAGGATTTTGAATCTTCTCTTTGCATTTCTTAGCCCTCAGCCCAGGACCAGTGATGAAGTACATTTTTGGCTGAGATTTGCTCTCATTGCAAGCCTGCCAGCAGAGTTGTGTAGACTGCAAAGATGTCCAGCTCTAAATTTTGTCCAGATGGTCTGTGGTTTACAAACCACATTTGTAATTAGGACAATGGAGGTACAGAACTAGAAAGGAGTCCCAGTGGCTAGGGCTTTAGCCTCAATGCTAGGCTGACTTCAGCTCCCTGCTATGACAATGCTTGCTTGCCTGTCTTACAATGCTCAAGAGACCCAGGATGCAATTTATGTTCACATTCTCCACCCAATGGAGAGAACAAAGTGCCTTCTTCAAATGAAACTCCCTCCAACTGTGTCTCTCTTTCTTTCCCTCTCCTCTGACTATCCTGGAAGCCTTGAGGAATAGCTTCAGTGCCTAACTTAGAGAAATAAAGCTAGGTGACATGAATTCCAGTCTCTGTCCCTGGGCCCCAGTCCTGTATCAGTGTAATACTTTCTTATCTCATATTGGCTTTTTAAGGCTAAACAGATGAAAAACAGCTATATTCAGATAGAATTTGTTTAGCTGATCTTACTGTGTTTCTCTGCTTCATATGAGTCATATATCTTCACTGTAGGGTTTGACCATCACTGATGGGTTTGACCAGAGACAAGGCCAGAACATGGCTGATAACATGGCCTCTGGGGCAAGAAAGAAGTAAACTGTAACACTTTCTTTTGTGGTCTTATAACCCTGTGGTGAAAGGACTCTGCACGACATCACTCATGTGTAGCTCTGAATTTTTGATCTAGATGGTCAGCCAGATTTCCCTCTAAAGGTATGGATGCAGCTTTGGGGACATAGATTTGATGCTTATAATATTCAAGATAATGCACTGAAATGTATTTGGAGATATCCTAATGAAGACAGACAAATGAATACTTTTGCTTGAAGAATGAGTTCATTGATTATATCAAAACTTTGACTTATTTACTTTATATTCTGAAACCCATTAGACTGTAAAAATGGGTTCCCATGGGCTTCAGAAATCTCTGGTGGTTTTGCTAGATCCAAGGTCTCATGAGAACAAGTATTAGTATCCTAAGCTACTCTGAGGATTGTAATAGCAGGTGGTGTACTATTAGAACAGCAATAATTGTTCCAACTGAAACGTTGCTTTCCTACCTTGCAGGGGAACAAGGAAACTTTGGAAAAATGAATTCCAGAAACCTGGGTCTTCCCTATGACTACTCTTCAGTGATGCACTATGGCGCGTAAGTTGTTTTCTGAGATGTCTTTTCAAAGGAGCAAACAGCTTTCAGATCTATGAAGAAGGAATTGCTCTGTGTAGAGAATTACTTTTGCTGTTCCCTTAAAATTGAGTGAATGTACATAATTAAGAGAGAACATACTTCCTTTGTCAGCAAGACTCCTGGAAAACAAGAATTTATACGGATAGAAGAAAAACACAGGACAACATTTTCTTTCACTGTACTCCTGCCTCTTGCTAGAGACCTTTGACATGACTGTGGTCCAAAGTCTAACTTTTTTGAGTCACTGATCTAAACCAGTTCTGAAGTCTAAAATTATTTCGTTAACATCATAACAGCTGATCATAGAAAAAAACATTTAAGTATAGAAACAAGAAAAATGGACCTTTTTTATATCATTAAGATATTGTACGCTGCCTTATATTCATCTGGGAACAGTGTCTAAGGTCTGCATTTGCATCCATAATGTACAAGCTTGTATCATGTACCTTCTCCTTTATTTCCATGAGCAAGTAATAACTTCTGAACAAAACCATGAAATAAAACTTGCTTAGTAGAAGGCAGGAAATTGCAGCTAGCAAATGAGCAATTAGTAACTCAGACAGAACTATTTCTGCTCCTCTACCTCAGGAACCAAGAATGTGGGATTCAGTTCATTTTGCCAGGACAATGGTGAACACTCTCTTCACTCAGGACAGTGCAGCTTTTTCTGCTTCCTTGCTTTCAGCTGCTGCTCACCAAATGGTGACCATGCTGACCCTCCTCAGGGAAGACTAGCTGGTCTCTGAGAAGCTTCTTGCCCTTTTCCATGGAAATGCTGTTCATGTGGTACATGGATATGATTATAGAGAACTTCATTGTCTATGAGCAGTAATCTAGAAATGTGATTTCCTTATTTCTACAGGTATGATTTCTCCAGCACTCCAGGGAAACCAACTATTGTACCAGTTCCTGACCCGTCTACACCCATTGGGCAGAGAGAAGGGCTGAGTAACTTGGATGTAGCTAAAATCAACAAGCTCTACAAGTGCAGTAAGTGCTGTAGATAAAAGGCATGTGAACCCTTACACAGCTGATGACTGTAGGCACTGACAGACATCCTCCAAAGGAAATGAGCCCACAGTCCCTTCAATACATCTCTCCCTCACTCTACAGGAGGAAACAGAACTGTCCCTGTGCCAAACTGCTGCCTTCCTGGAAAGGACAATTTACTTTCAGTAATTCACTGTCATTCTGAGTTATCCTTACCTAATCCCTGCTCTTTGACATATGAAAAATCTATCAGAAAAATCATGGTTGCTAACTCTGTCAAATTCTAATTTCTGGAGAGGTTGCAAAGCATGTAACCTCTCTCAGCCATGATTATAGCTTAGAGTCATGTGCCTCAGTAGTGCCAGCAGGTTTATGATTTCTCTCAATTAAAAAATGACTGCAGGGCTGTAAGTATTGGGTGCCATTCAGCATGATCAAAAATCTCCTCGAGAAGAAAACCACCGAATTTTTGTATTGCTGTCTGCTTCCTTGCCCCATCCATTTCTTAAGTTATCCCTGTGGTATCTTAAGGTCTAGAAATACCTACCATTCCTCTGTAAGCAGGAACTCTTCAACTGAGATGCACAAAACAGGTGTAACATCATGCTTCTGCAATGCACAAGGTTTGCCTTAACTCACAGTACATAGGCTAATTGATTTATATGGTATTTGACTTTTCTGGGATGTTATTCAATTAGATTCCACCAAAACAGCAAGAAACGTTAACAAGGCCTAAATATTAGAGTACTAAATTCTGCTCTGAATTGTGTTAGAACTTAGCTAAATAATTAGAAATTAGAAGGAAACAGCATTCCTTCAGTTGTATAGTTAGGTACAAAAATCATTCCTGAGTGGTTCCTCCAAATCCTTAACTGCAGATAAGAGAACTTTACAATGTCTGTCCTGGTCTCAAAGATAGTGATAACAAGTATTGATTGATTGATATTTATTCTTGACAGTGGGACTGGGAACGAATCAAACTTCAATACCATTATTATGCAATTTCATAATTAAATCTGTATGTTTTGGAAGAAAACTAAATTTTAAAAAAAAAAAAAAGCAGAAAAACTCAGGGGCAAAAAACCCCCAAACAAACCAAACACTAAAAATCCAGTCGTCTCAGGAAACACGGGGAGCAAGAGAAAAATATCATAAATTCATATGATCAGATGTCATATATTCATATTTTGTAATTTGTGGGGGTTACACATGTTGCAAAAAATGAAGATATGGAAAGATCAAAGAAAGATGAGATCAGACTTTGTATTCTAGTCACTGGGTCTGTAGCTTGACTTCAGTGCTCTCTGTTACTGTTTTCCCCCAATGATGATCCTTCCTTGATCTGACAGTATCTAGTTTTGAAGCTTGATTTTTGCATACACTTATGAATACACACCTTTGCTGATGGGAATTGATGTACTGATGTCACTAAAAGTACTTCTGTGATGGAGGTTAAGGAAGTTCACAAAAGATCCAGGTCTTTTTTAGTAAACTACAGTGTGAAGAGAGTGAAGCCCTACTGTCTTTAAAAAAACATGAGTAGCTGAAGCAGATATGTACTTTACCTACCTTTATTTCACTTGCAGGTTTTCAATAACTTTTATACTAGGAACACCAACGCAATTGTAGGCATTATAATTAATTTCTCTTTTACAAGCTTAACTGATGCAAATGGTTGGAGAGACTTGTCAGGCATTTCAGGAACATTTTTGTGCAGTTTTCATTCACTTCAACACTCTTTGGTTCTTCCCTTCAGATTGCTGTAGCTCCGTGTTGCCTAAATCCAAAGGCTCATTCTCCTCTGTCAATTATCCATCCCCATACCCGAACAATAGCAACTGTCTGTGGTTGATCCGCATCCGTCGAAGTAAGGTAATTTTTAGTAGCAGAAAAAAGGTTTGAACCACAGTGTCCAGGCTATGCAGCATTATTTCATTATCATGAGTACCCCTTGGGAGTCAATTTCATGGATCAAGACATTTATTTTGTTATGCTGTGAATGAAAGACAGTCTCAACAATTTTCATAAGACTTAAGACTATCAAACGCAGTATTTAACTTGATTTTTATCCAGTTCAGATTAGATGGCTTTTCAAAGACAAGCAATAGTGAAACATCAGTCTCTGAGGGCTCAGTAATTCAGTAGCTAGGTGAAATTCTATGCTCTTTTAATAAAGAAAGTTTCAGTGATAACATGGATAGCAAAATGAATATGAAGTTCTGGTTCACTTCATAACAGTTAGATAGTTTGAGGTTTTCCCTGTGTATACCATCAAACCAAACATCTGCTTTCTGGTTTCTCAAGGTTTTCTTGCAGTTTGAGGCTTTTGATCTCCAGCCCTCCTCAGACTGTTCTTCTGACTATATAAAAATCTACAATGGAAATAGCAAGAATTCCCCTGTCTTGCTGGACAAGTACTGTGGGAAGGGTCCACTGCCCTCCTTAGTAGCGTCTGGATCAACAATGCTGGTAGAGTTTGCAAGCGACGAGAGCATTACAGCCACAGGATTCAGAGCCTCCTACAACAGGGGTATGAACACTCCTGTACAAAGCTTAGAGAACAGCTTTAATAATATTTGTATGGAAGTATTTAAAATTTTTACTATATACTCCAGAGTAGTCTCTTGTCTATCCTTCTCTGCACTTCCATAGCAATTGCTAATGCAAAAGGCCAGACAATGATGGGTCTGAAGGTTCACAGGAAACAGAAAATGGGATGTTGCATGGATCTCACGTTAGTAATCCTGAGATACTACCCACATTCTTCTGAGAGCCTCTGTTAGGCTTCTTCATGTCTCCAGAACAATTTCTTCAAATAAAAACCATGCAATGACTGTAATTAATAGGAGCAGTACAGCCAAAGAGCACAAAGACTGCAGAACTCAACAAAAGATCTCAACCAATGAGATGTAAAGCCAATATATGGGCAAGATGTTATTCAAAGTTTTGTGGGATTTTATGCAATGGGAGAGGTACTGACCTTGGATAACTTACACTTTCTGAATTAAAAGCTTTTGTTATGTACATGAAACACAGTGCTTACTGCAGTCACTCGAGGAGTGTCTGTTTTGCAAACACACAAATGCATTATGGACTGCCAGACAAAATTCTGTTGTGCTGCAGCATGTTTTCAGTTAGAATGCAGTAGCCCAAAAAACTTGCTGCTGCTTTATTTCAACTGAAAATCCAAACTTTTTTAAAGCGTGAACTGAAGAAGTCTTAGAAATACATCACTCTTGCTCTTTTTGCATTATTTGATGGAGTATTTTCCAGAAAGTACTAGATCTAGCTTGATAATGCAATCCTGAATACTTGAGCTAATTCTTTTCTGGAATGCAGGTAGTGCCATTAGAATGCTATGCTAATATGGCAACCCTCAATTGAAAGACAGATACAGCTTTAGATGCAGCTGTTCCCTGTCCTCCAAAGGTTATTTATCAGACATGTTTCTAAGTTCCTCCAGTACAGATGCTGATCCAAATATTAAGTGAAGAAATAAAATATTTCAGCAGTAGATTTTCATGGTAGCACATTTTTTTCTTGGCTTGAAGAAATAATACAATAGAGTATAAGCAAGCTCATTTCTACTGAGAAAATGTTCTTGTTCGTATGTCTTTCTCTGTTTTTCTCTTTCACTCCTTAGTGAATTGTGGAGCCACTTTCAGAGACTCAAAGGGAGTCATTGCTTCTCCAAATTACCCCAATAAATACCCCAAAAACCGAGCATGCTTCTGGGTCATCAGTTCTCCAGTAGGATACAAGGTAAGACAGATTAATTCAGTTCTGGGTTTCATCACTGTTCTCTGGTGAAATCTCTGTTTCACTTGGAGAGTAACAGCTACAATGTCACTTTTTCAGCAGGCATTCTCAGAATAAAAATCCGAAAGCAAAAACTCATTTTAAGAACTTATGCTGGATCTTGGAATCTGAGGTGCTCAGCAAGGGAAAACTTTCACATATGCACGTGGAGTCTTATGAATTTAGCTGGTGTCAGTAGGCTTTGTTCAAAATAATCCCTAAGTAAGAGTTCCCACCAGAAAACAGAAACATTGCACAGGTGCTGTTTTTATATTTCTCTAGAGAAAAGAATGTAAAGCACAGAAGATCAATCTTGTCCCTTGCTTCTCCTTTGAATCCAAATACTGATGAACAAAGCAAATAATTTGCTACTAATTTGCATTGCCGTATGGGATCAGGATGTGGTGCAACCACAGAATAAAATACAGTGCATGCACACAAGGATTTTAGACTATTTGTCCTTGATACATACAAAGGGCAATAGAAGAGCCTGTAACCTGGAAGCAAAGGGCTTTGTTTTTATTTTCTCCAGGTATCTCTCAAAATGTTATCATTTGAGCTGGAATATAGTGACAGATGCACCTATGACTACCTGCTCATCCATGATGGAAGCCAACCTACATCACCTGCAGTTGGCCCTTACTGTGGGACAGACAAGGTTGCAGACTTTACTTCCACAGGGAACTTTGTGCTGGTTGAATTTCACAGTGATATAGTTTGGGAGTTGCCTGGATTTGTGATGAGTTATACATTTGGTAGGTAAGTACCATACAGATAGTATTTGAAAAACACAGAATGAAAATAAGAGTCCAGCTACCCACAGGTAGAAGTCAAGATGCCACCGATTTCAGACATAAAAATATAGCTCCTTGATACCTTTAACAAGTTTGAAGCTTGATCTCTTTAGTCTTACATCTACAGTGTTGTAATTTACATGGTGAACCATGGACAGAAATGTTTCTGCCCATAGGATGCTTCTGTCTGAGACTGTAAGCTTTTTGTATTAGTAACCCCATTGGGGGTGTTGCATGGCCAAATAAAATAGCAGAACTGAAATTATGTAAGCAGATTTTCAAGAACTTCTAGTGGTAGAAACTGTGGCCATAAAAAACCTCCAGAATACGGCTGTGTAGCAACTTTAGCCTGTATTTTGGCAAATGCTATTACCCAACCCTAATGTCCATTCCAGCATACATACAGAAAAAACTTCAGACACACAATTATTTATGCTTTGAAGCCAAGATCACTTACACAGTTTCTATAGGAACCTGAGCTTAGCCTGGAAATCAGCACTTTACACTGAAGATGCAAACTAGGATGTTCATACAGCATCTCAGCTTAAAGAACTGCACTACTCCTCTGTGAGATGAACCAGGTCAGGGAACAAATTTATCTAAAGAAACAATTAAGAGGGGCAGTGATGCCTTAGCACAAGCAGGGAGGGAGAGAAAATGGAGTGAAGAACCTATTGTTGCCACTTTGCTGTGGCCTGAAGTATTGAAATTGTTCATAGGGTATTACCAAAATTCTTGTTAAAAATGAGGCCTGAAAATCTAATGCAAAGTCCATTGAATGTTCTCTGTGGAGAACATTTTAGGTGTGAAGTACCTTGTCTGTAGAGAGAAATCTTCCTTCTCTGAAGAGACTGCTGAAAAGGAGAAAGAAATCACTACTGTAAACAACTAACACTTTGCCTTGATTTGATTTATTCAGCATTGAATGCTAATGCCAAACTGGGAGATGCCAAAATGCAATAAATAATAAACCTTTTTGCTGAAATTATGCCTTTGTGGAGAAGAGCATGTAGAAAATGCCGATCTGCTTTCCTGGTGCAAGGAAGGCGGCCAAGAAAATTTTGCATTTTGATGACTTCTTGTGTGGGTGTGTGGTTTGGGGGGTTTAAGGATTTGTAATGTCTTACTTTTTAAGCACTGGTTGATTTTCACTTACAGAAGACTGATAATTCCTAAGTTATGGGCATCAGGGTCTAGAGCTTTCTTGCATCATGGTGGGAAAGTGCATGTAAAGCAGGAAACAAATATTAATAGTTCTTATAAGTTGCTGACTTCTGGTAATAAAAAGTATTTCTTCATTTAATTTGGCTCACTATTTAGATTGGCACCTTTTTGGAGAATGTAACAATTTCAGCAGCATGATAGAAAATGAAACTCTACTTCTATTTTTAACTTCAACTTCAGACTGTAAAAATGCTAATTCTTCTCCCTGAGTCTCAGGACTTTCATGGAGGTGCAAAAGTAATAACCCCATGACAACTCTCATTGTATAACAAAGTTGAATGGATCTCTATTTTAAATAGACAGTGCTGAATGGCTTTGTAAATTGAGTATTACTTTAGATTGCCTTCCCGTGGCCTGATGTGGGGCCCTATATAGGTCAAATGTTTTACATATTCACCCCCCCCTTTGGTAAGAGAGCATGAACAACATGTTCAAACAGCAATATACCACATATAGGAATACAATACTGGTCTTGAAATTTGTTCCTAGAAATATGTTTTTAACTGGATGTGGCAGTGTGACTTGGTCAGGGTGCTTTATTTTTAAGCAAGATTTTCAACAGTAATGATGTAGAAATGCATTCTTGAATGTACAGACAGGCTGAAATAGACCAGGATAAATCAGTTCTCTCTTCCACAAGACAGACTTTTCTGTCAGAAGTCCAAATAGACAACACCTGTAGCTCTTCCCTTGTCCAAAGATGTAGTTGCTCCATCATAGAAGGCCATTAGGTTGGCCAAGCAGGACTTGCCCTTGGTGAAGCTGTGCTGGCTGTTTCAATCACCTCCCTGTCCCCATGTGCCTTACCACAGCTTCTATGAGGATCTACTTTATGATCTTCCTAGGCACAGAGGCAATTGACAGATCAATAATTCCAAGAGTCCTCCTTTCTACCCTTTTTAAAAAGGTGTAATTTTTCCCTTTTCTCAGTCACCTGGGACTTCATCTGACTGTCATGACTTTTCGAATATCATGGAGAGAGGCTTGGCAACTACATCAGTCAATTCCCTCATGTCTCTGGGATGCATCTTCTCAGTTCTCATAGACTTAGGTATGTTCAGGGTCCTCAGGTGGTCACACAAGCCTGCTCTTCTCTTCTGCACTTTGCTCCCTCAGTCCCTATCTTGTGGTCCCTCCACTCAAAAGGTGCAGGAAAAGAGAATGGCAGTGAAGACTGAGGCAAGAAAAATTTTTTTGAGTACTTCAGCCTTCTCCTTATCCACTGTTGTGTTTATCAGAGTTGTGTTCACTAGGTGGGGGAAGCTTTCTTTGACCTTCTTTTTCTGTAGAAGACCTTGTTACTATTCTTTGCATCCCCTGCCAAGTTCAACGCCATCTGCACTTTGGCCTTCCTGACCCAATTCCTACAGAACTGGGCAGCATTCCTATATGCTTCCCAGGATACCCTTTCCTGCTTCCTCTGCCTGGGCATTTCCTTCTTGCCCTGTAGTTTGACCACAGGTCTTGACTCTGCCATAACAGTCTCTTGCCTTCTTTTTCTGATTTCTTACACCTGGGGATCAAGAGCTCTTGCACTCTATGGAAAGAATCCTTAAAGATCTGCCAACTCTGTTCTGGTTCCTTGTCCCAGAGGGTCCTATTGACTAACTCCTTGAAGACCTGGAAGTTTGCTTTCCTGAAATTCAGGCTCCTGTCTTTACTCTTTGCCTTACCCATATCTCTCAAAACTGTAAACGACTGAGAGAAAATAAAGACAGCTTTTGATGTGCTGTAGTACAGTTGGTTTCTCATCTAGTAGAAGAAAATGAGCCTAATGAATAGCAAGAGAGTACTGAAACTCAGTTTTCAATTTCATTGTGGCAATGTTCTACCCTATTTATCGCACTGAACTGCAAAGAGAAACATTACAACCTGGGAGATTTAGTAGGCAAACGGTCACATTTTTACTTAATTTAAACTTTTTCAGATCCAAAGTTATTTCTAGATGTGTTCCATTATAGTATTCAAGCCCCACGATTATCAAGGCCAAGTGTAATACCCTGGGGCGGAGTTTCACAGCGAGTTGGAAAAGACAGCATTTGCAGCTATAACTATATAGAACAGAGAATGTACAACTTACTGTGCAACAGCTGAGTTTGGCAAGAAGACATATGAACCAAAGACCATTTAATCTCTCCTGTACTTCAAACAGAAATTGAAAACCTTATAGGCTAAGTTGTCACATGGGATTTTATAATCGAGTTCGCTTTATCATGGGAAACATCAGCGGGTAAGAGAAGAAATAAAGGAAAGCTGCTGCTGTTCCGTTGCCAAATGGCTTTTGGTGCAGGAGCTGCAGAAGTGCGGGGGCCGGGCCCCCTCTGGCGGACACCTGCAAGGGAACGGGAAATGGGAATGGGAACGGGAAATGGGAATGGGAACGGGAAATGGGAACGGGTCGTGCCTCCTCCTCTCCAGACACGGCAGAGTGAGCTCTTCTCCTGTGCCGGTCCCGGCTCTCAGTTCCCCCCGACAAGTTCAGCCGAGGCGTTTCTCGGCAGGGGTGTTCCGTTTCTCTTGGGAAGGAAGAATCCTCGCCCCCCTGCCCCTCTGGTGGCGGCGCTGTGGGCAGGCAGGTCCTCTGGGGTCGCTGTCTCTCTGTCGTAAAGAGCGGCACTCCAGATTCCACCTGCCCATCCGCAGGTTGCACTGTAACAGCAAGGCTGGGATTTCCTCTTGCTCTTTTCCCGTTGATCAGCTCAATAGCAAAGATAGCGAAGTGGTTTATTTGAGTTTATATTTGTCTCGATTCCTTGCTTTATGCCCACAATACCTGGAGTTTGCGGGTGGTCTCTAGCACAATTTCTGGCCACGTGCAAAGTTTAGCTTCCACCTTTTATACAGTTGTCCTTCCGATGCTTTTTTACCATTAAAAACAACGAGCCAAAACCAAAACAACCACAACAACCACCAACCAAAAACAAACAAACAAAAAAAAAAAAACCACACCAAAACCACCAAACACAAAATAATAAAAAACCACAAACAAACAAACCAACCCAACCAAACCGAACCAAACCAGGCCGCTCCTGAGGACCCGCAGACCAGCACTGGCAGGAATGATTGCCCGGGGATAACACTGGAGCTTTGCCCTTCAGCCCATTCTTGCCCTTCCGAACCAGAGTGTCACCACAGGTTTAAGACCCAAAAAAAATACCGAGACAGAGTACCTTGGGCACAACCCTGTCAGCATCAAAGAAGACACTTTTTTGTGTTACACCCATGGGCCGCCAATGCCTGCGGGACAGACTACAGGTACCACAATGCATCGCGCGGCGGCGGTGCCCTGCGTGGGGCCGCGCGGAGCCCTGGGCAGTGTAGTTTACGCGCGGAGAGCCGCCTGGCAGCCGGAGGCGGGGAGGGCGCGGCGAGGGACTACAACTCCCGTGGGGCCAGGCGCCGGCGGTCCGGTGTGCGGCGAGCCGGGCGGGCGCTGTCCGCTGCTGCCGGTCGGTGGGAGCGCCGGTGGCCACCGACCCTCGGGCCTGAGGCGGCCGGGGCCGGGCGGGGCCGTGGGGCTCGGCCTGCGGGTGCAGCGCCATGGATAGCCGGTGCTACGGGTGCGCGTCCAAGTTCTCTGTCTTCAAGAAAGAGGCAAGTCCGGCTGCGGGGGGTGAGGACCGGCCGGGCCCGCGGGTGCCCCACACAGTGCGAGGGTGTGAGAGGGGCGCCGCGATCTCCCCGCGGCCAGGCCGCTTCCCGGCCCGCACCGCCTGCGGTGCCTGGTTTCAATGCGTGTTCAAATACGGGCGGTTACTGATTAAAAAAAATAGGAAAAAAGTAGGAAAAAAGAAAAATATTCTCATGTGGTCCCTCTGATCCAGCATTCGGCCATTGCCTCAGACAGGTCCCACGCACACACTTCCACCGTGGGACGAAGCGGTGACTCAGCTCCCAGCAGGAGTTAGGCGCTGGCGCTCCAAGGTCTCCCTATCTTCAGCAGCAGCTGGTGTTAGAGTTCTCTCACGAAAAATCAGCATAACCGCGGCGCTCTTCTGTGTGCACCTTGGCACGGGCGCTGGTGTGTGTGGGGGTGTGTGCGGTGATGGGTGGTGAAGCCCTGCCCTGCCCCTGTCTCTGTCTCTGCAGTGTGGCTGCAAGAACTGCGGACGGTCCTTCTGCTCGGGCTGCCGGAGCTTCAGTGCTGTTGTTCCCCGCTGTGGAAACACTCAGCAGAAGGTGTGCAGGCAGTGTCATGAAAAGCTAACTGGGTAAGACCTGAGTGTTTCTTCACCCAAAGACAGTTTCCTGCTTTGTATCTTCAGTTTATATCACAGTGTTGTGTTGAAGTGTTCTGCACGAGAGCTGCCCCTTCCATTTGTGCATGGATGCTGCCTATACCCTGGAGTTTCAAGCCAGGCTGTTCCTCAACTGCTGTTATATGAGTTGTGTAGTCCAAATACAGGAATGAAGATTTGTGCCTGTTTTCTATTGTGACAGAGTAATCAGAAAGAACCAGGTTTAAAACTTCTCAGATGGACACTGAATTGCTGTGGAACCTCCTAGCTAGATGAGCCCAGTTTAAGCCCCACTGTGGTTTTGCCCAGAAATCTACACTCCTCTAGAAGCACTGTCAGTCTTTTCAGAGCTGTAGTAGTTGAATGGACTGACAATAAGTTGTTCAAAATGTTATTACCTCTGGGGGCAAACAGTGACACAAATCCTCATTGTTGAGGGATCTCCGCTATATGTAGCCTGAAGATTTAAAATTTTGTAGCATAAGATCAGTTTGCTTTTAAAAGAAAACAAAATTATTTGCAAGCATAACTTTTAGATTGCCTGTTGAAAACAAAAAAGATGTAATTCAGTAGCAGCATAGGTTATACATGTGAACAAGTAACACAAGAACACAAGCATACACCAGAATCCCTCTGTCAACCTATTTTTTTGTGTCTTCTTCCTTTTTTTGCATTTGTCATACTCCTCTTTTTCACTTTTCTCCAATAGGAAGGAGTTTTCACCAGCTAGTGGGGAATTTTCTGGCTCTGCAGGTGCCTAAAGGAGAAAAGCCTCTCATTAGCTAAGTCTTCATCTTCATTCACTCATGAAAGCAGTGAAATAAAGTATTCAGTGTTTCCAGTTTTGAAATTTTCTGATTTGCCTTTCCTACTTCAAAGTCATTAAGAAAACAGGGCAGCCTTTCTCCCTGTTTCTCCTGGGCCTTTTTTTCTCATCATTTTAATATCAATACCGTAGAGTTACAGCAGAAAGAATCCTCCCTGACTATATACCAGGTAGATCATAGAATCATAGAATGGCCTGGGTTGGAAGGGATCTTAAAGATAATCTCATTCCAACCCACCTGCTGTGGGCAGGGACACCTTCCACTGGATCAGGTTGCTCAGAGCTCCCTCCATCCAACCTGGCCTTTAACACTTCCAGTAATGGGGTATCCACAACTTCTCTGGACAGCCTGTGCCAGTGCCTCACCATCCTTACAGTAAAGATTTTTTTTCTAATATCTAATCTAAAGCTGCTCTCTTTCCATTTAAAACCATTCCCCCTTGTCCTGTCACTACAAGCTCCTGTAAAAAGTCCCTCTCTGTCTTTCCTGTAAGTTCCCTTCAGGTACTAAAGGCTGCAATTAGGTCACCCCTGAAGCCTTCACTTTTCCGGACTGAATAATCCCAAGTCTGTCAGCACTTCCTTGTAGGAAAGTCGCTCCATTCCTCTCATCAATGTAGTGGTCCTCTTCTGGACTCACTCCAATAGATCGATGTCCTTCTGATGCTGGGGACCCCAGAGCTGGACCCAGTACTCCAGATGGGATCTCACCAGAGCAGAGGGGCAGAATCCCTTCCTTTGACCTCCTGGCCCTGCTGTTTTTGATGCAGCCCAGGATACAATTGGCTTTCTGGGCTGTGAGCATGCTTTGCCAGCCCATGTCTAGTCTCTCATCCACCAGCACCCCCAGGTCCTTCTCAGCAAGGCTGCTCGCAGTCAATTCATCACCCAGTCAGTATTGATACCAGAGATTGCCCCAACCCAGGTGCAGCACCTTCCACTTGGCCTTGTTAAACCAAGGGATCCATGATTTAATGAGATTCCCATGGACCCACTTGCTGAGGTCCCTCTGGATGGCATCCCATTCTGTAAGCTCTGTGTATTGTTATTCATGCAAGTAGGTTTCAGAAGTGAAACCTTAGAGCTCGAAAGTGGGCCAGCAGTGTTGCATTCATTCATTACAGGCTCTAGCTGTGTTTGTAGCTGTGACTTCCAGGAACAAGTGAAATATGCTAACTACCCTAGGTAAGTGTGTAGTTTAACCCCTCCACCTGAATACAGCAAAGTAGAAGATAGTTATACAATACATGCATGTGGTGTATAGTGTTCAAGTGTGCTAGAAGATGTCACTATGATGGTGGTTATGTAATAACTTCTGCAACATTTTGTTTCAGTTGAGCATTATATAATTCTGTGTTTGTTGCATGCCCTGGCTCCTTTCAGAGTGTTTTGCTGCATGGAAGTTACTCTGGGAGTCTTACCTAACTACTCTCTACCTGCTCTCTGAACTGGGAGGTGCAGGCTGTGGGAGGCAAGGGTATTTCAGCCCCACCTCCTTTGGATCGCTGGTGACTGTATTAAATCACAATGCAAAACAACTGGACCAAAGGACTAGAAATTAAGCCGTCTGCTGTCCCAGGCAGCTATCTTATGTTAAGCCAGTCCATAAGCTCGTTGCGCTCAGTATTAATGAGGTTATGAAAGTGGCTGAACCAGGAGATCAAGAAATGCCTGCTGATTCCCATTGACTTGAGAAACTAGGTGATTGAAGTATTGTCAGTATCTTCAGTTCAGAGAAATTGTTGTTTTTGTCTTTCAGAGAGGGATCTCAAAACAGTTCAGCAAAATGGTCACCACCAGAAAACTACAAAAAGTGAGTTGCACTTGCCAAGCAGTTGTTTCTGCTGCAGAGTAGCCTTTCAGGCCCTCCTCTTCCCTTATGGAGACCTGCAAAAGTGGCACTTGTGATGTGGGTATTTGCTTGGATTCAGAATTAGATTAAGGATGGAACTTTTGTTGTTTGGGCTGTTTGTTTGGAGGAGTGGGGTGTGCGCTCTTTTGAATAGACTCCTGAACCTGCCTGCGATTTTCTGTGACTGAGCAGAGTTGGCTTGGAAACAGGAATCCAGTGTTGAAATGTTCCTTGTCACCTGGGAAGTGGCGCCAGGTGTGCTGCTCCTGCAATCTAAGGTTTTCCTTACTCTTAGCAGTACCTAATTGTGCTGATTTTGGAGAGCCTGGTATGGGAGAGAGCGCTTTCATTTCTATTCATCACCAACATTCTTCAAATAGCCTGTTGGGTTCACGGAGGATGTTTACATATCTCCAGGTTAAAACCCTTGTTCTCAATTGTCATGTCTTTTTTCCATCCTTGTCACAGGCGTGTAGCAGCTTTTGAGGCTAAGCAAAACCAGCTGAAAGAGGAACAGAAGGCAGCTTCAAAACCCCCAGGTCAAGCTGGCTCCAGATACCAGGGGCTCTCAAAAGAAGATAGAGCTATTGCAGAGAGACTGGAGAGGCTCAGGGAGGAAAGGAAACCAAGTGAGTTTTAGGGAATACTGTGAATATCTGGTGTGGGAACACTACTACTTAGGAACCTGGAGGGAGAGGGAAGTGCTGGGCTTTAAGAGGAAAACGTTTTAGGAAAATGAAGCCTTAAAAAAGGACAGAGGATCCAGGTCCTGCTACCAGAATGGCCGAATTCTACAATGATTTTAGATCAATGTTCCAGTTTCATTTTTCTTCTTGGGGTTTCCCTCGAAATGACAACTCAATTTTGGGGCAGTATCTAACCTGTAAGATCACTTTCTCATTTTCCTTTTTTTGGGGTAAAAGGCTGGGTCAAGCCCACTTGAAGCAGAATGAAATGAAAGTCTTTGGCCAAACTATTTTGCAGATGGTTTCCTGTGGGTCATTGTCCTGGGCAACAGCAGTTCCATTTTATGTGGGCCTGTGTTCTGACCAGCCTTGTCTCATAGAGAAGGAAAAGGATTCTCATCCCAGTCCACAGCTGTCAGGTTCTGTGACAGCTTTGAGGTGCTTGCGAGAGAAAAAACTATTTTAAAAATTTTATGTGATCTCTAAAAGAAAAAGAGCATGCTCCAAAGTAGCTACCTGGTTATCATAGAATCATTTAGGTTGGAAAAGACCTTTAAGATCATCAAGTCCAACCGTTAACTCAGCACTGCCAAGTCCATCACTGAATCATGTCCCTAAGTGCCACATCTACACGTTTTTTGAATTTTGCTTGACAACCCTTTCTGTGAAGAAATTTTTCCTAATACCCAAACTAAACCTCCCCTGGCACAACTTGAGGCCATTGCCTCTTGTTTGTTACGTGGCAGGGGAGTGTTTCAGTCCAATATGTCTAGGCTGGCATTAGGAGATGAAGGAGCAGTGGATTGTACTGCCTACAAGACTTGGATTTCTCTGCCTGTCCCTAATATCCCGAGTCAGCTGATTGCCAAATGACCTTACTGTAATACTTGCCTTATGGCTAGGAGACAAACTGTCAAGAAGGCAAGGACTCTGAAGAGAAAGATAGCAGTTAGCACTGGGGTAGTCTCCAAGTTACTGCAGTATGAGCCCTCATTCATGTCAGGGCTGAGGGAGGTTTTTGCTCAGGTGTTCAGATTCCAGAAAGAAATAGAATTTTAAGAAAAAAAAAATTGAAGCCTTTTGTTTTCAATAACAGAATAATGTCCTCCCTTGGGTTGTTCTGAATTGCAGAGTCCATCCCTACTCAGGCTGAGATCGAAGCTAGGCTGGCTGCCCTGAAGGAGGATGATCGGGGACCTGTTCCATCCACAAAGGAAATGGAGGATCGGTTGGCTGTTCTGCAGGGGAGAGGTCCTCCTTCCCAGGCTCGCAGACCTGTAAGACCTCTCAGCTCTTTAGTCAGCAGTGTATTCTGAGCTGACACAGTAACTGGTGTCCCAATATGTTAACTGTTCTTCCTTCTTCAGTTTTTTTTGTGTACAGGTAGCTTCTTTCAGAAATCTCCATTTCCTGATTGTGCCATTGCTTCAGAAGCAAATGACCTTTACCAGTTCACTGCTTCAATTTGAATGCAATGTATTACTTCATGTCAGGTGTAATTCATGTGTATATTTTTAAAATAGTTGCTAAGGTTTTTTTACTCTCAAACCATTTGTAAGCCTAAGTGGTCATAGTATTTCAAAACTGTTTGTCTGTGTTTGGGTCTTATCACCCCTATCTTCTAATTGTATCTTGTAGTTGTTACTGCATGCCAGCTGGGCAAAATCCTATTATTCCAGAAATGGAAGCTCAGTGTAGTTTTTCTGAGTTTGCAGAGGAACCAGTTGGATATATGCCTTCAAAGTATATAATAGCTGAGGTTCTCAATATCAGTGGAGGCATCTTTTTCTGCTGCTCCCATCTAGGATGATCTTAGCTGCCAAACTTTTCTTGTGATCAAGTACGCCGCTTTCCTCTCATTCGCCTTTTCCCATGCTCCCCTTGTTTCTTAGGTACACCAGCCTCCTGATACCAGAAGTCTGGTCCAGCAGACAGATGACCTGTTAACTCAACTATCTGAGGAAGTTGCCATTGATGAACATTACAGACCAAGAGTTCAACCTCAAGGTATCTGTTTTGGCTTCCAAAGACCTGTTTATGTCTAACAGTATATGTACCGTATTGAGAAGGGAATATGTGCCTCACTATGTAGCTTACAGGTGAGCTGGGTGTCCAGTTTGTCCATATCTCCCCTTATGACCCCCAAACTGACTGAGAGCAGCCATCTGGCTCCATACTGGGTCTCGGTGTCTTTGCCTAGAGATGGTTCCTTCTTGTCAAGGTTGTATTATTCACATTGCTCCTCTCTGTTTCTCTAAGGTGACCCTTTCCTGGGGAGGAGCTGCTGCTACTCCTAATGCACTTGCGCACTGTTACAAAACAGAGCAGTCTGTCATACTGCTATCTTCCTAGCTGCAGTGCTTTTTCTGTAATCTCACTGTAGACCACAGATTAGCTCACTTTCTTCTCTTCATGTACAGTGAAGACCCTACTGGCATGCCTGCTCCCATTATTACCTGGATTCACAGAGAGCAGCAAGCTGCTCTCATAGCATTGCTTTTGTCGTGTTTTCTGTGCCCAGAGAACATTGCTGCTGAGTTACCAGCATGTTCTGTGTGTCTGTTTACAGCTGTTAGTAGCCAAAGTTTGAATGATCTCAATCAGAAAAGTGAAGATTGTGTTTGCCCTGCAAATCTGGACCCAAAACAGCTAGAAGAAGAGAAGAATAAACTTCTGGCAGAAGCTGCTGCTGAGCTGCGGGAGGAGAATACTAGGCAGGAGAAGATCCTACAGATTGCCAAGAGACTGGCAGCACTCAAAGGCGAGGACCCAGAGAAAGGTGAGCAGCAGATGAGAATACAAGTTGCTGTGATCAAGGGATTTCTTTTCTGAGAAGTGTTTATCCATTTAATTCCTCTGTTCTGCAGGAAACAGACTGAGATTTGGCTCTGTCTGTAAAGTTGTACAAGTTGGTTCATCATGAAATCAGTGTGAAATATCTAAATTGAGGGTAAAGGCTGGAGCCATAAGGTTAGACTGCTTTGTCTTGTACCCTTCTTTGAGATAATCCTAGTGTGTTCTGGTGAGGTTAACAAAGCTTTTAAAATCAAAGGTCTGGGTTTGGTGGGGACTTTTTCCTTCCCTCTTCCAATATTAAAACCAAACAGTAACATCCTTTTTGAGGAGTTTGTACCTGAAAATGATCTGTCTGTGTCAGAGCCAAAATGCCAAAACCAGCTCGCATCACACAAGTAGGCGCAAGGTTTGAGGCAGGTGTGGATTACATACAGTCTCTCATTTCTTACTCCTACAGTTACAGTGGAAACCTTTAAACTTCCTGACAGTGATGAGGAAGTGGCTGAGGATGAAGCCATTGGCAGAGTGCTAAAACAGGTCAGAAGTGGCAGCTGTGGCCTTGTTTATCTTCCTTTTGGGTATGTCCAGTGTGTATATTACCTGGAGCGTACAAAGGATGTGTTTGTGTTACCGGAAAGAGTTCCACTCCTTCCCCTTTAAATGCTTTTCCAATACGAGCTCCCATGGGCCATTCAGCTATTTTGACAGGCGCTTGACAACAATCCTTGTCTGTCACATTGTCTTTCTCATTCATGCTTAATGTCTCTTGTGGTGTGTGTGTCTCCTTTACAACCCTACTTTGCTGGTACTTCCTTACTTCTTGTTCCATCTTTTCCCCCAGTCAGTTAGAATATGGGTGATGAGATATATACTGCATGTGCACATGTGCATGAGATGTGAGATAATAAGCTGTAGCACAGCTTATTTCTCTCTAAAATGTCTCTGAATTCTCTTGGCAGATAGACCCGAGCTTACTATACCTAAGTTTATGTCTGGTATGTCACATGCTTGTGATTAGCACAATGTGGAGGGTCTGCTGATAGTTACACTGCAAAGCAGAGTGTGTTTGCTGGAGGCCCCTGCTGCTGCACTGACTGTCCACAATGTACACAGAGTGTTCAGAGTGCAGAGAGAGCTCACATCTGTGTGGATAACACCAGATGTATTAAGACTTCTCATCTGTTACTGCATGAGAGCAAGAAGGGGAGGAGGGTTAGGGCCTAGAATGAGGGTTTCAGCTGTGTTTGAAACAGTAGGCTTCTTGCTTTTTCTTGTTACCAGCTCACAGAGGAAGCAGCCCTGGATGAAGCAAGTGGATTCAACATTCCTCCAGATCAGACCACCCAACCAGGACCCTCACAACAGAACCTGTGTAAGAAAGCAAAGCAAAAGGTCAGTGAGCTGGTCAGGATCTCTTGAACTGATGTGTTTCGGGGTCTCAGGAGAATGCACTTCTGCAGCAAAAGTTTGCTGCATACTAGGCTTGATGCAGAAAAAAAAATAACCAACTGGTTTCTCCAGGGCAGACAAGCCAAGCAGCTTCTGCAAGGCTGACCAGCCCTGAGCTCAGCTGTGAATCATCCTTTTAAGAGGAATTTCTTCCTGGAATACAATTCCTTTCAGTCTGCCTTTCTGTTGAATGTTATGATGTCATCAAAATCCAGAGAAGTTAGCAGAGACCTCACAATATGTGCCTTGGAGAATATATATATATAATTAGACTGACAAGGCCACAGTCTAGTACTGTATAGCCTGAACCAGAGTAAGTGGGAGATATGATAGTGCTTTCAGCATGTGCAAAATAGAACCTGTAGACAGTAATCCACTGTCTGTGTTCTCATACAACATCAGAGGAAGGAATAAGTAGATATCCTATGGTCAGGGTGGATTTTGGCCTACTGTGGAAATACATACTTGTTCTCTAATGTATATTACAAGAATTAAATGGACCGGTGACTGACAGACACCTGTCAGGCCTGTCCCCAGTGGAAGAAATTATTTAATTGTAAGCATTATGGAAAACATCCATCTCATAGGTATGCCACCTTGCATTTCTGGGATTGCTGATGTGAAAGATAGTGTTAGGAAAAGATTGTGATAGGAAGCTGCCTTTGACAGTGTCCAGGGACTGTGTCCCAGTGTGTTTATGACTGTTCAGTTCCACAAGAGTTCTCTGTAAGGGAGAAGGAGAGAATAGTTTGCCTTATGGATATATTTAGATTATGATTTCAGAAGATCTTTTTGGCCCAACCTCAGGTACAAATCAATAGTAGGGACCTTTTGGCAAATCACTTCCTTTGTCCCACAGTTTTCTTTCTGTAGCAGGGAGAAAACAATGCCCCATCTCCCCCTTACATTCCCTTCCCACATAACTGCTTTCAGCAAAACTGCTTTATCCTTGCTTTTGCAGCAGGAATTTTCTGTCATATGGTATTGTGGTGCCTGCCAGAAGATCTGGGCTTCATGCTCATAAGGAAGTATAGACCATGTGCGTGCATGTTGCTGTAGACACCAAGTAAGGGTGAATACCAGTTTATGTTCCAAGCAACAAAGATTCATGACCAAATTCTAGGAAGTATCTTGGGGTTTTATTTAACAATCTAGATACATATGGAGCCTATCCTTGGGCTCGGGGCAAGTTCTTCTCACAGAGTTAGGATCAACAGAGTGTAAACTATGGACCATATGGCAGGTCATTGTGGCCATTGTGCATTACAATGAAAGTCCCATATCTTCTCTGCTGGGATTGGAATTCTGTGTCTCTCTTTTCTTTGTGAATTAGAGCCAGACTCCAACCACCACAGCTCTTGGCAGGGCAGATAGTGATGAGGATGAGTTACCCTGGTGCTGTATCTGCAATGAAGATGCTACTTTGCGCTGCCACGGCTGTGATGGGGACCTCTACTGCCAGCGCTGTTTTCGGTAAGTCTTTCAATTCCTCTTGGTCTAAGAGCCAGGTCAAAGGTAAGCTTCGTCCCTTTTGTTTGTTTTTCCTGTTGGGCAGAAAAACAGGCAGTAGGAGGGAAGATTTAAGGAATCCAGATCTGAGCTGAATGCTAGCTGTTACAGAAATACTTTGTGTGATCAGTAGTTATCCCAGGCTTCAGGGACTAAACTGGTCCTAGGCAGAAATTTCCTGTCTGTACTGCTTCAGTGCATGTTTGGGCACATTGTCTGAGTGTTCTCTGGAGCAGCTGATGTGCTGCATCATGTGGGATGGGATAAATGAGACCATTGTTTAGTGATTCCTATGGCTTGTAAATGCCATTGATAGATGATCTGGGCTGGATTCCCTTAAGAGGGGAGATCAGACAGTATAAATTTCTGAGGCTTTTCTTAGGTTGAGAATTTGCAATCTTAAACTATATTTAAAAAATCTTGGTTGAAATACATATGCGTGAAGCTATTTTCACCAGTCAGGCCTTGCAGCAGCTGTAGTCTTGCTTCTTAAACATATCTAGCTTGATTCCTGACAAAACTTGCATATCTCAGATTTGGAGGGTTAATTCCTTTAAATACAAAGCTTTCTCTAATGGGTTGTGTGACTTCTCTTTTTTCATGCCTCAAGAGGATTGGGTAGTTGGCTGGGTTCTCAGATGAGTGCTGGAAGACATTTTGACAGCAGGTTGCTAAGAATCTGGTTGGGATAATAAGAGATGCTTTTGTGTATATTCTCTCATTTCCTGCAAATGTTTTTGTAGAGAAATAGAAACAAACAGGGGGAAAATATGAAAACATTAAGAAAACATATGATTTGCAATGTTAGAGTATTAAACCAAAGCAAACAAACAAAAGTATCTGACAGCAAACATCAGTAAAAGCAGAATCAGCAGTGTGGCAGGAGAGTGTATTAGTTGCTCAATGCAGATGTAGGCTTGTTTCTCACCCAACAATGCCTGCTGCTGCGCATGGTTCAGGCAGCTGCCAATACACTGCATTTCAGCCACAACAGTTATTTTCCAGAGTTGTGCGGAGCAGACTGTCATTTTGTCTGTTGTCACAGGAGTTGCTAATGTCCCTGTAATCATAGACATAGTGCTGAAAATGAGCCATCGGTTACACAAATCTCTCCAAGAGGCAAAGAGACAGAGGGATCTATTGTCATTTTTTAATCCATTGGGCAAGGATGGGCAGGCCTTCCCATAAAGCACCTCAGAGTTCTCTGTTAAAATCAGATATCATAAGTAGTCACTCCTCATGGCTGCCCATCAGGTCCCCACAGCTAACCCTTGGGCTAAGTTTCTAATTAAGAGTTTCTGGGAGATGCCTTGTGCAGTAGCTAAGGGCAAATTCCCAGCCTGGGTATATACTTCTGACTGCACTTTGTATTTGCTTCTCAGGGAAGGCCATGATGAGTTTGACCTGAAGGACCACCACACCTCCCGCTATCATCTTCTGTGCAAGCAGAAGTGATCACATTCTTCATGGGCAGAAAAGGAGGTGGAGAATGGAAAAACAGAGGAGCCGGCCAGATGGAAAGAATCCAAGTGGATTTGCAGCCAAAATGGGTGATGTTTTGGACAGTTAAAGGAACAGTTAAACTCAGATTACAGTGCTGCAATCTGAGAGAGGCTTGGAAGGGTGTATGACTTTGTCCTCACAAATACACAAGAGAAGTGAAGGTTTTGCTGTGCATGCTTGGGGATAAATGAGGGCTTGATATGAGGAGGTGGATACGAGCCTGTAAATACAGATGGTAAGGCAATGTGGGCAGCAGTAAAGATGAGTGTTTAAGGCAGTACTGACTGGCTGAAAAGTAACTTCTTGCTTTTGCTAACAGCTTACACACTGGTTCAACAGGCAGCAAAGCACTTTGCACTGAGAAACTGTCTGTGTTGTGATCACATGTGTGATGAGAACTTTCAAAGCATAATAAAAATTATTTACAGAGGCCTGTCGTTAAAATCTCTCCTGGAAACGCCTGTTAGCCCTTTACAAAGTATTGCCTTCTTAAAATGGTATGTTAGTTCTTGTGCCAAGTGGCTTAGGGAAAGAAATGAAGAATCATGCAGTCATGAAAAATGTTTCTGTGATGTGCCTGGAAAAGGTGCAGGGACTACTCTGCCTTGATGGGCAGTGTTTCTCACTTGAAATGAAGGATCTTTTGTAAAGGTAATCTGCTGTGATACAAGTGTTGTGATCTGAATTGGCTGTGCCACGGTCATGTGGTCTCTAAGAGCAACCTGTCAGTCTGGAAGAGCTGTGCATTAGTCAGAAAGCAGGATTTGGCTTTGTTTATTATTTGCTCCCCTGGTAGGATAAAGATGTTACCTGTGTGATGCTCTTTCACTGGCTATGAGAGAAGCTCGGTTGCATTATGTTCATATTCCTCCCTCAAGACAATCCAGATGCAAGTGGCACTTGCCAGTGTCCAGAGCACCCAGAATTGCTTTGAATAACCAAGTAAACTTGCTGTAAATCTGCTTTGTTATTCCATCAGGATGAGCTCTTTCCAGAGTAATGTGACTTCTGAGAGGGCTCTCTAAGGTTGACAAATTTCAATGCCAACAAAGTAAAGGATTTGCCTTTGACAGGGAATTTCCAATGAATCTTGCCCATCTGGTTTGACACTGCCACTCCCAGCCGTCTGCCCTGCCCCTATGCTTAAGGTCACTGCCTCCAAGGTGAATTTACGAAACAGTGTTTGCCTGCACCTCTGTCACTCCTGGTCACAGCATAGCAAATAAATTATACTCTTGAAGCTGGGTTTGTGCTAACATGCTGCACTGGGTCAGGGTCTTCAACAGAGATCTTATTCAGACAATGTGGACTAGTAATACTGCACATTAACCCACTAAAAATGGCAAGTGTGTGCAGCAGTAGCATCCAGATGTTTTGTTAGAAAGGGGTGGCAAAGCCTGGCTTCTGTGGAAGATCTTCTTTCTCCTGGCAGTCCTTGCCTCACCAGTGCCTGTCTCTTTGGGACAGGTAGCTGGGAAAATTACTTGAGTTGTTCAGAGGCAAGAGCTCACAATGAGCCCTGTGTTACCCAAAATTTGAGTAAGTTAAAGCCCTGAGGAGCTTGCAGTCTTAAAAATCGAAACAAAATGCTCTTTTGGCTTTGCGTTATCATAGGAATGACACTTTTTCATTGCTATTTGACATGGATAATTAGTCTGATAGTAAGACAGTACACTTATGTCTTAGGATAAATCCTTTGTGTTTGGTATATACAGGGAAAGGTGCAAATATCTGTTCTTATATCTCTCCTAAGACTGATCCATTCCTTTGGGCTTCAGCCTATGTCCTTTTCAAGCAGTTAGTGATAATTTTAATTCTTGATTTACAGCTGCCTTTTTTAATATATATCTTAGTATGAGCTGGTGTGCTACTTGCAACATTTTGGATGCTTCATCAGCCACAACCAAACTTTGAGCTCCTGTGCAGTTAGGCAGCCTGTGTCTTGTAAGCCCTGCCCTATTCCCATGAGTAGTAGGGGAGCAGGTTACAGCCAGAAGCAGTTTATTTAGATTCCAGATTGGTTTCTGTGGGGCCATCCCAAGGAATCCAGAAATGCACCCAACCCAATGCCTGAAATAGAACTTAATCATACATGGAGGAGTCTCTTTGGTCATACAGAAACATGCTGCTGCTTTCCCTGCACACTAATGGACATTTTTGTGGCTGCTGTGCTTTCTGCATGTAATTGACCATTTTAGTAGCAGCTCAATCACTTTCCACTGAAAAGGCATTCCCACTGTAACTGTTGCCTCAGTGCCCTCCATGTAGGAGGGGTAGAGGGGTATCTAGATAGCTGTCTGCAGGAAGCACACCTAGCTGAATCTGTCCTTAGGTAAGAGGAATGCTGCATGACTTTTAAGTGGGCAGTGCACTGTTAAATGTGTTGCTTCTCCCTGTCCTTGTCTTTGAAAAGATGCTGGTAAACAAGTAAAGATGCTGATAACCAATAAAGATACTGGTAAACAGTTCCTGACAGACCAGTTCAATTTCAGTCATAGCTGTTCAAGGACTGAAGACAGTTTGGCATCTTCAAGAAAGAGATTCAGCTTCTTTGCTTCTGTTTTTGTAGCATGACATGAGGGTCAAGATTTTCTTTCCCTTTCAAAATATTTTTTATGTGAATTATCAAATGTAGGCTTCACCTACAACTTTCATACCTTCTGAGTTATTTTAGTATAATTAAGACAAAGTTCCTTTAAAGCAACATTCTTAAAAGTAGGCACATACTAAACATTGCAGCCTTATGCTAGTGGTGGTGCTGAGAAACAGCAAAGTTAACTTAAAGCAAAATAAAGCAAAGCTGCTTGGTAGGGTATGTAAGTAATCTGGACCCCTATGTACTACTGTGCTGTAACCAGCTGCATCTCTAGTTTAGGGCACTCTGCTCATGGCCTGTCCAGCTAGATCTTCCGCTTGAACTTCTGTTCGATCCTAGTCGTTTTTAACAGTGCTCAGAGCTTTTTGTTTATGTGCTGTTCTCCTTTCTCAAGGACTCTCTTGAGTCTTAGCAAGTATCAACCCATGAGCAATGCCAGATCTACAACCATTGCAGCTCTGGATTTAATTTTACTGTTGTTATTTTAATTACAAAGCTGAGATTTCAGGAGGGCAGGCATGTCCTGTTAGCTCCTTTCTAAGCCAAAAATGCCATGTTCCCAGGACTATCATAGATAGATATATATATGGGACCTGATAAAGACAGACCATCTCTCCAGTCTAATGGATGAGGTTTAGAGCATCTTGGAGCAGCCTGACATGAACTGCCTGGCATGCTAACTTCCAGGAGCCAGTCAGATACAAGAACAGCATTGAAGAGAAGCAAGCCCTTATATCACAGTTGTTACTGCAGCTTGGATTTTGCCCTCTCAGAGGACAGAGCTCACAGGTTAGTCACTGACACCTGGAAAATAGGAGGGAAATAAAAAGTAATAGTCATCACTCTGCTACTGATAAAGATGGAAAGGCTAATGTATTTAAGATATTACTAGTCTAGCCCAAGAATTCTTGTCTTTGTTAGCTAACCTGCATGTCCCTTCTGCTGCTCTCTGACAAAGCAAACAAAACTTGTATTCAAAAGCTGGCCTTGAATTACTTGAATTACATAGAAGCCCCTGTGGATGTGACTCAGCAACTCATCTCTTATGTTTAAGTCGCAGGCATGAGCGTAGGGGCAGGCATAATGTGAGAGTGCACTGCCTAAGCAATCAGCCTCCATTTGCTGTCTTATTTCCTAGTCACATGTGTCAAGTTACTGACCTGCTATGAGCCTGGATGTAGTTTCCACTGTGTTTTTCCAGACAAACATTAGTTGTAGCCAGAAGAGTTTGTGCAGCAAGACAATGTGTCCTACTTCACTGCTTATTTGTGAGACCTACCTTGTCTGCAAAAGACTTGCTTCGAGATGCTCCCTGAAGGGAAATTGGGAGCAGATATTATTTTGAGTTTTTCTTTAGTATCTAAAGAGAGAGCAAAAGCAAGCAGTGCACAGTTGGTTTTCTCTGGTTTAATATATAAAATAAGTATTTTTCCAACATTTTTTTAAATTATGAGAAAAATCATTCTCAAACCTTGCTCTTTTAGGAGACACTTCTAAATCATTAAGTCCTAAATTCCACAAAAAGGAAAAAAAGTATCTCTTCCATTAGCCTTAGTAGCTGTTTCACAAACTTCCCCTTAAGTAGACCAGGTGCACTTGGACATTTTCCTTCCATCCTATTGTATATTTTCTGTCCAACCTTCATAAGTAACAGAGGCTTAATAAGACTTAAAAAGTACATGCAATGCTGTAGAATCAGGTATAGCAGTAACAGGCAGGAGATCACCTGCCTGTTGGGTCCCAGCCAAACTGAAATGGGGTGCAGCTTAACAGTGACTGATTTTCCATGTTGATGAACGAGTGATAACCAATGCCTTGTTTTCCTTGCAGTGGACAGAAAGAAAGAAGTTGTGATGAGCTCGAGAATTGTTTCAGTGCTCCTCAACCAGCATGGAACTTCTTAGAAGAAACTAAAGGAAGGACATCTTGTCATGTTTCCCAGGTTAACATGCTCTTTAAGAATCAGGAAAATGTACAATCTAGCTTCACGCTCTGTGTGTAGAACTGGAAGGAGTGGAGACTTCAAACTACTAGGACAAAGTTCATAAAACTTGGTGATGTTTCACAGTAACAGTAAGTCCTAAACATACTCAGAAGTGCTGTTGCTGATCCTGGTTTCTGTGGGGAAGATGCATGTTTTCTTGTGACCAAAGCTGGGTGTTCCATGTGAGCAAGGTCATTTCTTCTGAGGATTGGTGACTCTCCGGAGACCTTTCAATCGACTAAGCAATTCCGTAATGAAGTCCTACAGTAAGAATTGGTTAAAGAAGGGTGTCATAATCATTCTGGTGCTCACCAGCCCCAAGAGTACTATGGCATTTGCATCATTCCCACATTCACCTTTATGTTGAGCAGAAACCAGAATTTTGACATTTATTGAGCAAACCTATCTTTTAGCTTAGGAAAGGAGACCTTTTGATGGATGAAAAGGTTCTAAAAGCCCTTTTACTTCCCTTCCCCTGTTTCCCTTGAACAGCCATGTTTATTTTCGTTCTGGGAGCTAGCCTGCCCTTCTTCATCCCAGATACCTGCTTTTTCCACCTTGAGACGACTTCAGGATGCTGTTGTCCCCTGTTAGGTTCCACTGCTTCCTGTTGCCACCATAACCTCCTGCCTACTTCCTCTGCCCTCCCAATCTAGGGCAAAGCAAGTTGTCCCTCTCGTTGAACCTGTAAAGCTCTATTTTGTGGACTGCAAATTATCTTGGAGCTGTGCCAGTTCGATGAGGAAGTGGCTGGCAGAGAAGAGGTGGAGCAAAATACACGTAGGACTAATGATAACCTTGAGCAGGGGTTGAGGGCAGGCAGAGCAGATAGATGAGCAGTTAATGGAGATAAACCCAAACTACTTTGCTGACACAGCCAAGGACTATGAACTAAACTGAACCATCTGGTTATTCTGAGCAGAAGGCAATGTGACTAGTGCAAACTTTATCCTCTGCATGACAAGTAATACCACCATAAAGAAGTGTGCAGCCTTTCTTCCCCCAAAGACATAGCTACATGTCCTTGTAATTAGACAAAATCACTGGAAGTATTGCAGCTGGTTACCATTTGTGCTGTACAGAAGCCCAGCTTCCTCTCTTCGGTGATCGATCAGAAGTTGCCACAACTTGCTCTGGAAGGCAATTCCTGTGTGATGCATGCACTACACTGCGAAATATTGGGCTCCACTCTTCTGGACATTGTGGCAACTTGTGGGATTTCTTTAACTCTCTAACTGAAAATCAGTACTTGTAAAGTTCACATGGGGAAAAAATAACCCCATATGCATAACTGACTTACATGGCCACTGCTCAGCAGTTACCTGCCCACTCCAACCTGAGGACCGTCTTACATTCTTGTCACTCATAACCCTAGAGTGGTTTAAGCTAAGAATGCATTTAGTTGGCAGTATGCAAGATGGTTATGTGAGCAGTATCACTATCTATGGGTTTTCTACATTAAGGACCAAATAGCAACTCAGCCTGGTCATTCGAAAATTCATAAACATGGAATGAACCTTCTTTGGTTGTAAAGCATAATTCCTTATTTGCTCCAGTGCTCTGCCTTTAGCTCACCCATGTAGATGTACATATAATTTTGTAACACAGTCGAATAAAGTGTCAAACACCTCCCATTAGGATTAAATGCATCTACAGCACAGTAATATCTCAGCTATTCAGCCAAGTAGCAGCAGAGACACACTGTAGCAACACAGTGTAACATATAACTAACATACATGCATATATATGGTGCTTCACTCACCTCTGTTGGGCTAGAGCACTCATGGAGGATTTCCTAAAAAAACAAGGATTTGCCATTTTAGTATTTATGAGTTGATCCAATTCTCCCCTCTCTACAAAAAGGATATATAATCTTACTACCTTTGACCGGTGAAGACACAGGGAAGCATCGTGCAACACTGCAAACATACATTCTCTACCCCCCAACACTGCTCTGTATAAAGAGAGTTCCTAACCTAAAGTCGCCAAGTCCCTGTATCTGACCTGTAGTTTTAATTTCTGTTCTTCATTAGGGACCTCCAGGAGATCTTCAAGATCAATTTGTGGTTCAGGAGCTGCTGCCTCAGTTTCTTCCCTTAGCTAAAAAATAAAAAAACCCACCACAGTTAACAAACCTTCAAATGTCTAAGAACTTTAGAGTCTATCTTTAAAGAAACAAGCAGCTGAGTTACAATAAAACTATACTGCAAAATTGAAGTCAAGATATAAAACATCTCTCAAAATAAGAAGGTTCCTAAAAAGATGGCACAGATTTCAGCCCTTCTGTGGTGTCTGCTAGAACTACACATCCTGGTGTACACATTCGTCATCGCTTCCCACCACTACACTGTTCAGAGACCATCATCAATCATAGGAAGACCATTCAAGAATATCCAACTGCAATTGCTAACTGCAATGCAATTTAAGACAGCCTGTGACACCCTCATCTATAAAGAGTTCACCAACAGGCTTAATATTAGAAAGGCACAAATAATACAAGAAGATTTTAGGCTTTTAGGCTAATTACATTCACATACTTTGTATTTATACTAAGGCTTTTTGCAGCAATGGAGAGAAAAACAATTATGCTGTTGAAAGACGTAACTATTTTGACAGCTTTCTGTAACAGACGTGAGCAGGACAAAATAGTCTATTGTAAGAGGGACCCCAGGTTTTGGTGACTGGAGTAATAATCTTGTACTGCATGCGAGTGTCAGTTGGAAATATTTGTAAAACTTGATCACAGACACATTTTAGCTTCACGAGCCTCTACAAGACTGGAAGGAAAGCAGGCTGTGGTTTTCCAGTGTATTTGCAAAATGAATCTTTCACAACACAACATTAGTGGTATTTTGGCATAATAATCTGCAGAATAAGGATACTGGGTAAACAGCACAGTACCTGATTGCCAAGTAGCATTTATGGATGCATATGTAAAACATTAAACAATAAAGGCAGTACTTACATGGAAAAAAGAAACTTTTTCCGAGCAGTTGTCTGATATGAAGGCAGGGAGGAAGTTGAAAGCCTTTGTTTAACTTTGATATGCAGCTAACTTAACAATAAATAATAAACCAGAGTTAAATATACTGCACTGTGACCCATACAGCATTTCTTCTTAAAAGTAATAGTTTTTGTGTGACTGTTTAGAAAGCAGGTGTTGATCTAGTCTGACTTTGTCTCTAGCTAAGAAGCTAAATACGCCAGGAGAGTGAGACAGGTAGGAACTCTCTGTAGATTTTTGGTCCTAGTGTGGATGCTGTTCTGGATTCTATGTGCAAGGAATGATCTTGAAAATCACAGAGTCCTAGTTTTATTGCAAAAAAGCCTCATGATAGTAAACATAGCATTCATATTACCTCTTTCAGGAGATGATATTTGAACTAACCTTGCTGGCATTTGAATCTCTGGAAGACACTGAGGAACGTGGCACTGCCAAGGGCAAGCAGAGCAAAGTAAGAGGTAACAGAAAATGGTAAATGTAATGGAAGTTGATGGATACAAGGAAACCCAGAGTAGCTAAATAGTCTTGCCACAATACACAGAGGAGAGCAGGAGAACCTGCTGGACGTCTGGGAGATTACCAGTCATTTACTCTGGCACATGTATGTATTTGAAAAGATCCTATGTAACCTGTTGGACCCTATTAACAGTCTCTGACCTGGCACAGCATCATGTTATGTAGTTCCTGGCAGCAAATCCCTTAGGCTGGCCTGAATACACCAGGAACTAGGGAAATCTGGTGTGCTGGAGAGGTGCTAGCAAAAGCAATCCACTGGCAGTCTATTCCTGTAAGGCATGTCTGGGTTTCTCGCTTGTGCCTCCTAGCATTTCGTAGTAGGGAAAAAAATGTCCTCTTTGGGCAGGTACTCTGATGACAGCAGCTCTTAATCTTCTAAAAACCAGAAGCGATAACGTAAGCTGACTTGTTTTCCTGACACCTTTACAAGTGCAAAGGTCTATCTCTGTAGACTTCAGCAAGTAAGAGTAGCACTTAGGGAGCCCTGGTTTGGGTCATGTGACTGCTACTAAGTGCTTCTTGTCCGTCTCAAAAAAGTCCCAAAAACGTAACTCTTTAAAACTGCAGTAATTCCTCAAAGGCAGAATTTTCAGAGAAGCTATGCATTTGCAGCAGAAGGAAGGACCTTTAACCCCATATTTGTTTTCTGCTGCTTGTTCTTTGCATATGGCATAAATTAAAACAGAAATTAACTATTTTTATCTCCCAACATGGCATGAGAATCTGGTATGTTCTGACAAATCTCAAATAGGAAACAGTTACACAGAAAATTATGATAATAGTGATTACAATAGTAAAAAAACAACAGCAACAACAATAATAAAGACAGCCTCAGAGGCAGATCCTTACATTTAGCTCTTCAGCAGTGGAGCTGGCATCATTTTATGGCTCTCAGGCCTAGAAAATCAGCCTGGGCAGGCAAAAGCTTGTCTATGCCATCATGGCATATAACACAAAACCCACCTTTCCTGGGCTGTCCTAACACATCCATTTCCAGTGTTGATTCCAATTTGAAACTGCTGATGCTCAGAGCGGAACACTAAGCAATCAACAGCTCTTTTTCCCTCAAATGTGCTTAGTGCTGTGCTGAGAGGCAAATACAAAAAACAGGACAGAAAGGCCTTGGCAGTTCATTTAGTCCATCGCTATTCAGGATGTGAAGAAGCTATTTTACACAATTTATTACACCCAGCTCTGTCTTCTGTTGAAGATGTACTGGGCTGTGAGTCAAGAAAGCTCTGTTCTCTTACTGTATCAGCCATTGCCCTACAGAGTGAAGAAAAACCCTTAGTCAAGCTGTTTAAATGGTCTTAAGGTCATGATGTACAGTGCAGGAAATCCTTTCACCTTTTCATGTACTGCACTCCAAAGGATTATATCAAGCATGGAAAAGTACTTCTGAAAGTACCCAGCATAAGAGCCATCCATCTAAGCAATAGCACAAGGTTAAAATTTCAGTGTACCCAGCTGGAACTTGACTTAAATGTCTGTCATATTACCCCGATGAAAAACTATTATGTACCCTGCAACAGCTGAAATAAATACCTACACCATTCAGGTGCTGAAGCTAGGCACTCCCTGCATCTTTCTTAGTGGGACAGCTCTCAGGTAGACAGAAAGAATTTAGGAAGGACTGTTCCTGTTGCAAAGGGAAGCTCAGGCAAGGAAGACAGCTCCGGGGATTCGTGAAGAGAAAGGCATAAGATCTCTATATTTTAGCACAGGGGTTTTTCTCCCTTCTCCTGCCAGCAGTGTGTCCAGATTCTGCAGCTACAGCATTATTCAAAGTGTCTCATTGAAACAGCAGATACAGCCTCAGTGTTGTGTTAAAAAGGAACAGGGATACACTGGTAACTCTAATCCAGCTATCTTAAATACTGTTCACAGCAAGGCCATTCACCAAATGGAATTCAGCAAAAAGAAGCATCCTGAGTATACATCTCTCTAGGTTCTGCTACTCATGCTGAGCAATAGCTACACCCCTCAGTGGGTGCAACACCAGGCAGTTTAAAGCTATTTGGATTGTATCAGTGCAAGCTTCTCTGCCTGCTAACACATCAGTCAGAAAGAGGGCTGCAGCATGCAGCAAGAAGATACCTACTGAAGAATAGAGATGAGAAACTATTTCCAGTGAGGCCAAGCAGGCAAACCTCTGTCCCAGCACACAGGTCCTCTAGATCCATTCACCTGACTCACTGATTTGCCCTAGCTACTCACCCGGCATTGGTACAGCTCCTGCAACTGGGCATTAATCCATTCTTCCAGGTCTAGCCAGCGCTGTAGGTCTTTGCGGTTGTACTTTATGGTCAACTTGCCGAGTTTCCTGTGTGATGATTCTTCCCCAGGTTTCTCCGGCGTCTGGAAGGTCACCCGGGGCAGTGCGCTGGGGTTGCTGGCCATGCTCACCGCTTCCTCCTCTGACAAGAGGAACTCTCCTTCCTGTGGGCTCCTTCACACCTTTCCTCAGTCCCCTTTAACCAAAGCCTCTCTGCAACTAGTGCCTCTCAGCACAAGCTACTCAGAGATGCCAAAGATGGGATGCATTGGTGATCTCAGGGAGAAAGTTGGGGGTGACTGTAGGACTGGGGCAGCAGGCAGGCTCTGCAGGCAGAGTTACAGCAGCAGATTCTTGGGTTTCACCATTGGCTGTGCTGACAGGAGCAGGGAGGCAGGCAGAGTTGTTGTTGTAATAACATCTGTTGTTAAAAGAAGCCAAGTGAACCAGGGAAATGATGAACCAGGTTTGTTAATATTTAACGAAAGTCAGCTCCAAGAGGCGGGGAAGAAGGTTTTAAATTACTGTTTTCCTACAGGCATAACTTACATGCATGTGCAATTCCAGAGGGTTGATCCATACATAATGCTTTGAATCCTGCTGCAGTTCATACTCAACTCTGTAAACTACTTTGCCTGCAGCTACAGGGTTTAGCTGCCATTGAAATGGTGTATTTGGCACTTTCCAGCTAAAGCACTGGACCCAGCACAGATAAGTGGTCTGGAATCAGGTAACTACATCCATTATTTTACAGCAGTAGGTCAGGAAATGACACTGCAACCCAAACTTGGGCTTGGCCGTTCCATTTCACATTGTTCTACATTCTGTAATTTTATTCCAGCTTTCTCAAAAATTTCTGTAGAAATCCCAGTGGCCTGAATTTGAGATCATTTGAGCGAGGAGCTTCTGGAATAAAATAAAATATCTGTGCTCTTATTAGAAAAAAAGTACAGTATTTGATGTGATGACACTGCAAGGGAAAGCCTGACTCAGGATATAGCACCATCTTTTTCCCAAAGAAAAGTATGCATAGTAAACAGGTTCACCTGCTGAAGCATAATAAACTGCTATCAGACTGTATATTACCATCGCTTGGTTTACAGATTATTTCTAACTGGAAGACAGGTTAAAGGTGTGCAGCATTATTGCCCTATACCATTTAGAAGGATACATGTGAGCAGCACAGTTCAGAGGGACAGAAATCAGGCTGACTGTGTTTACAGAGTGCCAGGGCACTGAGACACCTGTGGTCCCTCCAGATGCTGTCGCACCTCTTTATTCATCTGTTCCCAGGGGCCTTTGGCAACCTGCCCAGGGAGCTGCCCTACTAAACAGAGGGCTGAGACCCCCCATCATGAAGCAGATCAAATGTCCCCAGTCTCATGATTCATGTGCAAAAAGCAAATAAGCCTCTGCTGCTCCTGACAGCCAAGGTATTTCCAGTTTGGAGACCAAGAGCTAGATAAACCAAAGGAAAAGCAACCAACTCTTCTCCCACTCGTAGCTGCTGCCAGGCAGCATAGGACAGTCTGCAGAGGGGTTGGTCTCCTCTGGAAGTCTTAGCCAGTCCCCCTGCCACAGTTCTGTTCCCAGAGGGATGGTGGTACAGCCAGGCAGCAACATCTTGTACACAGGGTGGTAGAAAAATGAGCAGGGCCATTACAGCCCTTATTTTCATCCTTAATGTAAGCAAAAAATAAAAGCCTTTTCTGACAGGAAATTCCACAAAATGCTGATTCTGAAATTTGCTTTCACACCAGTGAAGACTAAAGTATTAAAGTACACCTGAAAGTGATATCTCCTCTGGTTTTCAGACAGCCTAAAACTTCTGTTCAGAAAACAACTGTCAGCTATTTAATTTAAGCAGCTTTACCCCTTTTTCCCTCACTGCTTGACTATATCTTCCCTCTAGTCTCACTCCTAAAACTGTCTTCTTTAGACCAAAAAATCTGTGTTGTGAGAGGCTCAGAGCATACTCAGTGAGTGCAGATTCTTCAGACTTGTAACTGAAACCTTGCAAAACCCATTGAACATCTTATAATGCATTTACAACTATTGACATTTCAAAGGTTAATTTGGCCCAACAAGGGCAGATTTTCACAAGGTAACTCCAGACCAAAGGACAGACTCTGTCAGGTGGCAAGTTTCTGTCTTCAAATAGAAGTGCTCTATTTTGGTGTTCAAGGACTGACATACTTGAAAGGGGAAAACATGGGAAAACAACCTATATCTCTTTGGTCCCAAGGAACTCCAGAGAGGCTAGCATTAAGACCAGAGAAAGAGGACCAGCCTTGCATGAGAAGTTACTTGTCATAATTGAGTCACTCCAAATATCTGCAGTGGCTGAAGGGCTGGCAGGGATGTTGCTCCTTTCCTCCGACCCCTGTGCTGACTGGTGCTCTCCATTGAACAGTTTAGTTAATTCTGCATGAAAAATGGTGTGTGCCCTGTCAACCTTCTGCCATCATGGCTGAATTAATGAAGCAGAGGATCCAGAAGTCACAGGAGAGATGTGAGGAAGAGGAAAAGGGAACATAACCTGAGTTTGAGTCACTGTTGAGTTATAACCTCACTTGAGCATGAGCAATGTGCTGCAATATCACATCTGAAAAGGTCCACAGGCAGTCACCCCGCTACCCTATATTGACAAAGTAATGAACAGCCCCTTGTGCCCTCATGCTGCTTGATCAGTGTCACCCTACAACTGAATGAGACATTCAGAGGGTGATGTCAGAGGGCCTCTCGGGAAAGCTGTAAACCAAAATGAACCAGATTACAGGATGTTCATCATACTGCTGTGGTTTATGTCAGCTTAGTGAAGAATTCTTTGTAAAAAGAAGGTGGCTATATACAGATAAATGTTTACTTATAAAGTAGGCCTCCTTCAGTAATAAACTATTCTAATGTATGATTAAAGCAAGAAGAAGCGAAAACAGTGCAAGATCAGTCCTTAAGGGTGTGGTAGAAGTTCCTGCAGGAACAGGACTTGGTGCCTCATTCAGAGTAAGGGATATTGTCTCCTCGTATGAGGCAGCATCTCCTATGGGTGCACCAGCCACCTGCCAGTGCTGGTAAGTGCCAGCACCACCAAACAAGAAGCAGCTGCATGACTTTCTTCACAGTGCCCCACCCCATCCTGTCCTTTCCTCACATCAGAGCAGATTCACATGGCCAAAGGGACAGAAAGACATTCACCATTTTGTTTGGAAATGCACAGTGGAAGGATCTCAGAGATTTCAGGCATGGCTGGGAGATGTGATCTTATTTTCACCTAGTTATCTTTTCCTATAGCCTTGGGCATACAACCTTTACCAAAACTTCTAGAGTGAACACGCATATATGGGCAACAAAGTCATCTAATCAGACAACCCATTTTTTCACAAGAGCTGTGCACACATAAGCTCCAGCAGACCTCCTGCTGCAGCTGCTTGTGATTGTGTCCTCTACAAATCCATGTATCATTTATGTTGCTGAACAGAGGAGGTTTAAATATGGCCAACACATTTGAATTGCTAGACTGAAACAACATGCCTCAGTTTCCATGTGTGTGACCTGGGATTGTTGTTCCTCCAGGCCTGCCCTAAGAGTGAGATGCCTCTGAAATAAGCAGGAAGATTGAGCACTGTGAAGCTGGACTTTTGTGACTGTGGTGCCAGAGAAGCCCACCAAACCAAGCTGAGATATGTGTTGTAGTGCGAAGCAGCTGTGACATTGATCCAGGCAGCAGAGCATCCAAGGGCATGAGTCAGATCCAGTTACACTCCTCTGTTCTTGAAGCTAGTAATCTTCATCCCACACCTGTGACCTAAGCTGGTGCTTCTCTTTCTCTCTGACCTGACGGTTGTGGTGTGTACTTAATAATTCAGCAGAGCCCCAGCTCATCTTTCCAGAGAACCAGGTTGGCCCCTTTCCCTTGAGCCCCAGCCTAGAGAAGAACGTTTCCCTTCAAGACAGTAGAAGCCACTCTCCGCCTGCTTTAGAAAATAATCACTTTCACTGTGGTTACAAACACGATAGTTAACACAAATTAAACCAGGAAAGCCAGCAGAGGTGACTGTATATATACTACAGTGACACCACAAGGTAAAGAGATTCTGTACCTTCCTGTGAGCAGGAACGTGCACAGAAAAAAGGTTGTGCAGATCAGAAAATGTAGCCAGGATTGGAGATCCAAAAATTTGGAGCCCTGAGTGAGCAACCCCAGTACACACAGCATCTTGACGTCCATCATCCACTTCCCTTATTTTTCAGTGTCTCCATGGGAGCATGGAAACCAAAAAGGCTGCACTTTTACCCCAGAGTTCTAGTGAGAAAAGGAAGAGTGCATCACTTCTCCCCTCAGCTCCTGGAGACTTAAGGAAGCAGACAGGGATTTCCAGCTCACAGAGTCTCCACCTCTCACCTGAGAAGTATCACTACCTTCCCACCAATACAGAGAAAGGAGCCTATTCATTCTTCAGTCAGACATTGGTAATTAGACTTACTCCTTTCCTCTGATAGTTTCACCTTTCACAAGGCAACAAAAGGGCACTGAGTAGGAAGAATGACAAGTGACAGAGGAGAGCATTTCCCAATTTAGTATTTGATTGATCAACCCAAAACTGCATGATTTGGCACTGCCTCAGAAAATAGACAGGTCTCAGGAATAAAGAGGTCAGACAAGCTAGCCTGCCCACCTGCCCTCCCTCAGGTCTCCCTTACTGGCAGTCAAGTGAAATATACAGGCTAATGGCTCATCAGCAGCTAAGAAAGGTAAATGAGAAATGGTTTTACCTACTGTTTTGGAACACCAGAGGAGTAGCAAACCCTAGACTCTCTCCTTATTTAGGAAAGTAATTTCCCTTATCTCTGTCCATCCTCCGACATCCTGTAGGTAGTGGAATGAGTAAAGATCTCCACTGAGGAAGAAGCCCTCCCTTCCCCTTGAATACTTAGGTGAATCTGACAATGTGAATTAGATGCCAAATGGATTATTTGGGGATCTTTGAAAATCTGCCCATGTTGTCTCTTGTATTGCTCTGCTATTTCCCTACAGAAAGAGGCTCGTAGCACTGGTAGCATGATCAGTGTTTTCATGTGGCACAGAGGTTTCAGCAAGACTTTGAATGGCAGAGATAAGAAAGCACTGGTTGAATAGTTGAAGTGGATCTTCTTTGTTTTCCAGCCTACTTTCAACATTTCAGGCTTGCAGAGGATGCACAGCTCTTGCACCAAGAAGTTTGTTATGACCTGATCCCCTGAAAAGGATGCAGTTAGATCTGCATCTGTACTATTCACACCTGCAGGGAAATCTCCATCTACAGAGGGGAGATCAGACTTTTCCCAGGAGGCACTGGCAGCTGGCCTGAAGGTGTTGACAGAAGGTTTCCAGGGATGCAGTCACTGCAGGAAGTGAAAGAGAAGGAGAGGTGCTGGGGAACCCCATAGATGATCCTGTTCCACTCACAGGTACTGTGAAGAACAGCTCAAGCTGCCCATAGGAACTTCAGTGGGAAATGTAAGTTTATTATAGTTCCTGCAAAATGAAGGTTCTTTGTTTCACATTTCCATACCTATCTCCCTGTAAAAACCTAGCATAGACAGGACAAAAATGCAGATACTTTCTTGATGTAATCAGTCAAGACACTGTTTCTCCTTCTTCCTTTCCCAGTGCTCCTGCCCTTAAGGATTCACCCTTACCAACAACATTAAAATAAAAGCCAGTGCCATGTGGGACTGTGGACAAGAACTTCCCCACAGAAACAATATACCTTCATTGTAACTCCCTTCCCCAAAGCAACTCTTGATGCAATGGGAATGGATCTCAAGAGGACTAAGCAGCCTGTCATCCTTTCTCTTTGTTCCACAGGACCAGTGATTAGTCATAGCCTGATGAGATCCCTTCCTGTCTCCTTCCTTTGCCACATCTTTGTGCCATCACTTGCATCCAGGTCTCACCCCTAAACCACATCAGGACGTTTAACCTGAGGCAAACACAACAAAACAAGCAAGCAAGCAAACCTGTCTCCCAAGCATTAATTATACATGGAGCAGTTCCCAGGTAAAACACAGCAGAATGGACTTGTCTGCAGCAGCCAGTGGGACAAGCTGCTGTGAGGAAGTCATTGTGGGTGGTGTTGCCAGGGACCTGGGCAGTACAGCGTGGTAAAAGGGAACTTGAACAAATTTGTCCTTATTTTTCTGCCTGTTGGAGTCACTTCCTTCTGGAAGGTGGGCATCCAGCTGTCAACGGGTGCTGGGGTCTCAAGAGCAATCACATAGAAAGAAAGCAGGTGATGCACCAAGTTTGTTATAAGCCATGCGTATCTAAGAGCTCTTTTAATCTTAGTCAAATATTAAACTATGGTGTGGCTTACCCCTCCTGAGTCATCTCCTGAAAAGTTATTGCCAGACTGAGAACAGACACTTCAAAGACAGACAAAAGTTAACAATGACTCACTGTTTCAGGACCCCTTAAAAACACTCCCAAGTTATAAAATCACACACCCTACTTTCCCTTCACACTAATATGAATAACACACATCTCAGCTGAAATCATGGGAATTTATTACTTTTGCAGAAGATGAGGGCTGCAATGGGATTTCTAGGTTAGAAGAGCAAAAATTGAGTTACTGAGTTGGAAGAAGAGCTACTGCAACAGAGAGGCATTCCTAGTAGAACCTGGGATGAATCTCAATTAAAATTTTAATTACTGAATTCCTCCAGAAGGAACTGAGCATATTTAGAAACCATGCTACCATTATCAAATATTCTGAATAAAACTGAATGTAAAGTAACTATAAAGACCTTTAGGGTGAGCAGCAGAAAACTTTCCAGCAGAACACTAGCACAGCTTTCTGCTTAGAGCAAAAGCTATCAAAACCCCCTAGTCTAAAGGCTAGGCTTGATCATCTTATGAAAGCACTCATCCTTTCATAAGTGTTAACAAAAAGAGGTGGGGGGAGGAAGGGACACACACACACTAGAGGTGCCATTCAAGGAATCCTCCCAGCTCTGAGCTTGTAGGAGTTATATTACTTGGCACAGGCAGAAGAGCTGTCATGCCCTTCGCATTTGCAGGAAACCTTTGACAGATTTTGTAACATCATACTGCTGCTGAGGTAGATTAGGTTATTGCCAGTGAGACAAAAATACCAAACCGGACTGTTTAGGGCCAGTTGGGCCAGTGTGGATATACAAACATGGATGTGGATATCTGCCAGTGTTGAAATCCATGGCTGGTTTGCCATGGGGCCAACTGCTCCCCTAGCTCCCTGCTCCTGTGCACTGAGCCTCACCTGGCTCCACATTGAAGGCTTTGAATATTTATGGAGGAAGAATCTCTTCCAGATTAAATACAGAAGAGAGCCTCCAGCAGAGTGCCTCAGGCAGTGCAAAATACAAGAAGGAGTCACCCTTCTTGTTGTTTTTGTTTCTCCGGAATGTATTTAGAAGATGTTCAGGACAGCAAGGTCAACTCCCTCTTTACTGCTTGCATGGTCTGCAGGCGGGTCCAAAAGACCTGGTATAGAGATGGGGTCTGAATATGGAGTAAGAGGCATCCATGCTTCTTCTGACAAAGATTCACAAAGCCAATAAGGAAAACAAATATCTTTGTGCTTTGCAGATGTGCATGCTTCCTACTATCCACTTTCACAGGTTAGGCTTTTCCCCTATTTTTTTTTTATACCCTACCACAGCGAAATCAAAGCAATTCCCTTTTCCAAGCAGAAGTCAGTACTATACACAAATGTCAGCATTGGGCCACAGAAAGTATTTTCTTAGAACTTTTCTCATAGGATGTCGTGAGAGGTATTGAAAAATAGTATTTCCACAATGTTACATTCCCATGGTGTTTGTGACAGCCAGGAGGTGGGAAACATGTCTCCATGGATACAGGAGGCTGGATCAGAGGTATAAAAAGAAGCAACAAGAACTGAAATGCTGAACACCAGAATGGTCTCCAAAGCCAACTGTTGTTTGATATGTAGCTGCTGCTCACCATCGCCTCTCAAAGATATACCATGCAATGCCATCTCACGTTTGTTGTTGTTTTAAATTATGAAATATTTCATTACAAATAATGTCCAAACAAATTACCAGCACTCCCTGCTTTCCTAAGGACAATGACAGAGCAATAAGAAGAGTTTGCCCAGGGGCTTTAGGACTGTTAACAAGCAGAGGGGGTGGATGACACAGGCATATCTGTTGAACAGAGGAATTTGATCATAGACCTGTAAGTAGAAGCAGGAAAGAAAAAAAATACATGGACAGGAAGTCTTTGTGTACCTGTGATCCCAAACAGCACCGTTCTGCAAGGCAAGGGCTCTATAAATGGGCCGTGGCTGATCTATATGAGATTGAAAGCAGCATAATAGTCATCATTGGTGAGGTGTGATTACTAAAAGTTTTTACCGCTGTGGGGACAGGGTTCCTGCCACGCTAGCAGCTCCAAATATGATCCCAAGTGCTTTCATTCAAAAGGAATATTGTGTCCTAAAGAGCAGAGAACTCATGACTTCGGGATGCCTGCACTGAGCACCAAGTCCCTTTGCAACAGCAATGGCTGTGGGCACTGCAGATACAGCTGCAACACTGGCTTATTTGGATTAGGAAGACCCGAGCTAATAGTGCTTCGTGCCACTGGCCACACCAGAGCACAAGGGCGACTGCCAGACGACACAGACCGCCTGCTTCCCGGCTCTCAGTTCCTTTGAAGCATCCTTAGCACGGGGATGCAGCAAGCACCCAGCTGTTTCGATGCGCGTCTGGAGTGGGTGCCCTCGCACGTAGAGCAGCGAGAGAACACCCCTGGGCGCACCTTCAGGAGGAGCAGATCCTATCAGATCGTCACTCCTCCCCTTCCTCTTACGCAATTCACCGTGCAGGGAGTGACTTGGTTTTTTTTTTTCCTCGCAGGGAGTTGGTTTTCACTTCCTGCAGCGCCGTGCCTTTGTCTCCGCTGGACGCGGCGGACGGCGCGCCTGCGGGGCGAGGGGGACACCCCGCTCCCAGCATCGCTCTCACCGCAGACCGCCCAGGTGGGCGCTGGGAGCACACGCCGGGGGGTGAATTGCAGGGTCGGGGGGCACACTGGCTACCCCAGGGGCGAGCTGGGATCCAGAGTGCGGCCTCGGCCATGCTCCGGCTCCCCGCCCGCTCGGGGGTGACACGTCCTGGAACACCGTCCCTCTTTGCTTCATCTCTCTTCTCCCTCCCTTTAGGAAAGGATTAAGGTCTCAAGACAGTGAGCATCGGGGCGCCAATATGGCCAGGAGGAGGCCGGGTGCGTGGTTTGTATCGTGGGTGTGCTTCTTGCTGGCGCTGGATTTCGGCGAAGGGAAGACGGAAAAATTCTTCGGTGAAATGTGCCTGGAGGACTTTACGGCAGGACTGCCAGATTGGGTGCTGGATACAGATGCCTCCGTCCAGAACGGAGCCACCTTCTTGTCGTCCCCCGCGGTCCAGCGGAGCAGGGACTGCATGAGAGCCTGCTGTAAGGACCCGGCTTGTAACCTGGCTCTCGTGGAGCAGGGCCCGGGCACGGAGGATGACCACATCCAGGGCTGCTTCCTCCTCAACTGCCTCTACGAGCAGGCTTTCGTCTGCAGGTTCGCCAGGAAGACCGGCTTTCTCAACTTCTTGAAGAAGGACGTGTACGATTCCTACCTGGCCATGCAGAATCACGGATCCAGTGGTAAGGTGCCCATAAAAGATTCCTGCAGACCGGGTCTGGAAGAGCATTCATGGCCAACTGGTGCCAGCTTCTCCACCCATCATTTGTGCAGCAGTACTGCCAAACAGTCGGGATACAGTGATGCTAAAGATGGTGTTTCTGTATGTTCCTCTGCCACAAAGGCTTTCCCTAACCTTGATAGTCATTTAAGATCCGTGCCTCAGTTTACCTAATAGTTAAATGGAGACAGAATCGTTCTTTAACCTGTTGGAAGCGGGTGGAGTGTGTGATTACCAAACGCAGTCTGACGTTTTACTACTTGACAATGTAGAGAAAAAGGTATTGTTTTTCTTCTCTCTCCCCTCAGGCCTTTGAGGTTGGAAAGTGAAATCCTCTGAAAATCAACACATCACCGCGTTTTAAAGGGCTGCATTAATCTCTTAATTGCTCGGGGGCTAGAGGCAGGACGCAATCTGCTTACCTTTAGCAGCAGCCTGGATGGTGAGGTGTCTCAGTATGGCTCTGCTTGTTGGGGCTGGCCCTTGCTGCCGGTGGAGGGAGAGGAGCAGCTGGGGGAGGTTGTTTAGAAAATTTCCCCTTTGGAGGTGGGTTTTTCTTCCTCAGTCCGTGTTTCCCTGATTGCACCAGGACTCAGGACCAGGTGGAAAACAAACTAAGCCACTTGCCACTCACTCTGCTGTCCCCAAAGAATTGCAGTGTGTTCAGAAACACCGAAAACACTGCAGTTCCTCCTTTTGCCTCCTTCTTCCGTGTTTTAGCTGAAGCCTGGCGAGGCCGGTATGTTTCTAGCCTGGCTGGGTCTTTGGCAACCATAACCGGTTTATTATTTGTTGATGTCTGGGCAGGGCTGTTAGGGGATATCTGTATGGATAATCCTTCTCACACCCCCTCTCAGCCCAGCTGTGGGAAGGAAAGGATCTGTGAAGATGAGAAGGGGAGCATCCAGGTGGGTGCAAGGGCCTGGGCTTGATGATGTGAGCTGAATAGGTCTTTGATTTTCTGCTGGGATGTGCCAGCCTGTGAGCCTTGTGGGTGCTGGAGGTGGGAAATGGCACCAAACTCACAATGACCATTTCATGCATTCTGAATAGCAGTGTGGGAGTTTCAGAGCAGGGCATGACTTCTCTGGACCAGCCCTTGGGTGTTGCTGGTTTGAATAGCAGTATGACACAAGTGGCCCTCCTTCCTGTCCTCTGTCCCTATTAGTGGCTTCACACTGGATTTTAGAACCTTCTGGTAAATGTGTCTTGCTGTTGCAGTAGTTCTCCTGCATCTCCATTCCAGGCTCAAAATCCTTTACATGGGAGCTGCAGTTAGGAACTGAAGGGCACATCACCAGGACTGGAGGTGGCATGCAAACAACTGTCTGAACTCCTGCGTGCTTTGTTGTAGGAGGAAAAGGGGATGCATCATCTCCAGTATATCCTGATTTCACAAGATTAGATTAAAATACAATGTACTGTTGAGCAATTCAATCTCTTCATCTCTATGGACAAGTGCCACATACAAAGAGATTGCAAACTCCTCCTCCCTTGGCTGGTCCCAGGGCCTGGCATCACACGTGTGTGGGCCTTTAGGGTATCCGTGGGTCACTGAACTCTCTGTGCAACCAGCAGTGATGCGTCTGCCAACACAGAGCACCAAGCTGCAGCATCCCAGCCACCAATAGGCAGGTGCTGCCTTGCAAACCCCAACAATCCTTTCACAGATGCTGGGATGGCTGCAGTGGAGCAGGAAGATCCAGGAGGACTTAGCAGTGAGAAGTGAAAAACATGCCAGAAATGCACTTGGGGTTATCCTGCCTGCCAAAGTAGGCATGCCCCTCCTTGCTCACGTGGGGCTTGCACCACAATACCGCTGCAGGTGTAGGAAGGGCTCAGTCTCTTCTACACCCGTGTTTGACTCTCAGTGGGTGCCAGGCAGGTCTCCAGCTGTAGTGACAGACACTGGGCAGTTTCTGTGTGTTTGGATCAGGCTGCAGGTCCATGCTGTGCTTTGATGGGAAGCTCATTTTCTTCCTCTCCTAAAATGTTTAGGCATTATCTTTGACTGATGCTGAATCACCTTGAATGACATCAGAGGCTGACAGGGAAAGAGATGAAGAAAGTTATTTTACTGGAGAAATAGCAAATAATAACAAGGGTTAAATCATCTGGGCTTTCCTCCCCACAGGAGTTGATGAGACACTTAAGAATGCAGATCTCCATTTTGGTTTAGATACAAACCAAAAAAAAATCCAGACAAAACCCCAAGCCCCTCCATCTGGATGCTGGATTTGGGTCCATGCAGAAGGAATGGGCCTGTCTAGGCAGGAAGGTGGATGCCTAGCTATCACTGAGGGGTAAAGGGGAAGGGCACAATAGGGCAGGTGCAAGAGGCAGGGTGAAGGAGCCTCTGGGCACTGAACATATCCACCTGGCAGCATAAGGAGCTCTGCAGCATTTTTGATTCAAATTTTTAAGGATGCCTGAAGAGGCCAGGTGAAACAAGGGTTAAAGAAGCTGGTTTTGGCATGTCAGATTTTCCTCTCAGGTGTTTATAGGCAAAAAATCTTGGCCCAGGTTTTGGACTGCAGACAAAATTGTGTCATTTGCTTGCTGTTGTTCTATATCACTGTTAAAATGTGAAGTTTTGTGGCTGCTCAGGAACCGAGGTTATTGTCAGCCTCCCAAGACTAGCTCTGAGGTTCTACAGGAAGTTTGTCTGCCGCTTTATCATCCATTGCTTTCCTGTACATGCTGCTGCCAGGTGTCCTAGGAGCCTCTGCCTGTGGCAATCTTTAGTTATCGTCTGCAATAATGAGAATTAAAAGCATGTTTTTTCTAGTGAATACTGAAAACAGATATCCATTTAGTGATCCCAGTGGGTGGGATTAAACCAAAAAGTCACACATTGCAAGACCCATGCTACTACTACACAGGACAGACCTGTTGAATTAAGGGTTTTATATATGTTCAGGCAGAGACTAGGTAACACTTGAAAGAGAACACACAGCTGGGGGCTGCTGAACGGCAAATTTAATCTTGGAGTGTTTCTGAAGCCTGATGCAAGTCGGTGAAAGCTCGGAGTGTGCTACAGAAAAATTGCTGTGTATGCTTGCACTGTTCTTGCTCTTGCTCAAGCATTCACAATGAGGCTGTTTGCAGCTGAACACAGGGACAGGGTACCCATGCTCTAACCCACTGTGGCTGCTCTTATGGTGTTAAGACTTCAGAAAAACCTGTGGGTACAGGCAACAATAAATACAGCTGAAATCTGGTTTATGCACATCATCTGAGTATATTTTCAGTATTTCATTTCTTTATAAGCTGGTGACTACAGCTTGGCATTGTCTCTTGCTCATTCCAGCTAACGTACAGCCTGAAGTCTCTGATATTATTGTTAAAAGGCACAATCTTGTTAAATTATTTCCTACCCTGAACTTTGGTGCGAGTTTTCTGCCTGGCTCATTCGGGAGGGGCAGGCTCGCCATGCACTTTATTGGTAATAATGGAGCCTAGTGTTTAAGTAACTAGCCTGAGCTTATTCTGGTCTAGGCAAACCAGTTTAGGGTGTGAAACTGGAAAATAACCTCTCTGAACCTTTGTCCATTTCTTGAACCGAACCTTTTGTGGTGGTTGTGAAATGCTCAGTGACACTTTCCTTCTCCTGTTGAATTCAGGGCTTGTGAGTGGGAGATGGGAAGTGCTGGGGAACCACAGGCTTCAGGATATGTCTGTTTCTGCCCCACCATGGAGAGAGATTTTTAGACTAGACCTTTGGTAATGCATTCAAAAAAGAGAGCTCCCCAAGTCTGAAGCTCATCCCTCCTAAAATGTTTGGTCCCACACCGGTTTCCATTCTGTGGGCACAGTGCAACTAAAATGAGCGGTGCTGGGTTCCCAGCTGCGCTGAGACACGTCTCCCTTTGGCGGATGCTGCTCATCCTCCAGCACTCATCTCGGACCAGGAGAGGGGGAGTTGCACATTCAGTACCCACACCACAGATTCGGAAGCTAACATGTGCTGGACGGGCCCTGGAAGACCTTATGGTCTAGCTCCCTGCTCAGAGTTGGTGATGAGCAGCTTCCACTCCACTTACTCTGAAATAAGAGTTTGTTGTGCAGCATTTACTGAAGTCGCTACATCATGTCTTGTCTCTGGAGCTCCAAAGAGCTCCAGTCTAAAGAGACTGGAGGAACAAACTGATTGTTACTAGCATGGCACAAAGACTTGTGGCAAAGTTTTTCCTTCTGCTTACTAAAGCAGATAGGACTGGTTTCCCAGACCCTGAGAAAGGATGGAGGGAGCCTGGCAGCACCAGCAGCTTACATGATTCTGAAAATATAATCAGTTCAGTTGTACTGTATTGTTTTAGAGAGGTTAAGTTGACCTGCTATGTGCATCTCTTACAAACCACTATAGAAACCTCTAGAAACTAATTCTGAGAGCTCCTTGGTTCTGCCTGAGTTCTTGGAAAACTATATAGCTTTATTGTAACTGTTTGCTGCCCAGCCAGGATGAAGCCCTGAAAAAAGAGTCTGTATTTCTCTTTCTCCAGGCACTATGTTGCATTGCTTTGTTCCCTTCCCTCTCTGTCCCTCCTCAGGCAAATTAACACTGTGGCAGGAGTGTTATCTTTGCCTGTTAAAATGGAGAGTTTTCTAGTGTCCATGGGTGAGAAAGCTGTTTGCTTTTGAATGACTTCCCTGAAAGCAATGCAAGAGTAGAGCTCTAGCATTTGTGGGAAGAGCCACACTGCTGCCCACCTGCTTTTGCAGCAGGCAGGCTCAATTGGCTTCTGTGACCTGAAATCTCTGAGGTGGTGTATCTCAGGATGCTGGAATTTGGTGGCCTTATTTCTGCTCCTGTCTATACTCTTACCCTGGTAAGTGGATTTCAACAGTGGCTTTTGTCCCCAGTGAGATCTTTCCCTTCTCAGTGCCTCAGTGTCCTCAATACAAGCCATACTTATTTATATCTTTTGCAAGCTGCTCCTGCAAGGGCAGTCAGCAGTGGGCTGGCTGTAAGAGCCCCTCAGTCACTGTGAGAAATTTTCCTAGCTCTTTCTAGCGACAACCTCAAATCATTCCTGAGGTATTTTTAAGCATTACTTTATAGTCTCAACAACTCAGGGTGTATCTGCATGAGCTCTGGAATGGAGGAATTCTGGTTTTCTGTGGATTTGTACCTTGAGGGCAAGACCTGATATCCGAGCTCCAAAAGAGAAACCCCCAAACTAGGATCTTTGCAAGTGCTTTTTGTCACAGGATTTCACTGGTGACTGCAGGTTTGGATAGCAAGATCCCCAATGGGGTCTCTCCCCACATCTAGATGCTTACTTTTGTGGCCCATGTAGGGATTTATTATCTCATAAACTCCTGTCCCCCCATCAACTTTGGTTCAGTTCACTCAGTAGAGGTGAAGCCAAACAAACCACTAACTGCGTAAGCCTTTAAACTAGATTAAATTTTTTAAAAAGCAAAAATCCAGGACTGAGGCATGAATACATTGTGAGTAATATAAATTTTTTAAGCATTTTGGATTTCCCCTTCTGAGGTATTCTGTAAATGGAAGCAGAAGTTGTCACTTAATTGTGTGACTCCAGGAGCACATGCTTCATGGTAAAGAGCACACCACAGAACAGCATCATAAAGCTTTAACCTCCCTGTTAATTACAGAGTTTTACAGCAGAAACTTTCCATTGTCAAAAGAGCATTATAGCAAAGGTAACTTTCATTTTTCAACAGACTTTCAGAACAAGACAAACCGAGTGGAGAATCTCCCTTCCACGAGCAGTTTGTTGATACTCACTCTGGCTCAGTCAGCACTTGGTTCTGCAGCTGAGGTGAAGAACAGCTGTTTTATCATGGAAGGCTTCATATAGTCAGGGTGGCAGAAATACTCCAAAGTCACTGAGCTTTTAGACATCCTAAGGAGAAAAGGGATAGGACTGAAAAAGAAGTCCTTAATTTAAAGCGGTCATTCCTCCTTGTCAGCCACCACAGAAAAGGAAATACTCTTGATTATTTTTCAGAGGTGAGGAGAGTCAGGAAATTTGACTAATCAGTGATGGAATGTGGAGAAATTGCTGACCATTGATCAGAATTGAGCTTTTACTTCACTTTGCTATTCACAACCCAAAGTAACTGCTTGGCCTGCAGCTTTTTGTTTAAAGTGTATGTGCTTAAAAATGTAAGGAAAAATATGATTTGGAGTTGCAAGTTAATGCTCAGCCTCTGTGTTGTTGAAAAGTGGCCTTGTGCAATTGCACCCACCTACTGGGCTTATCCAGGCAAAAAGGTGGGAGGGTGTAGACTGCTTTTCTCCTAGCAGGCTCCTGGCATCATTTGCTTGGCAGGAATGGCAGGAACATGTCCCCTTTCCAGAGCTTGTAGTGATGTGTAAAAGATGTTTGTGGGGCTGTTTGGTTTGGAAGGTATTGCCAGCTCCAGTCATCGCTGTTGCCTATGAATGTTTTCATGGCAAGACCACTTGGAAATAAAGTTGATTTGTCCTACTGGCCCTGCTCAAAACCAAGAGATGCCAGGCTCTCTTGGCCCTGCTTGATTTCTTTCAGTAGTCTTTGTGCCTGACTGAGACAGGACCCATCTCACTGGCACACAGCCCTGAGCAAGGAGTGGCAGAGAGCTGTGCCTCACCCAAAGGTGAGAGAACGCCAGGGTGGGCATCTGTGCTTGTGTCATCTTCCTGGCCTCTTTGAGTCCAGCTTGGTCTCTGCCTGTTCTGGCATATTGTTCCCACCCAATACTTACCTGAAAAGGTAAAAGATAAAGCCAGACTGGTCTGATAAAGGTAACCAGAGGCCCTGCACTGCACAAGCTAGAAATGGCTGACCTCATCCTTTGTAGTCCAAGCAGAGCCCCGTCAGTCAGCCTGTGCTGAGGGCTGTAGGCTGCAGGGCTGCAGCTGGGAGCAGGCTGTGTGGGGAGCCCCAGAGGACTGGCACACACGTACCCTCCTTCTGCAGCCACACAGGCCAAGCACAGTGCTTGGATGTGTAAACATGGTAGGGTTTGCTTCCTCTGATATTTTCTGGTGGCAACAAGACCAGGATAGAATGAGTATGTTTTCTTTTGGCAAAAGATGTAAGAAGATAGAAGATTCTTGGTGGATTTGTGGTAACTGCTGTGGAATACTTGTTGCAAAGCCCTTTATCCTACTGAATTTAGTGACAAAGGAACTAAGTCGCTTGTTTTGAATGTCACGTTTGTTTTTATATATGCCTTATGTCAGATGTCCCTAAGGTAGACTCCAGCAAGAGTCAGCAGCTGGGATCTGAATCAGATACTCTGAAACAGGAAATTATGAGCGAGTCTGCAGTGGTGAAAATAATCAGCTAATGGAGTAGTTTTCTAAGGGGTTTGAACATTATTCCCCTTCTCAGTCACAGCCAGTATAACACTGTAATGGCAGGGTGACTTACATCTAGCTTATAAATGATGGTCGATGCCTTTACAAAAGAGTTAAGTTGAACTGGAACACTGAGTCTTGGACTTGGTACAGGCGCTACCAGGTGGAGTTTTATGGGCTGAGCTATTCATGAAGCCTGTGATCAGAGACATTCAGGCCAAAAGGAGTTATGAGTCAGGCTCAATGGTGTTATTGTATAGGCTGTTCTTGCTGGCACAGTCAGGGATCAATTTTCATCTCTTGCACTAATAGTCTGGGAAAGTGCTTAATAGGTTGTAGAGGTTGCTGGTAAGCTAATCCATGAAATGGTACAAAATAACCCCATGAATGGCATTTTTATGCTGTTTTAAAGACATGCTTGTCAGAGAGTGAGGTGGAAGGTGAGCTGTAGGAGGGATATTTCTCATCCAAGTTCCACATTGTGTAGCTCTGGCTAAATACACTAACATAGCGCTTAGAGATGGTAGTAGGAATGATGAGAGTCAGTTCCACATTCTTGAACGCCCACATCAGGCCATCTCCCTAAGTGGAGGGTGGGGATTGCTCTGTGCTGTTTTGTGTCATGTGGTCTGACAGTCAGGAGCACAATGGGTGTACCCACAGAGCCACTCTTGTGTGGTGGTTGCTGTGGACAGAAGTGGCCAGGGAGACAACTGGCTCAAAGACACTGCCAGAATGGGTTGTGCAGTTACTGAGTTAGTGAGGGCAGTATTAATGGTACTGATTGCCTGTTCCTTGCTCAGGCTGCAGGGAATGTATAATAGTGTCTTCCTTTCAGAAGCTGAAGTCTGTATTGATTTAGCCTAGAATAATCCCCCTCCCTTGTCTTCCCATAATGGAGACAAGGACTAGACCCTTCAACCTCTTACCAATACCTTGTTCTACATTTCTTCTGCAGATGACCATCCTCCAATAGCCCGTGCCGTCAAGGACATGAGGGTACAGCCAGGGGAGCCAGTGATGCTGAGAGGCACAGAGAGCACGGACGACCGAGGGATAGTCAGCTATGAATGGAAACAGATCCTTGGCAACCCTTCTGTGGAGATGACGGTAGGGACCTGCAGGAAGTAAGCGGTGTGCTCAGTGTCACCTGTGATCTGCACTAGGTTGAGCAGTCACAGCCCTGTCTTAGAGGTCACCTTGTCCTTCCCTCTTCAAGCCAGTTCACCCATGAGCCTGTTCCCAAAAGCTATGAAGCACTCTTTGTGGTTGCCCCCAACTTCTTGCACGCTACTTGGAAGTGGCATTTCTTGGCCTTATCAGGTCTCAGGCTCCTTGCACAGGACGCTGCCTCAAACCTCCCTGAGCAACACCTGGTCTGCCTGGGTGGGAGCAGCTGAGAGGCAGCAGCTTTGGTGGAAGAGCTGCCTCTGGTCCCACGATCCTGTAGTTCAGTGAGGAGCCTGCAGTTAGTTTTGCTCTGTCCACTGTGGTGCATCTCCTCCTATGTCTCTGAATAATCCAGTCTCAGACTTTGCTTCTGTTCTCCTGGGGCTTTTCCTGGACTTTGTCTCCCTTTAGAGCATAGGTTCTTCCTCCTATTTTATCTGAGCTGGAGCAGAAGTCATGTTTCCTGTCTGGATCCAAGATGTCTGGGGTGTAAACACTGCCTATTTGATATATGTTAAAAGCGAATTGTGAGTTTAGAAAAGCAAATTAGTTCTGTTAAACTTCTGCAAAATGCTTTGGAAAGCCTTGTAGTTCATATGGAGTTCCTGTGTCACCTTTTGGAAGAATTATGAGTACATCAGGCCCACAGCTGATTTTGAACATCAGCAATGACAAGCTCTAGATTGCTAAGGGGTCTGTGGAAATCAGCAAGTGCTCCTTTCCTTTTCTCTTGGTTCTAGCCCAACCAAAGCAACTTTTGGGGAGGGGGGTGGAAGTCCCCTAATATTGCGCTGTGTTAACTACATTAAAATGGTATATGGAAAGGCTGTGTTCTTTTTGAAATCTAACTAAAAACAGAGATAGCATGGAAATGAAGGCTCAATTTTCTAAGTAAATATAGGGGAAAAGTTTGTGTCAATAATATCATAGCTTTCTATTCTGACAAAATAATTAAATATACCTACTTTATTCCCTATGTACTAAGTAAATTATTCAAAGTAGGTTTTATGTTTTAAAAAGGGAAATAAAAACTACAGGTATTTCACTCCAAAGAGGTTTTTTTTCCCCTTGTGCTTTCACAATGATGCAAAATATAAAATATCTAATTATGCTGTGGTAGTTGTTCTCTCTGCTATTCTGGTTGAATACTGTACCAGGTCTTGAGGGATTGTGTAGTACTGAGACATTTTTCATGCCAGACATCTGCTTAAAGGTTTCCATTCAAGCTCCTTTCTCCCTAATGCCAGAACATGGGCCTCAGATGGCTTCGCTCACTCCTTTGTTAGAGGTACTTTCTCCTGCATAAGCCTTTCTTTTGCATTCTCAGAAACATGAAGAAGACCAGGTAGAAATCTCCAACCTACAGGTGGGGACTTACGTCTTCCAGCTTACTGTCACAGATACTGCACAACAGCAAGACTTCACCAATGTAACCATCATGGTGCTGAACTCTGAGCAGACAGAAGGTGAGCCTGAACCCACAGATGTCTAACTGGAGTCCTTGAGCCTGGGTGCTGCTCTGGCATTACTGGTACTCTTCACAGAGGGGTAGATGGAAGAAGAGCACAACCAAGAGGCTGGACTTGTATGCCAGCTTTTTCCAGTAAGGCCTGCACCAGTAGTGGAAGATCTCCACTTTCACAGTGGTCTGGTTTTGGGTTTTTATATACTTCTGCAGCAGAAGTGGCCTGCAGTAACCCCACCTGCTCTGCTTGTGCTGGGTGACACCAGAGGGGCTGAAGCCTGGGATGCAACAGAGGATATAAAACAGAAAACCTGAAAGGTCTTGTTGACTGCACGGTTTTGCTGTGAAACTCCTTAAGCTGCAGGATAGGTGGAGCTTTCTGTAAGACATTCAAAGTGTCCCTGGCTTTATTTCTATGTTTTTCCTTTAACGGCCTCATTTAATGATCAAAACATTCAGCATTACAAGTGTATTAGGAGCAAGGAGTTCTTGGACAAATGGCTGACTAATAGCTAAGCAGGGGATTTCTCCTCCTACCACAGGTACCATAAAAGTATAATAACAGTCATGTCAAGTGACATTAATGGTCTGACCAAACTCCAGTACACTTTATTCAGCAGTGTCCAGAGGTTGGTACTTTGGAAAGAGTACAAGAACATGATATGTGATCAGTATATCCCTACTGTGCTTGACTAATTCCCAAGGATTTTGCAGTTGGAATATTTTTTTAAGCAGAAGATGATGTTTTTGTGTTTAATAACCATGGATTAATCCCTTTTTGACCTCATGTAATCGTTGCATGGCAGCAGCATCCTGAAGCAAGCAGTTTAACAGCTTAACTATATGCTGTGTGGACTTGTCTAACCAGAGCCTTTTATGTTAATTTTCTTGACAGAGCATTGTTTGACCCCTAAGAAGGTGGGTTGGTGTCGGGGGTCTTTTCCACGTTGGTTTTACAACCCAAGCCTTCAGCAGTGTGAGGAGTTCATTTTTGGAGGCTGCAAGCCCAACAAGAATAACTACTTACGGGAAGAGGAGTGTAAACTCGCATGCAAGAATGTTAGAGGTGAGTCTTCTTTGAAAATCCAGAACCCCCTTTTCATAGGATTGGGATGACCCTGTGGACAGGTACTGCATCTTCTTAGCTGATACCTAGCTAGAGCGCAGTAAGCTGAGGAGACTGGGTTAATTATGAATGGGTAGTCTTTGTCTTATGCTATGGACATATCTGACCCATATCCTGAAGCACTGCTCCACTGGACAGTGTCCCTGGTATGCCTCTGGCTGCAGAAGCCCTCACCAAATCTCTGTGTCATCTGAAACCTAAATTCAGAGGGCAGCATTGTGTTGTGTGGGGCCAGAATTGCTTCACTGCCAAAATGAAATTAATCTCCCTCCTTGGCACCCTCTTGGCCAAATTCTGAGAAGGATTTAGTGCTGCCTCAGATAAAGAGGCTGAGCCTCTGCCAGGCCCTTTGCAGTGAACAGCTTAAGGAGGAGGCAAAAGCCTTGGAAAAGATAGACCATTTGGAAATGGTCTAGCTAATGGTGGGAAATTGCCCTGTGCTCCTCCAGGCGTGTCTCATGTGGGTACTACTCATCTGAGGTCTCTGGGTGGTGGCTGTCCATACTGCACCTCCCTAGCCCATCCAGGGCTTCCTTACAGAAAATGCGCACTTTTTAGGTGACACATGAAGGCAGTATAAAGCTGATACTGAGCTGACAAAATGATGTAGTGGTAAATTTATTTTATTTTTTCCCCTTGTCTCTTCAGGTTCTGTTGGTGGGCGACAACAGCCAGGTAAGCCTCCTGTACCACAGTGTAATCCTGCCATGAGCTTGGGCTCGGTGTCTCATATCCATTCCTGTGGCTTTTGATTAGGACTCAGTCAGTGTGGAAAGTGAGGCACTGAAGACTAGTTTCTTTAGTAAGACTTTTACTTTCATGTCATAGGATAATTCAGGTTGGGATTACCTCTGGAGGTCATCTGGTCCAGCCCACTACTCAAAACACTATCAGCTTTGAGTCACATTTAGGTTGCTCAGGACTGTAGTCATCCAGTTTTGGATATCTCCAATGAAGGAGATTTTACACTTACTCTGATCAAACTGTGCCAGTGTTTGATGACCCTCGTTATAATTTTTCCTCTTATAGTGAATTACTTTCCCTTGTTACAACTTGTCTGTTGCTACTCATCCTATTACTATATACCTCTGAAATGAGTCTGTCTTCTCCATAACCTCTGAGTTCTCCCTAACCTTTCACTAGGTCTTGTGCTCCAGGCCCTTGCTGAGTCTCTACTGTATTCACTCTATTATGCCAATGTCTTTTGTGCGCTGAGGAAGCTCAGAACTGGGCACAGTACTCAGCACTTAGGAACACCCCTGGAGCAAAGGGTTGGAACCTCTCACAGTCCAGCGTGTAGATTTCAGTTTGGCTTTCCTAATTTAATCCCCCATGCTTGGACAGTGTCTCCATGTTCTTCCTGAGTAGCTCTTTCTTGCTTCCTTCTTCTGTGTACTTCTTTCCTGAGAGGAAGCATGCCTGTTTCCAGAGCAATGTTTCATTTACAATCAAGAATCTTTTCTTTTTTTAATATTTTTTTTGAGTCTAGGGTGGCATTGAGGAGAGACCTTTACCAATCTGCCTTGTTTGTTGTTTGCCAGTCATATCAGCAGCATTGAAGTCCTTCATAAAGCATCTGTGTGACAGGGCGAAGCAATCAATTTTAATGAGCTATCTGAACTGTTTCTGATGCAGTATGCAATGGGAACTGTCAGGCCCCCTACTTCAGATGCAAGGATGGCTGCTGCATTGATGCCTATCTGGAGTGTGATGAAACTCTTGACTGTGCCGATGGATCAGATGAGATGTACTGTGAACGGTGTAAGTACTTAGTAGTATCTGCCCAGGGATGACTGCAATGTAAGTTATAGGTGCTAACTCAATGTTTTTCGGTGTCTTCTCTTCCTGTCTCCTGATTCTATATTATCTCTTTCTGCAGTATTATATTGCAGATTCTGCCATCTTCTGTATCTCTGCTGACTGCAAGAGATGACCTTCCTTCTGTGATGTTTCCTGCCTCTTAAATACTCTTTGGCTGTCTTCTTTGCACCTGTCTGTAAGACTTCGGAGCCGGTCTTCCCCTTCCCCTTCCCCTTCCCCTTCTCCTTCCCCTTCCCCTTCCTGTATTTTTCTCACTGAGTGATCTTACCTACTCTCATAGACTTGAGAGATGGGAAAGCAAACCATGGTTTCTCCCAGTCAGTCCAGTGACACAGTCTCCATAACATCCTCACGTTATGCGAATGTAAATGCAGAGTGGTGGGATGCTCAAGTCCACACTCTCTCCTCCCTCCCTCCATTCCTCCTCCCTTCTTTTGACTGAATTTCCATAATCTCTTTCCTATATGTGGGTGTTTGGTTGCCTTTTTTGGCTGCAAGCCTACAATTTTTCTCTCTTGCCCTCTCTTATATTCTACACTAATGCTCTTTAATGCTTCTTAAAACCTGGAGTGATAGCAGTTTTCCCACACTTCTCAAGGGAAAACAAGAGCAGGAAAGCAGCCTTTGTTTTCCTCAGTTTTGTCTCTGTATTTGTAGAATGGAAATTTGGAATAGTTTCTCGTTATTACATTTTATTTTTCCCATGTTCCTCTTATAGCTTTGAGATATCTAGGACCATCAAATAATATCTCCCTTTCCCTGGCTTGTGATAGCAAAGGAATGTGTAGGAAAGCCCTGTCTGCCAATGTCTGCATGGATGGAGGCATTTCTTTTCAACTCATGAAAGAAGTTTTAACATGGTATGTTTCCCTCACAGATGCTCGTGAATTCAATAGACTGCAGAAAATCAATGTCACACATAAGCAAGGTATGTACCGTTCAGGGAACACAGGCTGACCTCTACCAGCTTTTGGTTTTTCTTCACTCTGTTGTTTCATAGTTAAACTGCTTCCCTGTATAAATCCAAAAACAAGTGTAGCATCTAGGTAGTCCCTGTATTAAAAATGAGTAAGGCCCTGTTCTCTGACTTTGAGGGCAGCTGCTGAGAACAGGCTTTCACTCTCCTGCCTAAAGTTTTTTCACCCAAGCAGGTCTCATGAATGTTGCCTGATGGGCACAGTGCCTGGCCTCTACAAGACCCTGCAGCACCCTTTTGGGAGTAGTGCAAACCAAAGTAGTGTGGGACACACAACAATGCCTGTGCTCAATCCCATACTTTTGACTTGTTTGTACTAGTGTAGACAGTGGACCCATCGCTGGGCTAAAAGAGGATATTCCAAATCAGCTTTAGTACAGCTTCCTTGTAGAGGGGAACTGAGCTGATCTGTGGTTTCTGTGTATCCAGGTTCTTCATGTTCCCTTCTGCCTTCCAAGGAGGACAGGTCATTTCTGCAGAGGAATGAATCCAAGGTTTAGCATAACTGCACACTCTCATTTTCCTTTATCCTCCTTGTTAGTTGAGTTTATGGGCAGGTGGCAGCTCATCTTGTCAATGCCAATTTGAGAAGCTGGCAACAGGGCAGTGGGGACCCGAAAGTCTGTTCTGGCTATGGATTTCCTCTGCCATAGTGCTTGTGCTCTCTGTTGAGAGCAGAAAACATTGCTGCTCTGGGAGGACACTGCTTGGGCTAAAACACCTCTCCTTTGCTTTGCCAGGTCACTGTGTGGACTTGCCTGATACTGGACAGTGCAGCAAAAGCATCCCCCGCTGGTACTATAACCCTTTCTCAGAGAAATGTGACCCCTTCACCTACGGGGGCTGTGGTGGCAACAACAACAACTTTGAAGAAGAGGAAGAATGCATGAAATCATGTTCAGGCATCACAAGTAAGCATACATAATGAGGGCTGAAGTTTTACTGATCAAACTGCAAAAATCACTTCAGATTAAGTTCTTTGGCCTCAAAGAGGCAGTGCCTTGGGAGCTTTCAGTCAAACCAGCTCTGCTCTCAAACCCTGGCTATGACCCACAGCATTCTTCAATGCAACCAATGGCTTATGGGGAACACTGTATCTACAGCATCTTTCCACAATGCAACCTGTAATTTCTCAGAGCTGGAAAGCATTTTGGGTGCTAATGTTGGAAAAGATGTAAAGGAGGATGACAAAACTAACTGGAGACATGGTATAGCTGGTCTACAGAGAATCTAACCTTCTAGCTTCACTCCGGATCTCCTCAAGTGAGAGGGGAGAAATTAAGAAAATCATTAGTGACATATACTAGGCTGAAGTTTTAAATAAACAAGGGAATGGTTTATACTGTGGAGTTTTGTGTGTGTTGCTCTGGAGGCCAGAGGGAGGAATGCTGCCAAACTGTGTCTGTTAGGAGGCAAACTGTTGCTGGTTTTCTTCTTTTCTGCCACCCTCAGCTACACTGTGCCCCGAGAGCTTACTACCATGATTGTCAAGAAGGCATACTGTATGCATTTGGTCACTTCAGAGCACTGGAATTATGGTCCTCAGAAACCTGTCTTACCCCCTTGTTGCCAACCTTCTTTATAAACCTTTTTTTCCTCCTCTGTGTTCCCATTTCAGAAGCAGATGTAATTGGCCGAAGATGGGAATCGTATGAGTCTCAAACTGCTATCTTAAGTGAGTAACAGTTTTTCCTACAGACCTTGCTTATTGCTTTTCCCTGTCCTGAAAAGTATTTTGTCTTTCCTTGCAAACAGTGGCCTTCTCTCACACACCCCTTTTGAAGCTGAGGGAGCAATCTGGGATTTTTAGGATGCTAGCCTTGGCAATAGATGGTTCTGTGCACTGTGCATCTGTGATCCAATTTTTCCTGTGTCTGTGACTAAGCAGCTTATACAGAGGCTCCTGATTGTCTTTCCATCAGCATGAGTGAATGCTCCACTGTTCAACATCAAAAAATAAAATTCTTCCTAAGGGCCAAATTCACATAAGGACTACTGACTTCTGCAAGAAAGATATGTTCAAGCAGATATGTGAATAATGTTGGGTGCTAGACTTTGGGGAAATGTGGCAACCTATCCACCCTCACTAAAAAAGCCCAAAGCTATTAAAATATAGATTCTTTAAAGAATATCACATGAAGGTTGGTGTTCTTTCACCACAGACCTGTAGGCCTCTTTCTTCAGTAGAGAACTTCTGAAATTATACACTTCTGTTCTTCAGTCCTAGAGACTGATTTAATCTTCAAATTTACACCATCTCTCAAATGTATCATGTTTGACTGTCTCCACTGATAATGCAGGAGTTTGGCTAGAGAAGAACAAGTGCTCACACCAGTGTTACAAGCACTTTCCCCACAAATTCAGCCTATCCACCATAGCTCACTCCCTCAGCATTGTCCTAACCAGGAGGTGCCTTCTGTGACCACCCTTCGATGGCCATATTGAGATATGACAGAAGGCCAGCATAGCAGAAGGACTTGATATTCCTATGGGTGTCAAATGGCCAAGCCTGCCGAAGTCAGGGAACGGCCTTTAGAGGGCGTGGTTCATCTGGAAAAGGATGGGAACTATCATTTGGGAGAGACAGGCTGTCTGAACCTTGGCCATACTTTTATGCCGTGTGGTTGCCGTCTTTCTTCTTTGTCATGCCAGCTGTTGCCCACCTCCTCTCCTTGTCAGCACAATTTCAGCAGCAGCTTTTTTTGCTTGCTTCCTCCTGACCACATGTGCTGCATCAGAGCATCCCTTCTAACATGTTCATGTATCCCTGCAGGTGCCTTTGAGGTAGTGATTGCCGTGCTCCTTGGGATCTGCATCATGGTGGTCCTGGTGATCATTGGCTACTTCTTCCTGAAGAAAAGGAAGAAGAACAGCCGCCATCGACAGCCTACCACTGCTACCAACTCAACCCTCTCCACCACAGAGGACACTGAACGTCTGTTTTACAGCAGTGCCACCAAACCAGTCTGACCTACAGCCTCTCTCTCTCTCCAGCTTAATACTGGGGCACTCCCCAGAACTTCTGGAGTTCTGTTTTTACATACAGGCCTGTGCCTGAAGGATTTTTTTCTCTGTGAAGACATTTGTAGCATCAGGCCAAGATCTAGCCATGATTTGGCAGTACTAGTATTTGTGATTGTCTTGGCTAAATGGCTGCTCTGGAAAGTGAGGATCTGGGAGCACTCTGGTGCTCTTTGATATCCATCCCTTCCTAACCTCAAACAATCCACTGAAACTCTGAATTACATCTCTCTTCCTGCTTAAACCTGGAGCACAACTCTTCTCAACTTCCTGAAGGACTCTGGGACTGGATCTGCGTAGCATTCATGCTGCTGAATGGTGCAAGCTCACTAAAGCCAGCAGTCTGTTTGCAGTGCCACTTTCTTCTACCCGGCCTTGTATTCTACTCCCTTTCTCCCAGTCCTCTGCAATCAGCCCCCGCCTCACATCAGTCTTCCTGGTCATGGTGAGTCTCTTGAGCTCTGTAGGAGTCACGTAACCATCCAGACCTGCATAGTTCTGTGACACTCCGCAGCCATTCCTGTTTTCAAGATGGGTGGAAACAGAAATACCTGCTTTAATCACAAGGCTTTGGTTTTTAACAGGAAAGCACACTTACACTTTTTTCTACCTGGATGCTGTGTTTCAGCTTCCTGTGTACACTACATGTCCACCATTTTTCTCTCTGTGAGTTGAACTGGTTGCATTTCCAGTGTTCAGTCTGAACCCAGGCACACTGAGAAAATACTTATTTATTCTCACATGAAAGGAAAGTTCTGCAGATGATGAGAGGAGGGTGGAAGGACCCAATGCCCTTGCAGTTAAAACTTGCATCAGCTTTGATTTTACTGCATGTTCTTCCAAGCATGCAGCCTGACCCGAGTGCCTGGCGTCTCCCAGAGCACAGGATTGGACTAGATACCACCAGCTAGTCTCTGTAGGCTTCCTTACTCCTGCTGGCCTGTCCCTCCCGGTGCAAAATAAGCCTGGCCCTGGGAGGTCCAGAGCTCATCCCTGGCCTCAGGGCAGCATATGAAATCCCCACTTTGGCAAGGTACCATGTGTTCTCCCATAGTCCATTTGCAATGAGATGTTTCCTAGTTCTGTACTGCTACATCTCTGTGGTCCAGGCTTGTACCTCAGTGAGCTGGGGACTTCTGTTGGGGCAGAAGCAGCTATTTGTGAAGTGCCTGGTGTGCTTCATCAGATGTGGCATCAGCACCAATTCCTAAAATTCCACTGCCTGCTGCTCTTGGAAAACTGCTGTGAAGAGAGAGGAAACTGGTATGGGTGTTTGCATATATGCGTGTGTGTGTGTATGTGTGTGTGTGTATAAGAAGCATAAATCTGCGTGGACTTCAGTTTCAATGCTTGGACTAATTCAGGGCTGAGGGCAGAGTGGCTCTGAAAGGCTCTGATGAAGCCATGCCCAGCTCAGGCCATGGCTCAGGTACTCTCAAGTGCAGTGCCAGGAGAGTTGCCTCTTTGGGCTAATGCCTGGGCTGGAAGGAAAGAAACCACTGCCCAGAGCCTGCTGGCAATGTGACTGCACACCTCTCCCCATGACAGGCATCTATCTGAGTGTCCCTGGGGCTGGTCAGATTCCTACATGATTTTTCATGATCTGTCTCATGCCATTTCTTCCATCTCTTTGTTTTTCTCACAGCCTATCAGGGCCTATGCAATAAACGTAGTGTCTTGATTTTTTTTTTTTTTTTGTGTGTGTGTGTGCTCACTATGATAAATAAAGAATTGTTTGTCTTATCTGGCTTGGGAGTGGTGTCTGAGCAGCAACTTGCAGAGGGGGCAGGTACTGTTCCCATGCCTGCTATCTCACACCCTTTCATCTGCCCCGACTGTGGTATCCCAGGGGAGAGTTGCCAGAGCGGCGGTCCCATGGCTTGGGGAGGGCTGGGAGTGCAGGATGCAACAAATGTGGATACCTGGAGAGGCAACCACTGCATGAGGGAGCCAGATCATAACCCAGTAAGTCACCCAGAGAGCAAGGCAGGGTGTAACCTGAAACTGGGTTCCAGCTGGTCAGACTGGTTTGGGCTTTGGGTCTGAAACCAAAGCAGACACTTACTTTTCAAATAGGAGTTGCTCTAGCTGCGTCTCCAGACTGGTGATCGCTCAGGCACTGCAGTGTAAAGTCAGCTGAATGTAACTGGCTAATTGGCAATGGGTATGTATGGGAACCAGGCAGACCTGCCCTGCATCGCTGACCTGGCAGTGCTGGCTGGGTCTCTAAGCGCTGCTCGCAGCAGGAGCGCTTTCTCACGCGCTCTGCTTCGGGCTGTGGACTTTGCTCTGTCACGACCACCCACTCTGCGCCAGGTCTCCTGTCCTGCCATCTCCAGCTACTCATAGACATAAGTATAGACATTATCCTCCTTGTCCCCTGAAGCGCTGCCCCTGGAGCAGCTCTCCTGAGCCCAGCTCAGCTTAGCCCACGGGGTCATCACTCCTGGAGGGAGCCTGGCCTGGAAGTGCTGCCTGAAACCACAGCTTGCTTCTCTTGACAGTCTCCAGAAAGGCGGGTATGTGCTTGGCAGTTTCACTTACAGCACACCTTTGTGTCCCCTGGTGTGGAACATGGTCCTGTTGGAGGCTGAAGATCCAGCCTGAGCCTTTCCCTTTGCAGCTTACAGACCCACACCCCACCCCCTGCAAGTCCCACCTGTCTATCCCAACACAGCAAGCGATGGCTCCACAGTGGCAGGCCAGAATATTGTGCCCCAAACAAAAGCCACAGTGTTGTGACGCTTTCTGGTAAGTTACTTTAGCTCTCAGGCCTAATTTATTGCTTAAGGAAGAAACTATTTTGGTTTTCAGGTCAAACAGTTTATTCAGATTAAAAAGAGAAGTCTAAAGCAGAGGGGAAGAAGGAACGGAGTTATCTGCAAGCTCTGCATAATGTAAAGAAAAATCTCATTTTCCCTGGCCTTACTTCAGATGTTAGGAATGACCAGACTCACTCCTACTGCAGTGTGCTTTGGGCTCCTAAATATGGTGCAGATGCAGATTTGAAGTACCATGGCTAGTCCAGCATGTGGTAAGCAAACCCTGCTCACTAAAGTAGTGCCTGTGTAAGAAATAGCCTATGAAAACTTTCCAGACACTTTCTTTTCTTTTTCTCCTTGAAGAAATTGAGAGAGAAATTGGAAATACTCTCCCTTGGTCATCAAGTACAGAACTGTAGGTTATTGTAATACTTTACAGTCATGAAGAAATACAATCAGCTGTAGAAATTCTAGCAGCCCTGATCTCTACTGCAGTATGCAACAGAGCATGGAAGAACCTTTCTGCAAGGAAGCTTGACCAGTATTTCCTGGGCAAGATGCCACCTGAGGCGTGACAGTTTCTGTGGCCCTCATTCAATGGTTTTCTCTCCAGGATCTCATCTCCAGCTGTGTCAGGAGTTTTGAAACTAACCATCGGTTCCTGTAGCAGCTCTAGAAGATTTTGCATAGGCCAGACCCAGTCTAATTACCATCTTTGCTAAGTTGCCCAGAGCCAGCCTACATGAGAAGATACACAAAAGGATGGCAAGCAGCTGACAGCAGCTGCAGAGGCCAGGAGCCCTGCTGGAGCCAGCCAGGTGCTCCAGTAAGAAGTAGGGATTTTTTCCACAAGTCTTGGTGCATACAAAGTGTCTGCGTCTTTGTTCTCTGCCCTGACAAATCTGACCCCAATAACCGCTGCTTCAGGATTGTTATAAAATATTTGCGACCAGCTGAAGCAAAACATTGGCCAAGAAATTTGAGCTGCTGGGACTCCCCCAGTCAAAAACTCTTCAAATTAATCGGTGTCCCTCCCATGTAGGCATCATGGGAGCCCTTCCCTCCTCCAGCTGCACCCCAGGAGCCCAGAGCTCTTCTGCCTGCCTCCTGCCTCCACCACCAGCTGCAGGCTGCACTGCTGCACTTTTTATTCACTATGGGGTATTGTTCAGCCCGACCATCTGCCCAGGGTGGTTTGCCGACTCCTTTGAGATGTCCACAAGAGGGGGCAGCAATATCTTAATATCTTACACAGTGTTGCCTCGGACACTGTACTGTCAAGCCAGCAGGGACATTGTGCACTGCTGGAGTTGGGTGCTAAGGTGTAAGATGTGGGCCTTTATGAACTCTATCAGATGTGAGGTCCTGCTCCCTTCTTCCCTGTCTATGGAAATGTTGTCCATATTACCATACTCCCCCAGGTTCTTGAAGCAGCATAACCACTTGCAAGATGGGAGAGCTGGTACAACCTTCAAAAGAACAGAGAATTGACCTAGGTTCTCCCAAGCCTCTTGTGGATCCTCTGTGCCCTGGGTCTGCTTCCCTTTGGTTTTGCATGGACTACACAGAGCTAACCTCAGTTACTGGGGTCACCAGTCCAGCCCAAAAAACTTGTCAGTGAGACTCTGAAAAAACAAACATGGGGGTGCTTTTATCTGTTTGTGGGTGCTCTTTACCTATTTGGATCAGGTTCCCAGATTTTTTTTGCTGACTTCTACTGCTCTCCTCAACATAGACACTATGTTTTGAAAGAAGCAAGGGATTTTTTTCCTGTAATCAGAGGACTTCAGGCAGTAGAGCCTTCATTAAAACCAAAGCAAGCCAAACCAATTTTTTTTGTAGACTGTCATCAAATTTGGAAGCTGGTAGCTGTGTCTCCCAAGCATCACTACACAACCCTTCTCTGCCTTGGAGGCAGCTGCAATTCTGTATTAGAGAAGAAGTGGTATTTGTGACACACTCAACAACAGAGGCAGGTGCTTTGGGGAGCTGTGGGGTTGCTGCATGGACCATGTGGCTCCGCAGCTGAGCAGATGGGAGCTGCCTGAGAGGATGCAATGCTCTTATTCTAATGTCCTCGGTAGAGGTTTTTGGTGCACGAAGTTTCTGTAAAACCAGTTTGAACTCGTTCTCTCTCATATTTAGAAACTATCCCTGCTTATGCTGTAGAATTACACCCTGTCAACAAATCTTCCTTTCCCTCTCATCTTAGTATTTTGGGACAGGGGGAAGTCTTTTCCCCTTTACCCCAAAGCCTGGGCTAATGTTCTTTAAATGGAAAACAGATTTACCCAGGAATTGCCTTGTGCCTGAGTGTCTTCTGCTAACTGATCCATCCACCAATCCTATGCTGCTCAGCCATGCTATTTCCATTCTACTTCCACTTACCTCCCCATTCAGTTCCTAAGGGACTGGTTAGAGCCAGGGTCAGAGCACAACCCCTTAGATAAAGGGAAAAGCTGGCACAATGTGTGTGCCCAGTATCATTCTTCCCATCACCTTGTATATGCACATTCTCAGCCAGGGAGGCTTTATCTTCTTCCTTTTTTATTGCATTCCCATCACATTACTGTCTTAAACACACAAGGCTGTAAAACCCATGCAAATACCTGGCCATCACGAAAATGAGTAAGCATCTGAAGGACTGTGCTTGGAAATAGGCAATGTACCAGACACTGTAATTTGAATAACAAAAGCACTGTGTACTGGGGGGAACATCCACTGTTGAGCAACTCTGAGTCAAGCAGGTGAGGTCCAAAAGGAAGCCCAGATACCAAGAAAATATCTATTTTTTTTTTTCATCAGTGTTTTTTCACCACTAGGCTCCTCTTTCTCCACAAGGCCCTGGATGCAAGGAACTGATTTAAGATCTCACATGCTGTACTTCACACCTGATGTTTCACAATTCATTTCTTCCAGGTGACTGAACATGTTTGTGCATTGGAGGTGAGCTGGGCTCCATCACGTGGGCGCTGGTCTTATCGCCAAGCACCAGGCAGGTCCACTTGGCGGGACAGGATAGAAGGGACATTGTGTTTCTCTGCTGGCTGAGCTTCCTGCTGGGCTGGACTGGCCCTCTCTGTGGTGGGAGCCTCCAGCCAAGGGTGCAAGACAGGGCAGGACCCCTGGGTAAGCAGGAGCCTACAGAACTGAGGGTGAAAATTGAGTCCAAAAGATCAGCTCAGCATTACAACTCATACTGTCCTACAGCTAACCCCTGCTGAAAGAGTAGTCCTGTGCTCAGGCTGCTTTCTTCACATTAGCACTGCTTCCCCCAAAACATTCTGATGAAAAGCTATTCATTTTTCAAGGATCTGTTTTCTGCTAGTACAGCTCCTTGAACCAACTCCCCAGGGCATCCCAGCTCTTCTGCCAGCAGCTCTGGCAGAAGAGAACCTACAGGAGCATGGCTTGGAGGGCATCTCCAAGGGAAGCTACTCAGAAACATCAAACCATACCTATCAGCCCTGACATCTCTCCTAGTCCTCTACAGCACTGGACTGAAGCTCTAGAAAACTGCATCCAGCTTCTGTCTGTTGTCCTTCAAGTCAAGTCCTTGCTTAGTGTATCTCTTCACTGGCAGACTGTGAGTAACATTGCCATTTCCTGCCTCAGCCCTCGGTGTGGTTCAGAGAGCTTTCCCCTGCACCCCTGCACCATTCTCAGCAGGGCTGGTCTCTGGGGCAGGCAGCTCACCTGCTGCCCTGCCTTGGCCCACAGCACTGGGGCTGAGGCAGCCAGAAGCACTTCCCTAAATTGCCCTCATCTGCCCTTTCACATGGACCCGCAACCTCATGAAAGGCTCCTTCTTCCCCATGCCTCCAGGCTTTCTGTAAATTGCCTCATCCAGCTGCTGAGAAAAGGGGGTTTTCCCAGCTTTTATTTATTCCCCACTATGTTCAGGTTTATGTTAATTGTGCATGATTAGCCAGCTGTGGGCTGGAAACTCTTCTGACAGTCTATTCCAAGGAAGCCATGAGGAAAGAGCCAGGAAACTGTGGTGATGAAACGCACATGTAAAACTACAAAAGGTTCTCCCTTGAGCCTGGATTTCTGCAGCAGGAGGAGTGGGCGACAAATGCCCAGGATTGCAGGGTCAAGTAGCACCTTCGTTTGGGGCAACAGCAACCACTTGTTTTGCATAAGTCACCTGAGACGGTAGGCCAAATATTTCTCAGCAGGGTTGTGTGTGTGACCACCTGTAAGTCAGGAGAAAGCCTCTCCCAGAGCTAGGAAGGGGTGCTCTGAACCCCAGCTGGCAGGGCTGGCACCCCTAGAAGTGTACGCTCTCACATTTCATCCAAACAGTCATCAAACATAAAGCAGGTACAAAAGGCCACTTGATAACATTTCCATCTAGGTGAAAGAGAAAGAAAAAAAAATGGTGGTAGTAGCAGGGGGTTTTTTTGTTTTTGTTTGGTTGTAAGTTGTTTGGTTTTGTTTGGGTTTTTTGTTTGGTTTTTGTTCTTGTTTTGTGGGTGGGTTTTTTTCTATAGCTCTGAAGAGCTTAGCAGGTTTCTAGGCTGGAGGGAATGAAGCCCCCTGTCCCAGCTCCCCTTCCTGCACTCCAATGAAGATCCTCCAGAAGGCTTTTGTGGCTGAGATGCTCACAAGTCTCAGACCACCTGCAGATTGGATACTCGAGCCTCCCTGCATTTGCTCTCTTTAGCAGGAGCAAAGCAGAAATGCACAATTACCATCTCCAGACCTTAAGAAGTAACTGGGGAAATGAGGATAGCAGGTAGCACTGCATGCTAGTCTTTCCCTGGGAGATAACTTTTTTCCTGACTCTGTCCAACTAATGCTCCTTCTACTTCATAGCTCCTAATGACTTTTCCTCCTGAGAAAAGAGGAAAAGGCCTAATTGATAGGTAACTAATGAATTCCAGAACAGTTAATCTCAGCTTGTAATTGGTTTGGAGTATTCTGTTTCTGTTTCAAAATAGAGAAGGACTTGTGTGCCCACCTGGTTTGCAGTTTTAATTGCGTGCTGCCTCTTCTTACCAAGCTGAGAGCTTGGCCAGATTGTTACACTCTGTAAGGTAGGAGAAAGGAGGATGTTTTGGATAGAGAGGGTCATTTCTCTCCTTTAAAGAGGGGATCATTTTAAGCTGTAATGACTTGTGAATATACCTGGTTCTGTAACCAGGACCTCCCTTTCGGCAGCCAGATGCACCTTGAGGTGGACTGCAGAGATCATTGAATCTTCCTCTGTCAATGTTCACTTGCCTCCCAAGTCCTGCAATGGAGATGTCACATGTGGATCAGTGTTTCCTCTTCAGAGCCACTTCTGGTTCCTGCACATGGACATGTGGCAAGGGCTGCCACCTGACTGATGCACTCTTGGCCACCTCTCCTTCACAGGAACACCACTGGCAAACAAACCCTGTGCTCAGTGCTGCTCAGCACCCCAGTTCCCACTGAAGTCACTGGGCAGACTGGGCTGTGGTCAGGCAGCAGACAGGCAGAACAGGTACTCGAGGCATGACTGGGCTTGTTCAAAGTCTTAACTTCCTATTGCTGGTTTGTCCCCCTCCCCTCCACTTTCCCATAAACTCTACCTTTGTTTGACTTTCAGCACACCCTTCTTTCCTGTCTTTTTGGTTTTTTCCCTCAGAGACTTCTGATATGCATTACAAGATGCATAGACCATGTGGCACAATCCAAGTATCACAGCACCAGGCAGAAGAGAGCATCTTTCTCCAGTCACAGAAGCACTGTATCTCTCTGTATGTTTCTGGACACTGTAAATGTTCTGCACCAAATGTAATGGTATCAGGAAAGGAAGTTGTAATAGATTTTCCCAGTTAGAATGACTAAGGAGTTTTTTGACGCTGTGCAAAGTGCTCCAGTAGAGTTTGGGTGGGACACCTGCAAACCTTGCGAAGAGCACCATGGAAGCCCTAATGAAAATATGTTTGGTGGTAAAAAACAGTGCCTCTGATTTCAAGAAAGCTAACCTCAGTTGAGTGTCCTACAGCAAAATTCAAGATAAGGAAGTGTTCACCCCAGTATATCCACATGAGACCCACGCTCCAGCTCCTATTGGTGGGGGATGTCCAGCAATCATGTGAAGGCAAAAACAACCTGTCTGTTTTCTCACTCAGCTTAATGGTATTTTACAGCAAAGATGAACCAAACTGTCCTCTCCAGGGCGCCTTTCATCTTCTTGGAGCAGAGGACAGAACAACTCCGCCTTGAAATGTTCAGAGCTTGACTAGCCACCTCCTTGTGACCTTGTGACTGTTGGCTCTGTGACATGGGTTTGGGGCTGTCTGCTGAGATGCTGTCCTCCTCATGTCTTGGGTGGATTTTTGTGAGTCCAAACCTGTCGGTGACTGATCGAGAGAGTCCTTGTCCCAGACCAAGCAGTAAGGAAACCAGCTCTCTGCCTAGTTGTCCCTGGGAAAAAAGTGATGATCGGAAAGCCAGGCTCTCAACTCTGCTCCACGGGAAGAGATGATGCACAGTGCATCTTAAAAGTGGTCACTGAAAGCAATGAGACAAACCCTGTTTGGTTCTTAACCAAGTCTATACTTGTCTGTGCTGCAATTAGAGTGGAGTAATATGTGTTGCACATAGTATAGTTCAAATTTCTTGTAGAGATGAGTGTCGTGGAGCTGGGCAAAGCACAGGAGCCATCCCAAGTGTGATTGTAATTGTAAGGTATGGCAGTCCTTTGAAACTGCTTTTGAATGCAGGGCTGGAAAGGGCCCCCTGACTCATGTCCACTTACCTTCTATTTTAGATGACTTTGTCATCACAAACAAGACATGCTCAATGTTCCATCTGAAATCCTCTCCAGAACTTCCAGGCTTTGTGACCAAAAAAAAAATCTGCTTTCCAGCCTCTCTTGAGTTTTGTCCAGTTCGCACACATTTAATCTGAGCAAAGAATTGTGCTTTTCCTTAAAAATCTTCTTTTCTATCCCCAGCATAATCAAGCTGAGCATCTCAACCTCTTCTTGCCATTCATCCCACATATCTGATGGTTAGAGCACTGGATCTCCTGGCTCTATAGGATTAGCAAAAATATCACAAAATAAGAGAGATTTCAGAAATACCTAGGGTGTCTAATGAAGCTAAGACTGATGATTTACCCTAGGACAAATCAGAGGGACTGCCCTGCTGTCCAAGCATCCCTGTTCCTCCCAGGTAAGGATAGATGTCAAAGAGGATCCTGCCATGGCCAGTCATTGTTTCTAAGTCACTTGTTTGCCAGTCATGCTTGGCCAAAGTTCAGACAAGGTGTGAGGAAAGCAAACCTTTATGTTTTCATGACAAAATGTATTTTGGAATACTAAGACCTATTTGTTCATTTTGTTTAAAAGGCCTTCTGTTTTCAACCTCTTGAAACTGTCAGGAAGCACTCCTGCACCTTTGCAATGCCTCTCCAGGCCATAGAGCCTTAAAGCCTTAACTGGTGTCATTGCTGAACTGAGGCAGCTAAATCAGGGATGGGGAATCCATTAATGCTGGGTGCTTCACAGATACAAAAGAAAGAGATGAGCCCAGCTCTGAGGAGTTTATTAGCTGATGCAAGCATGACCCCATGCCATCTAAACCTCCTGGAAGCAAATCAGATTGATGTTTCACTGATAAACATATCAGCAGCTGAGGAGCTGTGCACAATGCAGCTCCCATAATTACAAACTCTGGTTCAAAGGCTTTTATGCAAAGGAACAATGGGCACCAAAACAGTATTGTAGCCTGTTATACACCACAGTGTTTTGCCATGATGGAAAGGCTTGCCCTGTCAGAGAAGTCTGCTTTTCATGTCCCTGTCCTCTTCACAACACAAAGGTAATTCCTACTGGCAAGGAGGCTACTGTCCACCTTTGAAGAACAGGGGTGTACATGCTGGCTAAGAAGATGAAGAAAGCTTTTCGTAAACAGGGAAGAGTCAGTCAAAAAAAAGGGCTGCTTTCCACGTTGGAAATCTGTCCCTATTATCAGAGGATTTCCCTGTCACCAGCAGTGCCAGAGACTGAAATGACAGCTCATTTGTTTTGCCTTCGCTGTCAGCAGTGGAGCACATCTGTGTGTGTCATTAAGGAGCGTGCAGAAGACATTTGCACTTTTGCCACATGTCCAACTTTCCTCCCTGCTCACTGAGCAGAGGTTCTGCCTTTGAAAATAAGTCTGTGTTCAGCATGATCTGGTAAACTGCAGGATGTGAGCTGCTGTTCAACCAGCCCCTGCCATTTCAGGGTGCTTACAGAGCTGCTCTCACCAACTTCAGAACCACCTTCCTCTTGTGCAAGTCTGCAATCAGCGATGCATATTATGACTGGGCAGCTTCCTTACATCTAGAGCAGTATTTATTCTAAGGGGAAAGCTTTGCATAAAGCATTCATATCCTGCTCACTCAGCACTACTGAGGCAGGACTCTGCAGGCAGCACCCCACATGGGGGGTAAGTCCCCCCTCAAGGAGCTTCCCAGCCCTTGTGAGAGGCAGGCCCTTTCCTAGCACCCTGGGTTTCTGAGAACTCTAGCCCTTCTACACTAAACTAGGTTATCCCTTAGTATCTTTCATCTCTTTGCTGAGATGTGGTTTATTTTCAGTCAGTTGCTTTCCTTTCTGCTCATTTTTCCTTCTTGACCCCAGAACATCAAAGTAGTGTATTTGCACACAAGCACCCCAAAGCCAGATCTACAGACAGAACATCCACATTTCAGAACAGCAGAAATCTCTCCTAGCTGGTGGGCTGCTGGGAGGGTAAGAGAAGAAATAAAAGGGCAGCAATCCTCATGCAGTTAACCCAGCAGGACCCTGACACTTGTACTTTCCAAACCCCATTTCATAGCATGGCAGGTGTGATGTGAAATGCTCTGCTCCCTGATCAGTCAAAGAGGTTGTGCTGGAACTTTGTTCCCTTTCAGATTTCTTTTGGTCTCCTGCAAGTACTTGCTTGGAGCTCTGGAGGTACATGCAGGTTGGTGGGTCAGAACCACCAGAGTGTTTATTCGCAGTCAGTATCTCTGTGAGGTTGACACAGACTTCAGTGGGAAGGATGTCTGCAGCCAACACTCAAGAGTCTGGGTTGGCAGGTGAGCTGAATAACAAAAACATCGATTAGTAAGTAATAGTAACATTAGTGGTAAAAAGTAGCTCTTTCATATTGTGCATATTATAATTTTTCACTTTCCTTTCAAGTGCTACACCTTCATGGAACTCCGTTTCTTCTCTGGGACATATATTTCTACTACTTTGGAATATTTCTGACAAATGTTCCAATGCAGACTTTTGTTATGACCCACTCAAGCCTGGGATTTCTGTAGGACAGAAAACTTGCCCTCTAAGAAACCATGAGTTCTTTCTCTCATAAATGAAATAGGTATTATGGTCTGTTCACCTCTGAGGGATCTCTCCTCCCACAGAGACAAGGGATTTTGAAAGGGATCTCCTTCCACTCAGGGCTCTTAGGGCATCAGAGCTGCAAAGGTTGAAGGTACAGCTCATTTCTCCTCAGCAGGAAGGTGGGAATCCTGGAGATATCTGTGTCAGGAGTGGTCATTGTGACTGGGTTTCTACAAGGTTCATACAGACTTGCTGCTGAGAACAGGCCTGTGGTCCAGCAGCCCTGGCTGCATTGCTATGGGTGGTCACTGAAACAGGACTGATCCACCCAAAAACCCATTGGAAAAAGATAATCTGTCAAAATGTGAAAAGGTTGGTTAGATTATTCCTGCCCAGCACCTGCCTGTAACTCTTTTATCAGTTCCACCAAGCAAGATGAAAAGACAGGGATGTGGAGTACATGAGGCTGTGTAGTAGTTGGGGCTTGCTTCTTGCCAGGAGAGTTTCCCAGGCGTAGAATGACCAAAGGCACCAGCTGAGGTCTCCAATCTAAGGAGATGTCTGGAAGATCCTTAGAGGGGAAAGCGATCTGGCGATGAGTCACCCTAGGCTCAGGTCTGATATCCCTGCCTAAAGAGGCAGAGGTAATTGCTTCTGATTAATGCTGGCAAACCTCTGTGAACTCCAGTGAGGATATGAAAGGACTGACGTGCCTCTTTGAGATGGGGGTAAGATAGAGTACAGCCAAGTGTGGGAAGAAAATTAAGCTCAGATGTAGTTTTTAATTACCAATAAAGCCATGCTCTAGGATGGAAGGTTGAGAGCAGAATTCAGTCTCTTCCTACGCTTTCATGCTCCTTAATGTATAAAAATGAGTTTAGGGAAGAGCAACCAGGGCTTGCTTTAGAGTCCCATTTGTAATATTTAAATGCTCATGCTGCCCCCTCACCTTTTCTTGCTCGGAGAATGTCATTATTTGGACCACAGATGTGGCTAGAGAATTCCAGGGGGTGCCAATAAAACACAAAAGGGCACCATCAGTGAAGTCAGCAGTTATTTAGCAGAAGCAAAGCTATCTCTTTACTGGCTATTTATCTGGATGAAGCAGGAGGAAGGCTGGACCCCAGAGTGTGCCATTCCCTCCTGATGAACACATCATAAAGGTGCTCAGCAGCCCCATTCTGATTAACCTCTGAAAAAGGGAGAGGAAAATGGTCCAACCCATGCCTGGCAGCAAGTGGTAACAGGAGGCTTTTGTGCCCCTCCGATGTGTCTTTTAGCATCTGAGAATCTGGTTGCATCTTAGTTGGGAGGCATGATCAGAGTTTGATGGTGGTGAACTAGCTTCATCCAGCCATGTATCATGACAGCCCAGTAGCACAGACTTCAGTATGGATTTGGCCATGCCTGCCTGGGCCATCAGATGCTTACCCAGAGAGCTGGCCTTCTTGGAAAAGTGCTGCTCCTGTCAGCTGCTCTTGCCTACTAAACTTTGCAGAGGTGTCTCAATAGTCAGAATGCCTCTTCTTCCTCTGCCCATCCTAAAAATGATAAACTCAGAGTGGGATGTTGTTTCTCCACCCATAATTAAAGCTAGTTATGAGTCTTGTTCGGAAAGAGTTCCTGCTGCTGCTGGGCTCCCAGACCTCCTGTGTAGCGTCCTCTCATCCACCTGGGCTGTGGTTATGCTGAGATAGTTCTGCCTGTGCTACAGACATAAGGTGGAAGCAGCAGAGCAGATATGAATGCCCCACATTCTGCATTTTGCATCCATCTCTTTATTGTTCTCTGTGGACTTGATAGCTATAGGAAGATACCGCATTTCAGTCTTCCTCTTCTCCTACCACATCACCAAGTGGGCATATGTACCATTTAAGTAGCAATAGATATAGGGCTTCCTTGTAATCATCTCCTAATTTTGCAGATCATAGGTTTCCTTCAACAGCTCTAGAGGTTGAAGACATTTGCTCTGAATGAATACTGAGTTTCCCCCTTAATTACCTGAACCCCAGAGCTGGAGCTGTAATCAAAAGAGTTTGGTTTTCCAGTTCTCTCTGGAAGACAATAATGGAGACTGGTGTCTGAACACATTTCAGGACTTTTGTCCCATTTTGAGGACTGTAAAAAGAAGTGTTGTGATGTTCCTGGCAATAACCCTTCCCCTGCAATTGGACCCTGTGAATACCAGTTAATAAATGTTTATCATACCCCATGAAGGGGAAAGAACTCTCTTTGCAAACAGAAAAGGGAAAGTCATTGACCAAAAACCACACAGGGAAGTGATGTTAAAGCCTGAGTTAGCATTTCCAGGTTGCTGACGATCAAAATTATATGTAGACTTACCCTCTGTCCAACACTTGATAGAATGTCTTTATAATCTGAAATGTTTAGAGATAGTGAATAAATGCACTGCATGGAAAGAGGTAGGATACCACTGTTGCTGGTAGTCATAAGGCAGTCAGGCAGGCACTGCAGGATGTCCTCTTCCTCCCAAGGTATGGTTGCATTTTACTGGTTAGCACGGAGTCCCCGTATTTCAGGCTTAGCATCCTGTGAAAGGAGTCTTGTATATGTAAGACTTCACTGTTAGATGCTAATAACTTGTTACTCTACAAATCTATTTGGCTTACAAGAAATAAACCAAATCATCTTATAGAAGATATCACAACATTAGATATCCTCTCCTACCCTCCCTTCAAATTATACACTGCTGTCCAGATAATATTCCAGGGTGGCTGACATCTTTCATCTGCTCCATGTTATTAAAACCCCTTAGTAAATGGAATGAATATTCCTCTGTGCTATATATAGCACCATGTGTACTCCTATCCACAGCTGGGAATACAGCTTGGGTACCCACACTTGGATCTTTATGGTTTGGTTTTTGCAAGCCGTTTTTTCTCTGTGCCTGCCAAGTCTCTGGCTGGCTGGTGGTGTTGACGCTCCACAAGAAGCCTGCTGCTCTTCTTTCCTGGCAGAGATTTCACAGGGTTTCAAAGTCTCCCTCCAGTGTGGTTATTAAAGGCTTTTGTTTATCTTGTGAAATCTGCCCCATGAATGCTGACACTGACTGAAGTGCTGGGAGAGTTCCCTGACTCTTCCTCTCGCTGTCTCTCACGGGTCTATTCCCATGAAAATGATCTCAGGTGTGCTGTGCGTCATCAGCCCGCCCCGGGCACTCTCTGGCTTACTGGCAGGGAAGATGAATGCGCTGTTTCTGGGGCATTGCTCGTAGCTGGCTGCTCCTCCTGCTCTGCGGAGAGCCATCCCAGGGGCTCTGGCCACGGCAGGCACCAGCTGTCCCCAGGCACATTCTGCTCCCCAGGCAGGGGGCCCAACAAAGGGCTTGCTGCAGGAGTGCAGCTCGGGCTCTGCAATACCATCCGAAACCCATTTTCACTGCTCCGGCAGCATTTTCCCAGCCTCTCTCCCATCGAGGCCCGCAGGGATGCAGTCTCTGACGGGAAAAGCAAATCCTCCCACGATGAGCCCTGCTGCAGCACGTGATGCTGACTTTCCCTTTTGGATGAGAAAGCACCTCAGTCTGCAGGGCTGAGATGTTGACGAATCACAAGTGAGATCCCAGCTAGATCCCTGACAGATCCCAGCTAGATCCCTGTCTCCCTGCTGCCACTGAGCTAGGTAGCCTGGTGTTTACCTGGAGGAGCAGAGGGTTAAGCTTGGTGGCAGGGCAAGACATTTATGGGGCTGGTGGAGGAAGGGGCAAGGCCACGACTTGAGTGACTTCAGCTCCCCCAAAGTGTAACATCAGTGATGGCACCACCATCACTAGTGTTCACATGCAGGTAATTGCTTGGAAATCACCAGTGCTGTCCCCACTAGAAAACTCCACCCTGTCACCAGTACAATGATGGCAGTGCAGCCACTGGGGTGCCACGGGAAGGGGGCTTTGCTCTCCGTGCTTGATTTGCTAAATTCCACTCTCCCACTGTCCTCTGCAGGACTGTGGAGGTTCCTCCATGGGACGTCAAGCTCTTCCACACTCCCCCCTTCAGAGCCAGGTCCCATGGGTGGCCCTGGCTGCCAGCTGGGAGCTGGGGGAGCAGTGAGCACCATCCCCTGGCCAAGAAGCCAGGCCTGGCACTGAGGCTGCTCCTGCAGCACTTCCATCTGTGCCAAAAGCCTGGGGAAGGTTTCACCAGTGCCTGGCTTTCTTTCTGAGAAAACAAGGAAAGGGAGCTTTACCCTAGACCCTGGGAAGCCTGTGTATTTTCATTGTATTTTAATTTTAAGAGATTGTCTGACCCGCCCAAGATTATCTCATGGGAAAGAAAAGCCTGGCTCAGTGACTCGTGGTGAAACTTGTCCCAGAGCCAAATTTCTCTGCACCTGATGTTCCTCCGTAGCAGCAGAAACCAGAGTATTTCAGTTCACAACACTGCCCTAGGGGAAGCACTGGGGATAAGGGGTTGGAGGGGGAGGATGGGACCCACATCTCCTCCTGCTCCTCCAGAACAAGTTCAGCAAGTTTGGGTGCCGAGCAGCTCAGTCCGGGAGCTGGAAAGGGCAAGGTGTCACCCTGGGAACGGGGATCACGTGGGTCTGCAGCAGAGGGAACCTGTCTCAGGGATACGTTGAAACATACCCTGCTCTCTTGTGCAATAGGTCTTTGCAAGTACAATGCTGTATTTATACTGTGGGAATGGAGAGCCCAGGGCTGGACTCAGCAGAGGCATGAGTAAGCAGCTTCCAGGAGAGCCAGGTACCAGCTGGGCCAGCTCTTTGATTCCTTTTCTGGGAGCAAATGCAGACTAGGTGCTGGGTCTCGACCAGAATCCTCCAGTACAGGGAGAACAATCTTGGAGCCATATTGTAAAGTTCAAGTGGTTTCTTTGTATAAAAGCTTTATCTCCCAGCCTCACTACAGAGTGATTTAGCGTGGCTACAGGAGAGGCAATGATGTAAAAGAGAGCCAAGATGTATAAAGCAGCCCATGTGGCCAAGGACAGCATCCTGGGCAGAGAGGACCTCTCAGCAGGATGGAAGAGCAGCACTTCAATTAACATGAAGTCTGTGAGAGGACAAACATTTCCTTGTAATGACAGTGTCTAGTTAAGCAATGCCTCTGCTCTCTCCTGCTCCTCTGGTGTTCCCACACTGCTCTTTGAGAGAGGCTGCAGAGGAAGGGGACAATCTAGCAGGAGGGCATTAAGAGCAAAAATGAAGCAGATTATTTAGTTGCCACTACAGCTGAGAAAAGTCAAACCAGGCACTGCTTCCAAACTGGAAATGGTTGCCTAATTCACAAATAGCATTACACTTGGAGCAATCTGAAGAAAAAAGCCAGTTAGCACCTGAGGATTAAACTGGGGGGTGTTAAGAAAGTGATAAGGTTGTTAATGCAATCACAGCCCTCTCAGGAAATAGGGGAGGATGCCATTCCCAGGTAATTGCAATTCCTCCTGCTGGACTCACATCATCTCCTAAATTTGTAATAATTCAGCCTGTCCCTTCAAAGCAAATAGGATGTAACTTACAGGGCATAAAGATCTCCAGAAGGACTTTTAGACTTGTCCTTCTGGTGGTGGAAGTAGGCTATGCTGAATCAGATGAAACTTGGTATTATCTTGGGGATTAATTTCCTGTTAGGGTTCAGTGGAAGCTCAGGAAAGTCTGGCTAGCTGGGAACCTTCTTGGCACAGTTAAGCATATTTATGGTACACTATCTACAGAAAAAAGAAACTAAAGGGTGCTTTCCATACTATGTTCGTACTGTTGCTGACACCTGAGTTCAGGTCCTTTGGAGATGGCAGCCGAGAGTGGCAGCAAGCACACTGGCTCCATGTGGAATTACACAACATGGTATGTACCTGTACTGAAGTACTTGCAGTGTTGCCTCTGCAGGTGAGAATCCCTGATCAGTTACTCTGCTGGATGCAAGGATTGTGCAGGAGTCTGCTGTCCAGGATCAGTCAGAGTCCTGAGAAATACAGAATGCACTAGAGTTTCTACCCTGTAGACATGCCAATGCTTTTAGCATCTGATGCTGAGCTTTGGGCTATGGCACAAGTCAGATCAACTAGTCATACAGATCCTTTCTGGCATGAAAGTAGGCAGCACTTGTGAGGAATTGTGCTGGCCTAGTAATAGGTTGGGCTAGCTTCATCCAGCTTGGTGAGGTGGTTTGTGTTAGCAACAGTATCCCAGGAACTCCCCTGTGCTCTCAGCAGCATCTGAAAATACAGGTTGGTCAAGCAACACTGCAAGGCAGAAATAAGCCCAAACTCTACCAAAGCCAGGTGGTAGCACAGATCCAGTACTGCACCACGGAGAGGACTAGAGCAAGGCTTTAAAGACACTTCAGCTGGCTTTGGTAGGAAACTCTATTTAATGAGATAGATTCATCCCTCCACCCAGGAGCTCACCTTTGTTCACGGGTTTCAGGGAGTTTTAGAGTGCTTATTGTGCACAGGACAGGATATGGCTCAATGGAATGACTCACTCCCTGTAAAGTTAATTCACACTTTGCTGCTATTTCCATTCACAGGTTCTTCTGTAATCTTTAGTGCCAGGAAGCTACAAAGCTGGGAGGCAGTTCCAAATATTCCCACAGGTTACTTTACATTTAGCAAACATCAGATTGCAGGACAGTGCGATCTCAGACTTTGTAAAACAGAACAAAACAAACAGACAAACCAAAAAAGAAAGAAAAAGAAAAACCACAACCCCCCCAGCCAAAACCCACAACAACCTTCCCACCCAAAACACAAGTTCCCAAATCATGTTTTGTAAGCAGTAATTTCCTATTCCCTCCTAATTTCTGAATCCCATTTGTTCATTACTTCCGCTACATTGTGGGGGTTTTGTCCATTTTCTCTCCTAGCTCACTGCTAAACCACCACACTCCCCTCTCAGCAGCCTCATTTCACAGTCCTCTGACTTTGTTGCAGCTAGGAGGTCCCAGATGTTGACAGGGTCTTGATCTATCTGTAATGCTGAAGATAGGGCTAAAAGGAGGAGTCCTGTGAGCTATCTTGGATAGAGCCTTTGCATTCTGTGTAGCATAGGCAAAATTTTTCAACACTTCAGCAGTGTTTAACTGCCAAGGTACGTTAAATAAATCTGGTCACTAAATTACCCACCAACCTAATGACAGAGCAGCATGCTCTTATTAAGGCTCCAAATGCAAGTTCTATATGGGCTTGTCTCGGTGAGTGCTGGGAGCGCCTCCTGACTATTCCCTGGATGGTGGCTTTTGGGGAGAGGCATTGAAAGCCTTGGTTGTTTGCTACTCCATCCCCCTCAGGAGCTTTCACCCTGAGTAGCTGCTGAGCAAGAGAAAGATTAATTAAGGCAACAGAAAGAACTGGGAAGGCTTCAGCTATGAAACGATTTTTACCATTGCGAATGGGGGTTAGGACATGAAGTGAGAAATGAGGCTATTTCCCTCTTATGCTAGTGTCAGTAAAATGGAGTAACTCTCTTTCACGTTAAAGCCCAACTTAATTTGCACTGACAAAATTACAAACACAAATTGTAGACATTAAAAACATTTATTTGAACAAATATTAGACACAATCAGAGGAAGAAAGTAGCTCTTAGTACAGTTTCTTTTCCAGAATGAAATAATCCCTGTTTTATACCAAGCAACTGCAGGACAACCCTTGCTCTCCTCAGGAAGGAGGCTGGTGTCCTTTCCACCTATGGATTTGCTCCACAGGGGTATGGCCTGCTCCTAGGCGGGTCACACCACAGCCCTCAGTCTCACAGGCAAAAGAAATGTGTAAAGACGCAACAGACAGATTGAACTAGTCATACAGCAAAGGTGCCTGCACAGGTAGGAAATACATGCAGGCATGCATTGCTGAGTGTGAGCTTTGTTCAGGAAGTGTTGTCCTGCCTAGACCTTTGTCAGACATGTCACTTCTAGCTACCGCCTCTGTACTTGCCATCTCTTAGGACTCCTCGCTGGACTGGAATGGCATTTCAGTAGGAAGAGTCCTTTCAACATTCAGCTCATTTTGCTACACCATCCTATTCAGGTCTCTCAGCTTTACCCTACAAGCAGCTCCAAGGCTCTGGGCCACTTCCCTTCACATGAAGATTTGTCTTTCATCCTGCGATACTGCCCAGGGAGACAGCAGTCTTGTCTCATGTCCTAGGGACTATGTGAGCTGTACCACAGAAAGAGATAGTTGTGAGAGATGTTTGCAGGCATTTGTTTAGAGCCAGACTGCATTACTTGCCTTTGTCTTTTTACAGGCTCACTAGCTCAAGTAAACTTGCTTTTGGTCCAGGGCAAACCATCCAGAGCTATATCGCTTTCTGTCACATCACTGCAGAGAATTCCCAAAGTGATGGGCTATGGCCACACTCAAGAGAAACCCCCTGAGTATTGAAAGCACTGCTTGACAGACCTGTCACGCTCTCTGCTACATAAACCAAAATGAAATGTCTCTGCAAAAGAAGATTGAGAAATGGATGCAAGTTCTGTAACAAAATGTGAATAGCCTCACCAGGGCATTAGCATCCTGAGAAACAGGTAAGAGGGGAAGGGAGCAAATATAGAGATAGTTTTTCTCCAACAGAAACTTCTAGATTGCCTTTGCTTTTGATTTCAACAGATCAAGCAGTGACTTTTAGGAAAGGGAAGCACACTAGAAATAAGCCCTGAACACTCCATTCCTGTTCTGCAGCCTCAGGAAGAACAATACAAGGTAAATTCTGTTGTCTTGTGTAGACCTGAAATGGAGAATTTTACTGACAAAGAGGAACTCTCACTACAATACCCTCCTTTTGATTCAGAGCTGAATGTATGGACAGTATTACTTTGAAATTGATACCAGTAGCAAATTTTTCATGTCCCTAGAAGATTCCCTGATTATTAGCATCTCAACTAAGTAGAATCACAACTTTCATTTAACAACATTCATTCTTCTTTCCTTCTCCCTTCCTTCATTTCATCTTTTTCCTTTTTGTTCTCTTCCTTTTCTTCCATCTTTCTTTTTTCATTACATGCATGGCTCTCCCTCTACATTTCACTCCTTGATAGTGTTATAAAACCTTTGCTGACACAGTTTTGCTGCTGCTAGACAAAGCCACTCATCACTGTTCCTCACCTGTTCTCTCTCTCAAAACACCACACACAAAAAAGGCCTTTCAAAGTAGGTCCCCAAGTTCACAACTACCTCTTAAGATAGGACTATAACACTGGCACCCAGTGGATCAGAAAGTCCGCTCATAGAAAGTTTTGCTCAAAGAATTACTGTAGCTCCCAGTCTATTTTCTCTTCAGCCTGCTAATGGCCTTTATTTAGGAAATACCTTCTCAAGGGTACTCTCAATAGAGGGCCTTTAAGAAAGAGTGCTGCTTTTTCACAGCCAAATAGCTTCTACCTATTTTGGCAAACAGAATCAAAGGGGGAACCAAAGTCTCATGTTACAAACTCTGCAGCCCATGTCTGACCACACTGCAGTCACCTGTAACTGTCCCTGCCCTGCTCTCTGCCAAGCCTGCAAATCAGCCAAAACACAGGCCGATTTCAAAAGTCCCTCACATTTATTATGCTGCATCAGAACTCCAAATGTGTGAGCTTCAAGCATTAAACCGGTCATTTTGAACAATGTAAGGAACCTGCCTGTTCTGGGGTACTGAGTCTTGATGTATTAAAGGCTCCCATTAGTCTGGGACACTACAGACATGCCCAGCAGGTATTATAGCTGCCTGGACAATTCTGCATCTTGGCACAATGGAAATCTAATTCATGTCTCCTAGGCATCTGATACTGTACTCAGCAAGAGACAGGTTTCCAAGCCCAGCAGCTTATCATACCCTCCTTGCTGGGGCCATAGGAGCAGTCACTCCAAGAAGGTGCAGAGCCAACCCTGGCATTAGGTGTTTCTTTTCCCTTCCCTCAAAGCAGCTTCAGACAAAGCAAAAGAACTTCTTCCAGCGGCACTTGGAGAGAGTCTTGATGCCTTTGGCAGTCATCTTCTTTTCCTGCCGTGCTTTGTGCTCAACACCGCTGACAATGGCCATGTCAAAAACTTCTTTGAGGTTCTTCTGAGTCAGTGCTGAGCATTCCAGGTAGGCTTCAGCCCGGATTTTGTCAGCTAGACCTTCTGCCTGAGGCCGGGGCACAGGCTTCACATGGTAGCGATCCAGGCTGATGAGGACATTGACATCGTCCCGCAAGTCTGCTTGTGTCCCCACTAGCAGCACTGGTGCCCGGGGGTTGTGAGTTCGTATCTCAGGGATCCATTTCTCAGTAATGTTTTGGAAGGAGCTTGGGTTTACCACACTGAAGCAAACAAGGAAGACATCGGTGTCAGGGTAGCAAAGAGAGCGCAAACAGTCAAAGTCCTCCTGTAGAAAAGGGAGCAGGGAGGAAAGGAAAAGAGAAAAAAAAAAGTCTTCACTGGATTGATCTTCTACACCATGATACTGCAGTAGCTTTTCCACATGTTAACTAGGATAGCAACACCCCCAGAGGCAGAGCTTTGTGCTGACTTTGTGGCCGTGCCACATTTCAGACACAAGTTTCAGAGCTGAGGGTGTCTGTGACTGCCATACCAGCAAATGGCTGGTGCTGGACTAGTGAATTTCCTTTCTTCCCAGTTAAACACTGTCTTCCTCAAAGCCTGCAAACTGTCCCTGTTCCACAGGACCAGAACTGACAGATGCTTTGATAGAGCTTACCTGGCCAGCAGTGTCCCACAGCTGAATCCTGACAGGGGCTCCATCCACAAGGACCTGCACTGTGGCAGAAAGAGAATACAGATGAGCCTAAAGCAGTTGGCCAGCACACACACATACACTTGTATCTGCTTTTCCTGAGCACTCTGGTTCATATCCCACTGAACAGACTCACTGAAGTCACTCAAATCTGTCCTCCTAGCTGACCATCCTCCCAAACCTCACTAAAACAGCTGAAGCTTGCACTCGGAACATTAAGAGACCTGCAACAGACCTGATTTTGTTTGTTCTTGGGTGTTTTGTGCGCTTGTCTAGTATTTTGAAAGGATAGTTCCACATTACTGGACAACTGCTCCTCTAGAGAAGAGAAACCCTTAGTCAAACAGTGCCCTGGGAACCACTCACTCTTCCACAACACAGGAAAGAAGATAAGGACAAAAAAAACTTGAGAACTTCAGCAACTTGCTCCTAGCTTCTTGGCCAAGGAAACTCAATTGAGTCTCAAACATGCAATTGGAAATGTTTCCCATTCAGAGTAGAAATTTGGCTTTAAAAAAAAAAAAAGTTTCTGTGAGTGTTCCAGCTAAGGAAAAGCAAAGACCTAAACCCATCTTTGAAATGAAGAAGCTCTTAAGGAAACAGTGATGAGTGAAATCCCCTTCAGAGACTATCCACACACTGAAAAACCAAAAAACTGCTGAGTTACACATGTAAGGTTTGCTCCCATTTCACTCCCTAATCACACTAAGCCTTCATGTGGTATCAGCTGACTCAGAGTGAGGGCTGGCAGGATCTCTGATGAAACTGTGAGATGTTTAAACACATAGACATCACAGAGACTGGTTAGGAACTGAGGAAAAGGAGAAAGGGGTTGGGGAGCTAGAAGTCCCTTGAAAGTCCAGAAAAGGTGGATAGGGCTGTGCTTGGGTGAATAGAGGCAGACATGCTGGCTAAGGTGACAATGGCTGGCATTTGACACAAGCTATCAAAAGTCCACTGCTGTGTTTGAAGGGGAGGGTTTACTGTCCTTTTTGTTAAAAACAAAATCAAAACCCAACCAAACACAAAAAATCTCTCAACCAGAAGCCCATTAGTATTTTATAAATCTTGAAGTAATTAGCCAGGTGAGAAAATGAATAAAACAACTGACTTAGAGAGTTTAACACAAGCTTTTGAAGGAGAGCACTCATCCCTAAAAGCAGTATGGAGAAAAAGAGGGAAACACAGACAAAAGTTGAGCTAAAGTTTGATGGGAGATTGAGACTGGAGGAAAAATGAAGGGAGGAGGGTGCGTCCACCACAGTGCCACTCCTCAAGGCTTAGCTGAAAGTCATTGCTTCCTTGTGACTGGGAAGAAGTTGGGTTGTTACCATATCTTTGCCCCAGAGGAGGAAGAGAAACCTGTTCCTGATCAAAGAACTTGCTAGATCCTGACTTGATCTTCAAGGCAGCAGGCATTTGCCTTTCTAGTTTCTGGTTTCCACTGTCTCGTAAGTGCATTGAGAGAAGGAATTAGCATCTCTGAAATGTTTCGCTGTCTTCAGAAGACAGGCACCGCATATATTACCTTCTGCTCCAGTGTTTGCACAGTTTTGTCATATCTGCTGCTAGTCTGAGCTACACTAGCAACTCTGCAACAGCCCTGCAAATACCGCCCTCACAAGGTCCGCGCCCTCAGGATGAGCATGGATCTCAGTACAATAGCAAAGGGGCCGGCAAAACAGGATAGCCTGGTGGAGAAAGGTCACCAGGTACGCGTTTCACCCAAGGCTGCTCTACCTGGCAGCGACACCCAGCAGGAGGGAGCACCCAGACAGATGTACGTGGCTGGGTCACTCTCCCAGAGCCGTTCCCATGATAATGCAATACCCTGCCCTATCTTGTTATTGGCATCACAGTCCCACGACCAGGATTAAACTTAGGATGTAAACTGCTCAGTTCTGCTGGCAGTTGCAAATTGCAGGTATTCCCCAAGAGTGGGAGGAACTGGATTGAAATTTCTGGAATGGATCCTGAACCATAATTTGTGAATCCAGGAAGGGACTTTCTTCAGATTTATCCAGGTTAAGAGTAGGGGTGGGAAGGGAAACCTCTATTCTCCCATTTCCTCTCAGGAAGCAGAAAGCGAACTTCAGGAGACCCATTTTTAATGGTTTTCATTTCCGTCAGTAGCAAATCCTATGCACCTCTGAAGTTAGGCTTAGTACTTGGACATCCAGACTGGGGCTAAACCCATGTGCAGCTATTTTCAAATTGCCTATTGCTGATCTGGGCATCTCTGCACTCATGCTGCCTTCACTTGTCTGGATCATTTTATTATGTATTTGTCCTTTTAAAAAAAAATGTGCAGGCTAATGACTACAGTAATTTTAAGCCTCTTTTAGCTCAAACCATACACATCAACATAAAGTGAGCAGAGACTGCAGAAACCTTTCTCTTTAAGGACTCATGACTCCTTATATTTGTTCCCAAAGGGCTGCTGGACCCTGAACAGCAGCATGTTCCCAGTTAATTTCCTTCAAGTGACCGCGGAAGAGCTTGGAAAAGGTCAAGGTAAATCAACAATTCCCAGTGTAAGAGTGAGCAACTGGGGGGACACTCAAACAAAACACTCCCTCTAAGCATCCTGAGACTATGACACATTACATGTCTCATTCCGGGTCTGACTTGAGCACGTCACTAATCTACCAATCTATATTGTCAAGCACTGTTGTGTTTCTTCATATCAAATGAAGATAAGAAATCTTTCAAAGGGCTTTGTATTCTTCTGGGATTTAGATCAGAAACCGGAGCCCAAAGGAAGAAGAATGCAGAACAAGAACAAAGATAGCATTTAGAAAAGTGGAAACTAATGAGAGCTCATCAGCTGACAGGGGAGGCAATTCTAGCCTGACTGATAAAGCTCTTCAACTTTTTGACGGCCTCTGTTCAATGCTAACTTCAGCACACACGTGGGGGAAAGGATGGTTTTCCTGAATGTCACTTGAAGCTGAAAAGCCTACAGTTCAACGATGTGATATTTCTGAAGCTAAAACCACCACAAACAACAACAAAAAAATTAAGCCCTCTTCTATTTAGTCATAACAACAGCACAAGACCAGGAAGATGCCCAAGTTCATGGCAGGTGCAAACCACCCCGACACATGTTACGCTGCCAGACAGCTGCAGAACGCTGGACCTCCACCTGCTAAACCTCGCAAAAAGCCCCAAGGACACGGTGCGAGTCACGGGAACACGCAAGGGCTGTGGGCCCGCGGGCTGCGCTGACCGCAGAGCCCCCGCGGCACCGGGAGCGCTCACCGCCACCCCGCTCGTCCCGACGCCGCGTCCCGAGGCGGGTTCCGCTGAGCCGAATGGGGGCCCCTTCCCGCCGCCCCAGACCCGCGGAGCCCGGGAGAGCACCTACCGGAGAAGGTGTCGAGGGCGGTGGGCTGGTACTCGTCGGGGTAGCCATTGGTGGTGTAGCTGACCACCAGGCTGGTCTTGCCCACGGCGCCATCGCCCACCAGCACGCACTTGATGCCCAGCTCCGGGCCGCTGCCCCGCGGCGGGCTGTGTCTCCGCAGGGCGGGCGCGTAATCCAGGAGCTCCTGGGGAGGCATGGCAATCACAGTGACACCGGAGCGGGGACTCCGCAGGACTCAGCGTGGGGCGCGGCGCGGCGGGGCCACTGCCATGCCCATCCGGGAGGGCTGCTGTCGGGGCTGCGCGCTGCTGCTCGGGGCCACCCGCTCCAGCCCGCCGAGCTTCGCTCCTCATCACTACACCTGCCACCCTACGCACAAAACCAGCCCCTATTTCCCTAGTCCCGCCCCGGCCCGCCCCGCCGGGAGGTGGCCGGACCCAGCCCTACCCTGCCCTTCCCTGCCCGGCCGCCTCCCCGCGGGCGAGAACCCCGATGCTGCGCCCGCATCCCCTGCGGTGCCCCCCGAGCAGCTCCTGCCCTCGGACTCTCGGTGGGTACCACGCCGTGCTGTGTGTCGTGCGCCACGGGAAAGCCGCACTCCCTCCGTCCCCCCTGCTTTCTTTTCAAAAGAAGCAGCGCCAATGCCCGACTTGGGGCATCTGTGCTTTCTGCCATTAAAATCAGGACAGGAGTAAAAGCAGCAGTGCTGGTCAGTATTGTGAGGGACAATGGAAAACAAGTGCCCGAAATACATCACATCTGTTAACTGTGTAATTACCATTGCGGAGTTTTTCTTACCCATCTGCTTTGTTGCTACATGCTGACAAAAGCCACAAAATGTGTTTTTCCAGCTGCGTGGACACATGCAGGAGTTCCCAGTCTGCTGCCTTTTTTCATATTCACCTCTGGTAGCTCCCACACCACACCGTGCCCTCGGCAGCTGAGAAGACTGCTCCATCCCTGCCCTCAGGAGCTCAATGTCTAAAGAAGTACGACTAAACAAACAGAGGAGTGGGAGCACACCACTTAAAAGGAGAGATGTGGCCACACTATCGCAGCAATCATCACACACCAGCATAGCACCTCCAAGTGATTGGAAACGCTGAAGGAAAAGTATTAATGCCTGCGATACCTAGTATTGCAACATCAGCTTCGAACGTGGAGCTGTGTCCTAATGGAGGAGCTAAACTCCGGCTGTCGATGAATGCCACTAATTTAGTTACCATGATGTCCTTCAGGGTGCTCACAGCAAGGGAGACCTGTCCCACTAGGCAGGTTTGTGCTGCAAGGCGCTGCTGATTAGCAGTCCCTGAGCTTGTGTCTTGCTGCGGTTTGCATCCACACTAATAAGCTACACAGTTGTTTCACTTATATTAATGCTAAACTTGAGAAGAGATCTTTAAGCCAGGCACAGTCTAGAATGCTTTTCCCTGTGCCTGGCAGAAAGTCACAAGCACTGCAATCCGTCAGGTTCAGTGGACAAAGCATATCCACTCTTTGGAGACAGCCCACAAGCTTCCTGGGAACAAGAAGGCTTTTTCTTTGCAGTTTTCTCTAGCAGTTTGCTTTAATCAAACCCTTCTGTGTTTTTACTAGCACAGCCTGAAATTTCTACAGCCACAAAAAAGGGAGATGGTATTAGAAACTAGGCTGCTGCTAAAAACCATGCCAGATAGTCTTGCTACAGCAAGTGACTGCTGTCTCAAGGGACTGGCTTGTATTAGACTGGCTTTTTCCAGTGCCACACTCTTCAGTGCTAGTTCAGAGCCAGGTGGCAGCTGAACTACTCCAGAAAAGGCAAAAAGTGCTGGGGCAGGCAGTACTCTGCAATGTGTGAGGTGTGGCTGTGCCTCCAATGGTACTGGCAAAGGACACACCACACAGCCGGGGCAGGCAGCATAGCAAGTGAGGACCTTGCAGAGCTTGTCCAGTGCACTTCAGACACAGGCTGGCATTCTGTGAACTATGACATTTCCATTTAATCAGAAGAAATGAATGTAAATGAGGGATAATTCACCAAATTGTTCACTGTTAAAGTAGCAGGGGGAAGAGATGAAGCTGACAGCTCTTGTATCCTATATGCTGTGTACTTAGGAATGGATGTCCCTTAAGAAGATACACTGTTGTGCCACTCCAAGGATTGAACCCTTTTTCTCTCATTCTTTTTCTAAAATTTCTTCTGAGACTATGCTCTTTTTTTCCTTACAGTTTCTGACAGATGTTGGTTGACACACATAAGCTTAAGTGATTTTTAATCTATATTTAAACTAAGTGATTAAGCAAACAGGGCAGCTCCCACGGATTTGCTTCTCAGGTCTTGCCTTGCTCCTGACAGCAAACAGAAGATGCAAGTTAGTTTCCCAACACAGCGAGGAATCAGACATTTGGGGTTTTCTAGATTTTTGTGTACAGTTTTGGGGTTTTTTTGCAGTGAAAGCCTGTTCCATCCCCTGAGCTGTTGAACTGACAGCCACAGGGACCAGCTCTGTCCATGTAGGTAGCGGGTACAGTAGGAAAGCCACACTGCATGTTGCTTGCCTGGCGTGCTCCTCTGCCAAAATCAGCTGTGTCTGAGTGGGAAATACGCAGTCTGCAAGGCTCTATTTGGCCTCTCTCCCAGGAATTATAATTAGTACAAATTATGACAGTATTTCTCATGATGTGAATTCCCATCCACTGGGAATTAAGTGCAGAAGATCAAACTCTTTCCAGGCAGATCAAATATAGATTTCAGGTACTGTTAGCATTTAGCCGTTACTCAGCTGAGCTGCACTACCATGTGTAGCTGCTTAAATGAAACAGAAAGGTTGCTTCATCAGAGTACAAAGTGATTTATAGTGGAAATCTATATATTTAGGCAGTGTGTGATTGTCACCACCAAACTTTATACATCTGTAAAAAGTCCTGTTATTAAAAGAATCAGTCAATTAGAGGAAGACACTTCCTTTTCAGCCCATTTCTAATAATTATAGCCATTTTTCTCATGCTGCTGTGGAAGGAGAAATCCACCTATGGACCAAGTTAAGAACAGTTTGGGTGAGGAGGAAGCTAGGGCTTGTCTCTTGTGGGGACAAAACTATGGATCAACTCAAACAATTCCCTATAATTTCCCTTCTGAAGTGCAGTGTTATAATTTGGGAAAATTGTGACTGGGGTTTTTTTTTGCAGTTAGTGGTCCTGACTTTCACTGGCTCCTGAGCAATACTTCACCTCCAACAACCTCTTATTTTGCACCTCCAGCAACACTGTCTTCTGCCTCCCTGGCTGATATTCTGGTCCCCAGCATTTTCTGAAAGTCACAGAGTGGAAGCCTCTATCACCTTTGCAAAGCCTACTGAACTACTCACATTGCCTCAGAAAAAACATCACATGTTATGGGAGTTGGCAGAACTCAGTTTTAAAAATATCAGCGCTCCCTTCTTACCACCAACGGAGAGAGAAAAAAATTATCAGCCGCTCTTAACACAGTAGTGAGCAGACCCTGCCTTCAGCATTACCTGCATTTGTGCAAGTGGGCTGCGTATGTCAATACGCTCCCTTTGCAAGTGGTGCCCTTGGATCACATTCCTGAATCCTTTTACAGTGCTGTGCAAGAGAAACCCTAAGCGATGAGAAATGGAGGGACGGTGAGAAGAGGTGACAATGCCATTGCACACCGGGGCAGGTGAGTGGGGATCTAGACTGCGGGCGGGGATAAACTGGAGTGCAGGTCCCAGAGCAAACAGGACACGAAGAAACCGAGATACAGCCGCTGCCCAGCCAGTTGCATTCACAGTCGTAAGCAATGAGACAACCAGTGCTGAGTCACCCGGTGTTTTGTCATGCACCTGAGTGTGCATCCTCCCTGGGAAAAATCAAGCGTAATTACCACTTAAAAGAAGTGACAGACAAAAGGGTGAAGACAAGAGCCTGAGCCTGGTTTTCGCTTGCGGGGTGCCTTCTCTGGTCACTGCAGCCTGCAGGAAGTGATGTCAAATGCTTCTTCACATAATTTTCTATCAATTTCGCAGAGGCAAAAACAGCCACAACACAAAAGTCAGTGAAAAAGCAGGCTGTGGCTATTGACAGAAAAATTACTAGAACTGAAATCAAAGGAAGAAATACGCTAGCATTTGCTTTCCCATGCAGAGCTCTTGATTGATAGGAACTCCGTGGTTTCTGAGTCCATGGCAATAAAAATACTTTACAATTCTAGAGCAGATAATGGGTACTTCTGGTGTGAATTGGAAATGTGTGGTTTTGAAATACTTTTAGGGAAAATAAAAAAAAAAAAAAAGGAAAGAAACAACGTTAGAATACATCTCTCACTATCCTGGCCTCTGAATTACTTTATTGCTCCTTCAAAATAAGAGCGAAGCCATGGGAGATGCACAGGTATATTTTAATTAATCTACTCACTGCCACTCTAGCTAAATGTGGAGGCAAAAAGCCACAGCAACAATATTATACTACATTTTTAGACAACAGAATAGTAAGTTTAAATGACAATGCCACTAGCTCAAAGAATATTTTCTTAAACATTTCGAGGGAAGACAAGCACCTGTATTATACTAAGCCCCTTTCTCAAAGACAAATTCATCTCCCTTCTGACTTGCACAGGAACGAGTCCTACCTCTCAGATATTCTATAAATAATTTAGAAGTGTGTTGCCATCTGCTGGAGAAGGTACGTCTTTTAATACATCAACTGATACATGTGAAAGAACAGGCAAGATTTTAGGCACTCAAAGCCCGTTCTTTAAATCTGAAAGAGAAACAGTAAATTTCAGACTGAGGGCAGGTTGGGAGACAATGGTCTAGGTTTAATTTAATTAAGTCAGTCAATTAGACACTTTAACAAAAAAAGAGGAGTTAACACTTAACTGGAATGGGTGAGGGAATTAGCAAGAGGAAGGTGATAAAATTCATATCCCTGCTGTGAAACAGGGAAAGGCAGGCTGTTAACATCAAACAGTGAGGGACTGGCTTGAAGAGGGATTGCTAGGAAAACTACAAAATGTTGTAAGACCACTGTCTCCACCAAGTTACCAGTTTCAGTTCTCAATCTTATCATTTATGGATCTTCCTTGAAGATCAGAACTGAGGGATTAGCCGCAGGGTACTGGTGACAGGAAAAAGACTTTCTCGTTGTAAAAGCATGTTCCTGTCCTTTGTATGCTCATTGTAGGACTGACAGGTTGCACCTGTAGGGTTTTCTTGGGGGCACCCGGTGGGCTTGCAAAGGGCAGCATGCTCTGGAGCGCACCTGTAGCATCAACAGACTTTGGTAATTCACTTGTGGGAAAACTTCTTAGGGTGTCAGGGGAGCAGTGGTATGCAGGTCTGCAATTACTGCTTTGGCGGAGTACAGTTCCACCCAGCGTTTACCGGTCTGCAGGCAGCCTGCTTCTGACAGTGAGTTTGAAGAGCTTGGGAGGTTGGTTAATTGTTAGAAGGCGGGCTCTGGCCAACTCATTTCGACTTTTGATCTCTTTCAGGATAAATTATAATTGCTTTATGGCTCCCCATGTAGGTTCCAATTCAGGTTGTCATGGGTAATTGTGGTACTCATGGGCACTTTCTTTTACTGTACTAAATTTGTACATAGCATTCAAATAGACACTCAAAACCACTGGCCCTTCTCTTAGGAGAAAGTCTCTTGATTGGGTGAGGGACATAGGTATCTGCAGCACTCAAAGCAGATACAGGGGTGTCTGAAAGCCTGGCACCTATCTTTGGTGGTATCTTATGGAGGCTGTTGCATTTGGGGAATTACATGTATTTGCCTATGGCTTTTATGAATGCATTGTACTTTTTATGTTGATCACAGTGAAGGAATATTCTATATACAGTGAGGTGGAGTGATGATCAGTACCACATCTGTAGTGGAAATATGTGAGGAAGTCCGGGCTTTAATTCAAATTATGATTGTGTCACTAGGTTGTGCCCTTGCCTCTTCCCACAGCCACATCTTCCTGCCCTCTCCTCTGTGTCAGCACTCATGTTTGGATTATGGATCACATAGCCATCTGCTGTGGGGCAATGAACTGCCTCACTCTGCAATCATATATGCACTCATGCACAAAGAGTGGGCTGGACAGGGCAGTGAGGAATGACACAGAGAGTTTTGAGGAAGCCCAGATTTAGACAGGCTTAATCTTCTGGAAGTCTGGACCTTGGACACGTTATATGTTTGTCAATGCCGTTATCTAGAATCTGTTCCTCAAGGCAGTTGAAGATACTAGCATGCCAAACAGCATCTAGATGTTGATAGCTGTGTCTGTAGCTTGGAGAATATCTTAGCTGTGTAAGTCAAAATTATTATAAATTACTGCAACTGTGACCACAGTCATACCAAAACAAGAGGAGGATTTAGGTTTCCAATCCAAATATATAGTGGAAATCACCTAGATTCTCTCCCACAAGTTCCTCTTCTAGACTTATACCACTGCTAAACTCAAAATATAATCATCTGATTCTCCACTCATTCCTGCTGAATCAAAGAGCTGATAAATCTTTTTGCCTGCAACCCTTGCTCTCCTCTTCTTTTCAGAAAACCAAATCTGTGAATGTAGCAATGGGATATAATTATTGCACATGTTTGTAAATTAAATAATCACAGCAGATGATAGTGCAGATGGATGGAGCAGGTTTGTGAGCCTGAATTAACTTTAGGCTGGTGTTTCATTTCCAAATAAGGTGAGAATCTGGCTTCCAACTTAACCACACTAAAAGCAGACACAGGTTTCTCATGAGCTATCAGCCCTAACAGGCTATAACATCTGCCAGAATGAGAGAGAAAATTTCTTCCATTTCTGGACATGACTAAGAAAAAAAAATTATAAAGATATGCCCTGATCTAGGCTTTGAGTGGAAATAGCCCATAGAGCTGGACACTGAGAAATTTCTGCAAAATGTCAATTTAGGCTAATTTCTAGATATATTTCAAGACAGTTTATTTCCCCCTTACCAAATAACGCTTCAGTCTTCTACTGCTAAAAATACGACTAAAAAGAGAAAAAGTATAAGCTTTATTTTTGAAGGCAAGAAGGGGAGACCTCACCTGAAGTGAAAGTTCAAACTATGTTCAGCCCTGTTGCATAAACATGAACTGAAGCTGCAATCGATGTAGAGAGCTACTTGGACGCTCCAGGAAATTACCTCCTTTTTGAGAGGAGAAAGGCAAGAACTTCTTGGTTTGATAAATCCTGAAATTGGTCCATCTGAATGAAGGCTATGACTGGTGATGATTTTTGCAGAGAAAACGAACAGTCTAAGATGTCCTGTACTAAAGGACAGTGTTTGAAAAAGAACAAAAGGATTCAGACTAGCCATAGCTTATGTTAGACTGGAAATCAGAGATTGAAATCACGAGAAGCATTTGGAATAGGTACGAGCTGGAGCAGTTGGGGGAAAAAAATACCCACACTCTCAGGAACAGAGAAAGGACTGTATGATGTGGTATCTACAAGAGTGAGAGAATGGATCTGATAGTCCAAGAAGTCCCTTCCTACCTCATTACCCTAAACCCAATGTAATTTGTATGTACCTCTTGAGAAGCTGAAAGAGAACAGTTGCTGCTTATGATGATCAGGATGATTAGGCAGCAAAAGAATGTGGTTTTGTTATTTTGGCTCAGAGCTGCCACATAAAGAAGGTAAACAGCAGAGGCTGGGATTGGGTCTTGGCTCCTGCCAGTGCTTGTGGGCTGGTGCAGTCAGCAAAAGGCATGTTCTGTTTTTAGCAAGGCAGGCAGAAGTGACCCTGCGGAGGTGGCCCATGGGAGCCTCCAGGAACCCAGCTAGCGTGGGACCTGTATATCTGGCTCAGCACTGCAGAGAAAGCCTGAGGCTGCCTGAGCCCTAGTTTATGGGAATGCGGTGTGCAGTCAAAGAGCAGAGAAAAAGGAGATATAACTTTGTTTGTGCAAAGCCAACCACATGCCACTGCTGCTGGCAGTGCCTCACTGCCACCTCGTGTGCACACTATGTTTGGAAAGACCTCCTCTGTTTTGTAATAGATCCCTCCCTGTTGCAAACTGTCCTGTACCCTGTGGGACAACATTTTGCTGTTCCTTCCAGAAAGTGAAAATTACATCTAATATACAGTCTATAGTATATTCCCAGTATAGTATATAGCATACATTTAGTATACACATATACATCCCTAATCATTTTATGTAGCCTGGAGGAGACTAAGGGGTGTCCTTATTGCAGTATACAACCTCCTCATGAGAGGAAGAGGAGGGGCAGGCACTGATCTCTTCTCTGTGGTGACCAGTGACAGGACCTGAGGGAATGGCTTGAAGTTGTGTCAGGGGAGTTTTAGGTTGGATATTAGAAAAAGGTTGTTCACCCAGAGACTGGCTGGGCACTGGAAGAGGCTCCCCAGGGAAATGGTCACAGCACCAAGCCCAACAGTGTTCAATACCCTTGGGCATATGGTGTGACTCTTGAGGATGGTCCTGTGCAGGGCCAGGAGTTGGACTCAATGATCCTTGTGAGTCCCTTCTAATCTGGCATATTCTGTGATTCTGTGAAACCTAAAGAATTGTATAAAAGATTAGTCTTTCTGTTAATGTCATTGTTATAGATTCTGCTAGTTCACTCTAGCAGGTAAAATTGTAAATAACAATTGTTAGTATACCAGAACAAAAGAAAAACCCAGGTTGTAAGTACTATTTAGTGATACAGAAGCTGGGTTCAAGACACTTAGGGTAGAAAGCTGGGATAAACTTGCAGAGCAAGTCTAGCATAGTTCAAGAACAGCCTTATGCTGTGCCTCAATCATCATTCTAGCAATACAGCCAAGATTTTACCCCTCAGTGCCATGCAAGAGCCACAACATAGGAGTATTTATTTACAGGAGTGTTTCAGAGCAGACAGTTCCTAGTTGCAGCCAGTAGAATCCCCGTGAGATGCTGTGTTTGTAGGACCACAGGACTGACCCTTGTGGGGCACTCTGCAGTGCTCCTGGGGTGATTTCTGCTGCACACAACAGGGCAGTGCCACTGAAAAATGGGAAAGAAAACTTCCAAACCAGAGCTACAGGTTTCAGAGCCAACACTGCTTTGTTGGAGCACCACAGGGTCTCTCTGCCTATCACGCACACGGAGAGTCACATTTCTATTGCTTATATACAATTAATTGCACGGGTATGTATCTACATTCCCAGCGGTTTATGCCTATTTCCAAGAAGCCTTATAACGTATGCTAATTAATTGCATAGATCTCATTACACATGCAGACGTATTTGGGAAAGGAGCATTTGAGGGGTCTCTGGTGTTCATTTGAGATGGCACCCTACCTCTTTTTTTACCCTTATTTCGCCACAAACACAAGTTTTGAAGGTTGGCGTTCTCCTACTTGCTACCTTAAGCAACGAAACCACACCGCCCAAGTCTCACGGAAGAAATTCCGGTTTATTATTGCCATACAAAACTGCTGATTTGAGACCACCCGCTCACTATTGACTTACAGACCCGACTCGAGCGGGCCCCTTTTTTTTTATTCCAACACAGGCCTTTTGACTGCGGCGGCAGCAGGGGGAGGCCGGCCCTGTACGGCGGGGTACGGGCACAGCCCATGGGGGCCGGGAGGGAGGTGGGCGCCGCCATATTGCGGCGCGGCGCCCGGTGCGCAGGCGCGGTGCGCGCACGTGACGAGCGTCAGCTGAGCGCGGGGGCCGGGGCTGTGTCGCGACCGGGGCCGTGTCGGGACCGGGGTCGGTACCGGGGCCGTGTCCGGCCATGGCCTCCATCCTGGACGAGTACGAGGATTCCCTGCACCGCTCCGCCTCCGTGCAGCAGAGCCGCGCCGCCGTGGGCATCCCGCACTCGGGTGGGTGTCCGCCTGCGCTCGGCGGGGCCTCCGCCGTGCCGGTGTTGCTGCTGGCGGCGGGCCGGGCCGGGCCGGGCCGGGGAGCGGCGCCGTGGGCAGCTGTGTGTGTGTCCCGTGGCGTTCAGCTGCGGCTCCTGTCCCCAGCGTGCGCTGTGTGGAGGGCTTGGGCACAGGGTGGAGCAGAGGGGTCAGCTCAGCGTACCTAAGTGTGCCTTAGCGTGCCGGGGGTGCGGGTTGTGTGTGGGAGGGCTCTGCACGGCCCCTGCGCCGGGAGGGGCCGGTATTCCAGCACGAAGGGGCGTCTGCCTTTGTAGTCACAAATTACAAGCAGCCACAGCTCAGCCGTGCCCAGCTCAGAGCTGTGGCAGCTGGTTGGGAACATCTCATCACTTTGCTTCGTTTTGTATCTCCTCTCGGAGGAAGCCGGTGTTACGGATGTGTGCACAGCTGTACCTGCGCGGAGTTACCTTCCCAACCCAGAGGCAGTTTCCAAAGGCTTCATTTCTTCCGAGTGGTTCTCTGTGACTGACTGCATGATGGCAAGGTTACCAAGAAAGCAGTCTGGGTCACTATTAAAGGTTTCTGTCAAGGTCTGTGGTGTTTTGGTTCACTGTCCTGTTCAGAGAGGTGCCCAGTCAATGTCAAGGAATGGCGTGATGACCAGTCAGTTGTTTCTTTCATGTGAGAGAAAGCAAGCAAATGGCAGGTGTATTCTGTGATAAATTAAAGCTTTATTAGGTTTAATAACCATTCCCTTTTAGATGCCACCATTCAACATTTTGTTGAGTGTGGCAGGGAAATGTAGGTTATGAGAGGATTCTGTTCTACTTTGTATTGTCACAGTAGTATCAGCTGCTATGCAGAGCTGGCATCTTTGAGTTACAAGTTTGGAAATACATGGACACATTCTTTCAAATTTTTTCTTCGTATAGTGTTGCTCACTGTGAATCTTTGGGGAAACTGGGTTATGAGGTTCATATATGTGGTAAGAATTGATGAATTCTTTCATACTGTGTTTATTACCCAGTATAAATACACTGACAGAATTTCTCTGAGTCTAGGTACTGCAGTAGGTATGTTCCCTTTGTTTATTGTGACATGCATAGTTATTTTGTTGTGTAATGTTAGATAAAGAATAAGTGGCCTGAATATCTGTTGTACAGACCAGTGTTGGGACAAGCCATGTCACCGAAAATAAATTTCAAGGACTCAGCTTTTCTTTTAGACTGCTGCAACACTGTCTCCAGACATGGCTGCCTTACTGTTGAGAAATCTGCCTGCTTCCTGACAGCTGATGTTGGCAAAGGAAGTTTGGGAAACTGCTTAATGGCAAAGGCACAGCCTAATCAAGATTTTAATTATTCTTAAATCAGACCAGACTGGCAATTTTTAATAAAACTTGGACAGGTAAAACTTGTGGGCAATCTGAAGGTTAAGCAAATTGATTTTGGAAAAAGATACAATAATTAACTTCCTGAAAGCAGTCCTTAAGGTTAGACTGAAATTTGGCAAGATGTTGAAATGTATTCCTCATTTCAGTTAGTTGTTTCCTGTACTTGTTAAACTGCAGATATTTTTTCTCAAACTTGTAGATAACCAAACAGTGACTCTGTATCCAACCTAAAATCCTGATCCATCGTGATGAAGTACTGTAGCTCCAGAACTGAGAGACCTACTTTCACCCACTAGACTTGTCCAGTGTTGGTGAGCTTAGATATTTGGACAGATTAAAAAGTCTAAGGAAATATGCAGCTGTGACCAGAAATCAGGGTGGGAAATGCTGCAGTAGAATCTCCGTTGAACAGAAGAGGAACATAAGGGTCAGGATGAAGGAAGAGGCTGTTTGAAAGGAATAAACGTTATAAAATAGACATCTCCTTTGTATAGAGAACTGTATATTAAAGAGGCTTATCCTTTTCCTGTTAGGGACACTAGTTAAAATCCTCGTGTTAGTGGTGATGATTCTACAGGTGTTATAATTGTAATGAATACAGTCCTAAAGAGTCCAGAATGCTAGAATCCAATCCACTGGCTTGAACTATGACTGAATTAAACACAAACCCCCCACCTAAACTCCAAACCCATAGCTATGTATAAGTGCTAGTTTTTCCCTTTTCTTCCTGTGTCTGGGTTTTCTTGCTATCTCAGCCAGCCTTTTTTTTGCCTGGTGGCAGTCTGAAAAAATATTGAGATTACCTGGATGAATATGACTTGACAATCCATTTACCATCTATATGTGGGTTTTTCAAAGTAATTCTTCCCTTTTATGTATATAAAAATATGTATTTATTGGTTAGCTATGATGTCATGTGAATCTACAGCTTGGGAGCTTTGTCTGTGTGTTTTGAACTGCAGTTCATACCAGCAAATTTAAACTGTGGCATTACAGCTCCCTAATCTGAAATGAAGAACATCTGTTCTGCTTAACTGGAAATAAAGGAACGCACATTTGCATAAGTGGAAAACGTTTAAGGTGTGGACCAGTGTGTAAGAGAAAGAGATGTACTGAGCGGAAGGCTGCCTGCTCAGATTGTGATTGCTTTGTCTGTTCCTACATGTGTATCTTTCCTCTAAAGCAAGGACCCTTTAAAGATCCTGCAGGTGGTCTAACTGTGAGGCAGAGGCAAGGAGAAGGCATTGGTGGAATAGACAATTGAAGGATTTGTAGTGTTAACAGTCTGCTTTTTCCTACTACCCTGGCTTTTTCAACAGCACTAGGGCTGAAATTAAGAGTTTTCCAGGATAAGCTGGAGGAGGTTATAGGTACTGAGTGTGCTTTAAAGTTGTGCTGTTAGTCCCAGTTTAGAGAATGTCAGGCCTATGCTCTTTAGGGTGGAAGTAGTGCATTCCCTCTGAGATACAATTCCAAATTTTTATTTTTTTTTAAGTTTACACCTTCCTGGTTGGCTACTTTGGCCATGCACAGCCTTAACTTCCTATACCTCTTTTTGGTTTTGATTGTCCTGTCTGGGCTAACTGCTGCATGGATCTGCTTGCTTTAGAGATCCTTCACTTGCATGTGAAGCAAAGCAGATGGGTTAACCTAACAGAGTATCGGTCTGTGTTGCTTTCAAGCTTGAGATAGTGTGGTCAGATTGAGATCCTCTGTGGTTTTCTTTGACAGAGGGCTATGTAAGACTTTGTGCATAGAGGAAATTCAGTCACTGGAAAAACTTGTCTCATGGACGGATATAGATGAAACTTTGTAATCAGATCTGTTGGTGGATGCATGTAGGTTCCGGGATTTTGCTCATAAGTATCATCACTTGGGTTTGGTTTTATTTGAACATTCTTATTTTGCAGTTCACTGGTTTATCTGAGCTCTTTTGTAGTTTTTAGCTTCCTCATAAGAAGACCATAAAGAGTGCAGTTCTCATTTAAGAATAGAATGGCCTGGTCTCTTCAAGTCCCATGTTTCTTGGTGCAGGTATCTACCCACATGCAATAAAAACTAAATCTGGTGTGCTGATTTTCTGTGCTGCCACATGTTTTACAGATTCACCTGTCTAAAAAGTTTGTTGACTGCTTGCCGATGGCTGGGCTTTTGCCATTGTCATAGCCAAAGGAATGAGTTAGAGCTGCATCTTGTGTTTTGCCCATCTGTACTGAAGATCATAAGAGGTTTTTAAAGCATTATACCTCTAAGATTTATTTATTAATACATTTCTCCAAAAGTATGTCCCTTCCCTCAAGTCAGGCTTTCTTCATTCTCTGCCTTTCCTGTCTAGATCTCCTTTATAAATAATCCTTCAATATGCCTTACCATGTAACCCATATTTCCCAAACTGTCTAGGACTAAACTGACCAGCTGAATTCTCAATTAGTCACATTAGCTAACTTGCTCTGGTTGTATGTGGGCCTGTTCTTCTTTCATTGATTCATCAGGTTTGCTTGGTTGGGCTTAAAATGCAGCATGTGTCTTTTAAGGTGCCCGTGTCTTGTCAAACTGCTTAACTCTAGCCTTAACTTAATTGGGCATTTATTAGAATCCAGGCATGGTTTTTAAAAAGACCTGAGGATTAAGTTAGTCTGGCTCCATCTTGGGATTTGTCATGAAATGATAAACCAGTCTAAATGAGTCTTGGCTCAGAAAGTGATTTATGCCAAGGTTGGAACAGTGATTCAGCAATCACCAAGTCTTAACTATTATTTTGGCTTTAGTAAGTGGTTTGCATGCCATCCCACAAAAACTGGAGAGTTGCAGTTAGGATAGTGTTATGGTTGGTAAAACAGAGTTGTGGTAAAGGCATCATTGTGACTCCAGCTGTGTTTCATGTTTCATGCAGCAAATAATCCAACAGTCTCTGTGATAAAGTCTGCTGTGTGGATACAGAAAAACGCAAAATAGCTTTAAAAATAGCTTTAGCTTGTGTGTGATGAATGTGAAGTATGGTAGCTCATTCAATTCCAACATGGAATGAGAGAGAAATATATTTCAATTAACACCACAGTGGTCTCTTGGGTAGCTTGTATGGAACTGTCTGCCCAGAGCCCTTTTTGTGTCTTGTATAATACCAGCAATTCTTTCTTGTCTTGAACAAATAAACTGTCAAACAAGGAAAACAAATTACTATCTGATTCTACTCTCATTTTCAGCTTTTTTTGCAGTTTATTTGACAGTTTTGTGTCATCCCTTGCAAGTTGATGTACTTTCAAATTAATGCTTATGACAAGTTTGCAGTTCTGTGACAAGACAGTAAAGCATATTATTACTTTTCTTTCCTACTATACATATCTACATGGTGCTGCTCTCTGTGTTTATGCTCCATGGAGTACACTTCCTTTTCAGTAAAACTCAGAGCAGGCAGTGATCCTTCTAGTCTTTTAGGTTAGATTTTGATGCAGTATGGGATTGTTGTTGTGGAGTTTTGTCTTATTTAGTTTTTAAGTGTTCACATTCTTTTTCCAGGATATGTGAATGCACGACTGGAGAAGGAAACACCAATATTTAACAAGCAAAGGATTGATTTTGCTCCTCCAGAGAAAATTAACAGCTTAGTGGTCTCCTCTAACCAGCTCTGTATGAGCCTTGGCAAAGACACCCTTCTCAGGTAATACTGCCAGAGTCTTGAAGTTATTGCTTGTTTTCCCCTGCCTTTCTTTTTTTTTTCCTTAATTTGTTAGAGAACTTATATTTGCAAAGTGGGTAAGAAGTCATGAGCCATATATGGAAAACAGGGAAGGGAGTTACATGTGAACTTTTGTTGGAAGCATGCTTTCATGGTTTCTCTTTGCAGGATTGATCTTGGGAAGCCAGATGAACCTAATCAGGTAGAGTTGGGACGCAAAGATGAAGCCAGAGTCTACAAGATGTTTTTGGACCACACAGGTGAGGCAGTGGATTGCATATATTTACAGACAGTGGAATTTGATGCAACTGAGCCTGTATAACAACTACTGGTGAAGTTCCCTTTCTGTTTGGTGCATATGGAGAACAGGTCAATCTTCTGTTGGCCAGACTATTGCCCAGGGGCCCTTTTGCTATTAGTAAAACACTGGCTCATTGTGTCTGTATTGTCTTTTTGAACTCTCTAAAATGAACACATGCAATTAGGCTGTTCTGAGCAAGGCTGCTAAAGCCAATAAAAGGAAATTTTTGCCATCACTTTGTGCCCTATGGTTTATATAAGACTTTTTAAAAAGGACTTTTAAACATCCACAGTTCACTGCAGCCTTGACTGATTTAATAAAAACTAAACAAAAGTTTGGAAAGAGTTGCTCATATCCCTCACCAACTGGCAGGGATAGGAGGGAACTCTGGGAACTGTTTATCTTTAGGACACTTACTGAAACAGAATACCTTCTTGCTAAAGCATCTGCGACTAGTAATTTAAGTTTGCAACATATGGACTACTGTTCTGATCCAGAATGGAAATCCCCCACATTCATATGAATGCCTGGGAAAGTCTTGGGTTATGTATGTTGATATTAGAGCTTATCAAATGTTAGGGTTAGAAGCCTCAGGAATTTGGCTTGCTTAGGCACAGTCTTAATTTGTTCTCTCCTTCTGCTTCCCATTCATGTCTCTTGTTGGCAGGCTCCCATCTCCTGATTGCTCTGAACACCAGTGAATGCCTTTACCTGAACAGAAGTGTTCAGAAAGTGCGGGCGCTCTCCCGCTGGAAAGGACACCTGATTGAAAGCGTGGGCTGGAACAAATTTCTTGGTTCAGAGACCAACACTGGGCCCATCCTGGTGGGGACCTCCCAGGGGCAGATCTATGAGGCTGAAATCTCTGTCAGTGAAGGAAGCCTCTTCAGCACTAACCCTGACCAGTATTTCCGACAGGTCTACACTCTGGAGGAGGAATCAGGACCTGCCCCAGTCTGCTGCTTGGAGATTGAACGGGTGATAGAAGGGAAATTTTTTATTATAGCAACCACTAGAAAGAGACTCTTCCAGTTTGTTGGCAAAGTGCCTGAAGGGACAGAGCAGCAAGGCTTCAGCTCCATATTTGCTATGCATGCTGACCATTTGCCCAGCTTTCGGGAATTTCCAGCCAACTTGGGTTTCAGTGAGATAGCCTTTTACACCCCAAAACTGCGCTCCAACCCACGCTCCTTTGCCTGGATGATGGGAAATGGTGTTTTATATGGTACATTGGATTATAGTCGTCCTGATTCCATTCTGAGTGATGAACGGGTCTGGGTTTACCCTTCTGATATTGACATAACTGTGAACAAGCCAATATCCATTGTACTTACCCAGTTCCACTTCCTGTTGCTGCTGCCTGACCGGGTGAAGGCTGTATGCACTCTGAATGGGCAGGTTGTTTTCCAGGATTTGTTCCTGGAGAAGTTTGGCCTACTGACACGCATGATCAAAGACCCCACAGTCCAGCAGATATGGATCCACACTGAAAAAGTAGTGTTCCGCTACCATGTCCAACGGGAATCCAGAGATGTGTGGAAGATGTATATGAATATGAACAAATTTGATTTAGCTAAAGAGTATTGTAAGGACCGTCCAGAGTGTCTAGATATTGTGCTGGCAAAAGAGGCAGAGCACTGTTTCCAAAACAAAAGGTATCTAGACAGTGCCAAATGTTATGCACTGACCCAGAACTACTTTGAGGAAATTGCCCTGAAGTTTATTGAAGCCAAGCAAGAAGAGGCCCTGATGGAGTTTCTGATTAAAAAGCTAAGTAACCTAAAGCCTTCAGAGAAGACACAGACCACTCTGCTGACCACGTGGTTGACAGAGCTGTACCTGAACTGGCTGGGCATATTGGAAGGAGATCCCTCACAGCGAAATCTCTATTTGGATACACGTGAGAAGTTTCGCACTTTCCTGAGCAGTCCTAAAAACAAAGACTGTCTTTTTAATAATCGGGCATCTATTTATGACCTTTTGGCAAGCCATGGTGACACAGAACACATGGTCTACTTTGCAGTCATCATGCAGGATTACGAGCGTGTAGTAGCTCACCACTGCCAGCATGATGAGTATGATGAGGCTCTAAATGTGCTGTCCAGGCATAGAGACGAGAAACTGTTCTACAAGTTCTCTCCAGTTCTCATCCAGCATATTCCCAAGAAGGTAGTCGATGCTTGGATTTCTATGGGCTCGAGACTGGATGCCAGGAACCTCATTCCAGCCCTTGTTAACTATAGCCAGAGTGCCAGCACGCAGCAGATCAATGAAGCCATTAGATATATGGAGTTCTGTGTCTATCAGTTGGAGGAAACCCAGCAAGCCATTCACAACTACCTGTTGTCTCTTTATGCTCTATGTCGGCCAGACTCACTGCTATCATACCTGGAGCAAGCAGGAACCAACCCAAACAGGATCCATTACGACCTGAAGTATGCATTGCGCCTGTGTGCAGAGCATGGGCACCACCGTGCGTGTGTCCATATTTACAAAGTGATGGAACTATATGAGGAGGCTGTGGATCTTGCCTTACAGGTGTGTGTGGGTGTCTGTGTTTCTGTGTGTGCTGTGATACACAGGAATGTAGCTTATTCAAGTTACCTTGAACAATGGAGCACTGGGAGGAACTGGACAGACTCATCGGTATCGAAACTGTGCAGCTAAGGCTGGGAAGAAGGACCTGTCTCTGCTTATATGCTTTTGTGCTTTCACAATTGTTTTAAGTAGACAGCTGACTGTTACAAGCCATAACTGAGGGTAGGGGCATGGAAAGTACAAGGAGGAGTACTGTCTGTTTTCAGCTCAGCCTCTGACATAAAGCACCTTTAGCAAGACTTTTATAGCTGCAGTTAAGGATCCTAATTACTTCCTATTCCTAGCTGTAATAATTGTCACAGAAGAATGCCTTTGTCAGCTTAATCTGACCTTCAGGGAGATTTTGTATTTTTTTCTATTGGCATTGCTACATCTTTGCTGAAATGTGTGACCAACAAAGATACTATAACATGGATTTGCCCTTATTACACTGGGCTTTGTTCTGTGCTGGGTAGCAAGTGAATCATCAAGGGGGAATACTGGTGTAGGAGCAGGCCAGTAGTGCAGTCCTAGGCAATGAGATAGCAATAGGAGTTTTCCATTAATGCCTCCTATAACAGACATCAGGCTTTGAAGTGGAATGATGGATAAACAAAGAGGGAAACTTAACGCTGTTTCCTTGTCTGTCCAACTTCTAGGTGGATGTTGATCTTGCCAAGTCCTGTGCAGATCTTCCTGAAGATGATGAGGAACTCCGGAAGAAGCTGTGGTTGAAGATCGCTCGCCATGTTGTTCAGGAAGAGAAGGATGTCAAGAAGGCTATGGCATGCCTCTCCAGCTGTGCCCTGCTGAAGATTGAAGATGTGCTGCCATTCTTTCCAGACTTTGTCACTATTGACCACTTCAAGGAGGCCATTTGTAACTCCCTGGAGGACTACAACAAGCACATTGAGGAGCTGAAAAGGGAGATGGAGGAAGCCACACAGAGTGCCAAGAGGATCCGAGAGGACATCCAAGAAATGAGAAATAAGTATGGCTCTGTGGAGCCTCAGGAAAAATGTGCTGCTTGTGACTTTCCCCTTCTAAACCGCCCTTTTTACCTTTTCCTGTGTGGCCACATGTTTCACTATGACTGTCTCCTCCAAGCAGTTTTCCCAAACCTTCCTGCCTATAAGCAGGCAAAACTTGAAGATCTACAGAAGAAGCTGGCAGCCAGCAGTCAGCCATCCAAGAGCCACCATCGTCCCAAGGATGCAGATACCATTAGCTTGGGGAAGGGACAGCAGAGTCGGGAACAGATCAAAGCTGACATTGACGATATCGTGGCAGCTGAATGTGTGTACTGTGGTGAGCTGATGATCCGATCCATTGACAAGCCTTTTATTGATCCCCAAAAGTATGAAGAGGAGATGCAGAGCTGGCTGTAGTTTTCCCAATCTGCAACTGTCGGTACAGGAGAGTGGTTTTGTTCACAACTTGTGAAGCTTCTGTGGTGGCAATATAACCTCCAGGAGGCAGGAACACCTTGACTTCTGTGGAATTCTAAGGAGAGTAGTGGGGTCTTTTTACCAGGATTACACAGAACTAGTCCTGAAAAATGGGGAGATATAGGTATGGCTTTTTAAGAACTTAAACAATAGTTAGAACTAACTTACTTATATCCTGTAATATATTTAGCAGATGTTTGCTGCTTGCAGTTCTTCTGAGGTTCTCAGTGTGAAGCTAATGGAGTGCCTTGTCCAGAAGGAATTGGGAATCGCCCATGATTTGTCTTCCCTGTTGTGTGATATTTGTTTTGGTGAAGACAAGCTTAAAGAGAAAGATGGTGAAGGACACTTAGCAATGTAGTCTTCAGTCATTGCTTTCAAAGCTGGAATTGCCCTCTGTTTCCTTTTTATCAAGAGTCTATAACCACATACATGGAAAGAACATGAAAGGACAAATATTTTCCATATATAGTTTGTAAACACCATGCTACACAAATACATGTTTCTGCATAATATGATGTAAGAATGTGTGTAATTCTCAAGCAGGAGTATCTCATAACACGCTAAAATAATTTGGCTGCAATTCAAGATGTATAATTCTTTTTCTCACAAGCTGTATGCACAAGACCATACATTTGAATTTTCTCTAGGTACTGTTTTTGGAAATGCGTGTTCATCCCGTCCTCCCTCTCTCCATCCTGTTTCTCCTACAACTGCCTTTGTATAGTGGCTCTTGGTTTTGTCTTCACCCCAAACCAAAATTGATAGATGCAGTAGTAAGGTTTCAACTGATACTCTGTAAGAAGGAATACAACCTGTTTGTATTATCCTGCACTGGTCTTCTTCAAGCTGCACTTGGTACTAGACTAGAGAGCAAGTCATAGTTTTGCTCAATGGTAGTCAACAGAAGAATTCTGTGGTGTGAAATTTACTTTGCCCTTCAAAGCCAGTACCTTGTGCTTAAAAAGTCTTTTGCCTTCCTGATAGCATTTGATACTTTCTGGAGATGGCTGTAAGTTAGTATTTCTATCTATTGCTCTGACTTGGAAAATTCTTTGCAGAGGGTAGCAATCACTGCATTGTGAGTGAGGGAACAAAAAATTTTCTTTCTAGAGACTTCACAGGGGTTTCTTGTTTATTTAAAGAAAATAAAATTTTAATGTTTTGCTGCTTTGGGTCTGAATTACAAAGGTAGTAATCGACGGAAGAATTGAATGTTCTAAAAGATAATAATATTCTTGTAATTGAGGCAATAGAAAATACCATCTTCTGAAAAACCTTTTCAGTTCTTTCACATGAACGTATGTGCTTGTCATCTCTCAATCTCCTAATCACATACTATGTTTGTAGGGTCGTAGAAATGGGTCTTCATGCTAGTGTAGAAGAATACAAATTGGTGTCCTCAAGGATGTGACCCAAGACTTCTGATAACAATTCAGAACTTCAGAAGAACTTCTGTGTTTTTGTTGGGAATGAATGATTTTTATCTGTGTAAAATGACACGAGTGATAAAGAACAGGTCTGACAGTAGGAAGACTTGAGGTTTTGAAATCCTCTTTTCTTTGTTGGAGCCATGGGATAGGCAGTTTGTTACCACCTGGTGGTGTGTGTTTGCTGGCTTATCAGAAACCACTGTTTCAGTGGTTCCATTGAGAGGTGACTCAGAAACCCGCACCAGGTAGTTTTCTTTGGCTCTGGATAGCCTTTTGCTTTGAACAAGTCAATGGATCTGCCAGAAAAGTTTGTGATGAAAACTAAATGTAATGCCTTTCAATGTTTAGCATTAAATCTGTTATAACTGGTTATTCCTGTGAATCATCCTCTTTTCCTGTAAGCAGTGTGATATTTAAGATTGTATATGTCATTTTAAAGCAGCAGGAGGCTCCAACCCAAACCAGTTTCTGGTCAACAGTAAGTGGCTGCCCTTTAGCAGAAACATGAGTATCAGCTCATTTTGATGCAGAGAGTAATTTAAAAAAAAATATTTTTTTTTTTTGAGATGTTCTTTATACTTGTTCCATTTCTTTACTTTTGGGGTTTTACAGGCAGCTTTCCTGGGATATTAGAATTATTGTAGTCCTCTATTTGTTTCCTGTTGGTGCTACAGAAGTCACATCACTAAATGTTTCTGTTGTGCTCTGCAGTTGGTTATAGACCTTTCCATCGAGATCTGCTTGTCTTTAATATTGGAAGAAGTGTGTATCCATGGGAACTCAGGCGTAGCAAGTAAATAAAAAAAAACCCTCAAGCCTTTGACTGAGATGGGGTTGTAGGGGAAGGCACCTCAAGAACCTACTGATTCCAATTGTAGGTTATTTATATGTCTCACTTAACAAAACTAGAACTGGGTACTTTTTTTAATAACTAGCCTGCAATATTCTCTGAGGGCTGTAGGTGTGTGCACCAGGTGTATATACGACAAATCTTGTGCTTCCTTACCGTTGTTAACTGAAAAATCATTTTAGGTAATTTGTTGTCAAGGTTTTGGAGAGTGTCACTACAGCAAAGACTGCAGCAGTGATTAAATGACTAGTGCCAGTAGTACAGGAAGCTACATGAAGGTATCTTCTGAACTTTCTTTACATTGTCACATGCTTCAAAAGTTTCAATAACCACTCACGTGGAGTTCTTAGCAATTTTGCAATGTTACTCAGTGAAAAAGGTAAGAGGGTTTGTTTTTTGGGGGGGCGAGTGGGTATGTGGTGGTGGAGGGTAGTGAACTGCTTACTGTTCTCCCGTAAATCTAATATACAAGATCTTCCTCTTTGCTTTCAGAATAGCATTTCTATATTTTCTCCTTGTAATTTCAACACAGTTACATTTTAGTACTCAGTCCTTTGTTTTTTAGCTGTGTACCAGCTGTTACAAATGGTGTGGCCTTGGGCTGTGTCCTTATCTGTATGAATAACCCCTACCATTTAGTTTAATGCAGCTGAAGAACAATGTAACCAAAAGGGAGGTGGGAACCCCAGCCCTGTGTACCCAAAGCAGATACCTGTAGCTATATCTACCCTGAAGAAATCTAATTGTGCAGACAAGACCTAAAGCAAACTGCGCCTATGACATCACCTCTCCTAGGCCTTGAGCAAGGGATGGGGGGAAATTCTTGGAGTTGAGGGGGAGAATGGTGAGTGTGTCTGTTGAAAGAGTTTGTAAAGAATTTCAGGTACAGTTGCTGTTGATCTGGGTAGCTGGAAGCATCTAATTGAAACTTGGAGAGCAATGTGTTCTGTCTCCATTTGAAAAATGAATGCTCAGGCTGGAAATTTGGACAGGGAAATTCTTAACAAGCCACTAGATGTCATTGCTGTCCATTTAAATACTGAGGTTTGCTGCAGATCTAGAGGTGTGTTGTAGCAGAAGAAAGAATAGTAGAAAAGTGAGGAACTGAACCAGGATCCCAGCACCTTTGAGACTGTGTGGAGACAGACCTATAAGGTAGTTATTGGAGGTAAATATGTTAAAAATTAACTGAAAGGCAGTTTCAGTTTACAGATCACTGCTTTTCAGGTTTTGAGTATCAAAAGATACATTTATTCTGTTAATAAATAGATATCATACAATTATAAAATCACTTAGTTTAGAAAAGATCTTTAAGATCATCAAGTCCAACTGCTCACCCAGCACTGCCAAATCCCCATTAAACCATGTTCCCAAGTGCCACATCCACATGCCTTTTAAATACCTTCCAGGATGGTGATTCCATCACTTCCCTGTACAGCCTATTCCAATGCCTGACGACTCTTCCAGTGAAGAAATTTTTCATAATATCCAATTGAAATCTTCCCTGACACAACTTAAGGCTGTTTCCTCTCATTCTGTCACTTGTTACCTGGAAGAAACCAATCTTCCCCTTGCTACAACCTCCTTTCAGCTAGTCGTAAAGAGCAGTGAGATCCCTCCTATGCCTTCTTTTCTCCAGACTAAATGACCACAGTTCCATCAGGTTTGTGCTTCAGATCCTCATTGCTCTTTGGACACATTCCGGCACCTCAATATCTGTCTTGTAGTGAGAGGCCCAAAACTGAACATGGTGTTTGAGGTGCAGCCGCTTTTGTTTAGTTGTATCCTAGTGTAGGTTCCAGACAGACCTAATTGATTTAGTGAACTGCAGAGAGAGATCATCCTTGGGCTTGGAATTGCTATATCTGGTGGCTGTGGGTCTGGCCATTTTTGTTTGCTTCCCCTTCACCCTGTCCTGACAGCAGACACACAGAATGTGAGCCTGAGTTCACATTTAGCGTGTCTTGTTAAAAACACCAGTAAAGCTGGATTTGTAATATGATATTGGACACTAGCTTGCATAAACAGTTAAGTTAGTATGTTTGCTTTTGCCTCTGAGTTGTGGGGTCATAACCCAAATAAAATGGCAAGTGGGAGTAGGTACATCTTGTACTCCATCAAAAAGATGTCGTTTAACTCAGACTGCAGTCATGTATTAGCATGTATTTCTTGGAATGGGTAGTTCCCATTCACCACCATCCTGTCAATGTCAACATATAAACTGTCTATGTTTACAAGTGCAAATTCTTAGTTTCTAGTGGGATTTCATGAGGAGTTGTTCCTTGCATCACTTCATCCAACAAACCTGTACTGAGCTATGGGAAGACAGACTAAAACTAGGCCTCTTCCTTGCAACAAGTGTCCTGAGCTGAAATTGAGGTTTGAAATGTACAGGATTTACAATATTTTTTATTTGTAATTTGTTGGTTTTCAGATGGGTTAAGGAATTTTCTCCAGAATAGATAGAGTACCATGTGATTGACTGTGGTGTGTGTAGTGTTTATGAGAGAATGTTAAGGCATTTGCAAAGTAGAGAGAGGCTGACATGGATCTTCTGTTGTTTTTGTACATGAAGGAAGGGATGTCCTAGAAAGGAAAGGGAATGGTGGTTTCTGTAAAATAATTTGGCCCAACTATATATCTGACTTCAGAGAAGCTTTCCCAGTGAAACTGTGGTATTGATGGATCTGTGCTACTGACACTGAGGCTCTGCAGAAAAAAGCCTTCCTTTTCTTTGGAATAAGAATTTTGATAAAATTGAAGAGCTTAGTGCTTGAAAATGGAACATTATAGGCATGCCTTAAATTTGCAGTGGATTGTGTATGGGTTCAGCTCCTAAACTGTCTGCCATCTCTGAGTATGCCCAGTCCAGACTTAACACCATCTGAACCCTTCAGGATTTGAGTTTTATGCTAGTACTGTGATTTTGGAGACTTGTGATACTTCCCCCTCAACTCAGTGTTTGTCTGTTCTCACTCCCAGATCTCATGGAAACGCATCAGGCTACTTATTTACAGAATCAGTTTTAAAGCAACCTGGCCTGCAGCTGCTTTCAGGTGAAAGGAGGGGAAAAAGATTAAACAAAATTGTTATATCTACGTGTTGAAACTGGTTGGGATGGAGAGAGAAAGGGGCTCAGGCATTTCCTCTCTGTAATGGCAAAAGGTATTGGAGACAACTTGTTTAAGTAGGACTAGTTGCTTAGGAACAGGGAAGCTACTGGAACACTCTAAGGTTACAAGTACAGCTAAACTGATCCTACACACTCTGTCGTGGTGGGACGGCTCAGCAGAGGACAGTTTCCAACTTGCAGCAAAGCAGTATTGGGTTCAGACTTGCTGCAGTGCTTCACGGCCCCTATGATGATGGTGGTAGAGTTGTTTTAATTTAACACTTGAGCTGCAGAGCTTGGCTGGTGCAGGAATAAGCACAGCTGATGTGTCTGTATAACATCAGGCTGTGTCACTGCACAAAGATTTCCATCTCATGCTTCCAAGAACCACATAAATACCCTTCTTTTATAAAGAAACATATAGGCTGTACCTGATATGTGACAGGTAGTAATTTTGGCATTTCCCTGCTTTGCAGGAGTTCATATATTCCTGCTCTACTGTTGTGGTGGCTGTAGGTTGTGTTGTCTTCAGAAAAGGATTAGATAGAGCCTTTTGTTTGTTTAACTCATGGTTTGTTCCCTTCATCTGAACTGCAAATACGATTTTGTTTGTATAGGTTTATTACAGTGAAGGTGTTCAGGAGAAGCTGAACCATATCCTAGCCCTCATTTCATATTGAACGGTTCATGGTAAGTGGCGGCTTATAGGAAAAGGATTAAACAACTGGTTTGGTATGCAAAAACAGGTATTCTCTACTTCATGCAATTTAAATCCAAGTGCTGGGCACTTAGCATGGGCTGTGATCTTTACAACACTGTCTGAACTTGGAGGCCACTGGACTCTGCTTAAGCAGACACCTGTGCTTTCCAAATAGTAACTCAACAGTCTTTTTTCGTCTCTTTCTGTGTACATACTGAGTAGATTCTCTAATAAATAAATTATTACAGTGGCACTGGGTTCATAATAAGGTTGTTTCTATCTACAGATTCTCTTTTATTTTCCCACACTGATTAAAGCATGGTGCACAATGTGTTTTTGAGGGATGTCACAAACAAAGAGCATGGAGGTTGCTGGATGATTTTTTTCAGGACTTGTCTCTACAGACTCTACATGATAATCATTAGCAGCTGGCCTGGCTGGGTTAGATGGCTGCTGTGTGTTTTGCACCATGTGAACAAGACAGTCTCTGGTAAGTGCCTGTGAAGGCATGAATAATAAAAAATTGTTGGCTAATTAATGTGGTTTCAGCAAAATAGCTCTTGTCCAATTTTTCTTGTGGTAGCTATCAAGATAATATGTATAGAAGATCTAACTAAAATATTCCACATGTAGGTGAACCATATGTTGCCATCCTTGATAACAGGGCTGTAAACTTAGATCATCTCGTGCTGTTTGAGAGAATTGAGCAGAATGTTGCTGGGTGAGGAGGAAACAGGGACTTTGAGTCTTACTCTCCTAGATGTCCCAATTCTTTGTTTAAAACTTGCCTGTGTGTCACAGCATGACTGTCTCAGATCGACATCTGCATTTGTGTTACAGTGGTACATTCTGCTGAGCGGCCTTTTTGGGGAAAAAAGCACTTCCTTGTGTTCTGCAGTCTGTTTCAAACACTTGCCTCCTTACCCAGTTAATGAGATTGGAATAACTAGGACCATGTCATCTTTCTATGTTCTTCTGAAATGTTGTTTATGGTAATCCTTAGTATATGCTTCAAAGACTTGCAGTGGCAGGGTTTCCAAAACAAAAAATATTTTATTACAGGAAGCATCTGATAGAGGGGGAACAGAAATGTCCTCTTCTGCGAACTTGAGCAGGCGCAAATAAAGTAATGTGGACTTTTCTGTTTATAAGTAGCATCTCCTTAAATTTGTTGGCTGTTGATTGAGAAATGTCTGTGATCCTTCATCTACCTGGTATTTGTACACACAGTCAGTCCTAGGAGGCTGTGAAGTGGAACAATAAGTAGTATTCAGCAGGCACTAAGCCTAGACTCTGGCAATAGTTTCTTTGTTGATGTAGAATCAATTTGTTCCCTGACAGCTGTTTTTCTCTGCAGCATAGTTACAGAAGCAGTAGGGAGTTTTCAGAAGAATCTTGAGCAGCCCTTGTATCCTTATGAAGAGGTTACCTGCAAAGTGGTAACTTCATGGAATTGTGTGGTTCAGTACTGTGTTTTAGCAGCTTTGAGTTGTGTGTTGCTGTGGCACCTGAGCCAAGAGTAAAGGTGTGAATTATTTGCCTGCCAGGCATCTTGTCCTGCCTGGATTATGCTCTGAAGGAAATCAATAACTTGAGAAGTTCATGTTGAAATGAGGAGGTAGGAAGAATTTCTGCACACAACATTGTTGGTTCTTCAGCACATCTGTGTAATGCTAAGTCAGAGCAAGTCTGGATGTTCTCTGTAAATCAACCAAAATCTGTAGGTATGGTCTTGAGTAGAAGTTCAAACTGCTGTCTTCTTATCCTGTTCTTCAGAAGGCAGAACATTTCTGGAGCTGACTACCTCCTTATGAGACCCTGAGTCAACAGTGATGCTTGACATGTCCTTTCTTTATTTATTCTTCTGTCACTAGGACGGGTATAATCTTAGCACCCACCTTTGTCTCTCACTTCTTTCACCTTCTCTGCTCATTGCTTTCGCAAAGAACTGTTTGATTCTGGCACAAATACTACATAGAGAAAGAGTTAATATAGGGTGAGTGGTGAAGCTCCCTGCCACTGAGCTTGAAAACTAAGGAAGAAAGAAAGAGAATTATGTTGAGAGGATAGCAAGAGGCCCACTGGCTTTCAGATTTCAGAAGGATGAAACATGGGAGGCAGACCAAAGCTGTGCCAGGGTAGTGTGATGAATGTATTTTGTAGTGTTTATTCCAGTACAGCAGAATTAGGACAGGCTCTGAAAATTCTTGCTTTTGGCCAATCTTTCTTTCCTGAAGAATGTGCTACTTTTCTCCGAGTCATAGACAGGAGCATCACAAGGTTGTGAGGGAAAGGGTGTCTCAGATTTTATCATTGGCAAGAGACATAGAGGATGATCTGCAAGCTTCCTGTATTACTGGAATGAGAAGTTAGAGAGTGGGACAGAGCATACGTTGTATTCAAGAGGGTTGCTAATGTATAAACGGCTCCCCTGGATGCTGCTGAGTGTCATACCTGGCTTTTAGGTGCTTTTAGTTCCTAAACTACACTGTGTGTAAATGGAGATACTAGGATCCTTAAAATGCTTTAAGATGCTTACACAGCTGAGTCGCTACTGAGGTGTCAAGAGAATTCAGTGTCATGTCTGAATTAATACCAATGCTTGCTTGTTTGGAGTAGCTGTGCTGAGCTGTCTCAGCAGCAAAGTGATAGGATGGCTGTTTTAACAAAGTTTGAGATTTAAATCTCCAGAAATTGCACATAGTAGCATGGTCTTGTTGAAGAACTGAGTCTGGGTTCTTTGGTTTTTTTTTCACTGCTTTTTCAGTGCCACAACGGACACATTAAGAGGATTTGGATTTTCACTATGCCCCCATCTTTCTGACTAATACCATTAATGAGTATGGGAGGCTCAAGATGGCTGGAAGAAATATTCCTGCCATTGGGAAACAGGTATCTGATCTTGCAGAGAAGTGACTGAGTTGTTCGTTCCTCTTTCAAGGTGAGTCACACAATATCCCTATTTCAAAACAAAAACACTCCCCTCCAAAAGCAGTGTGGCAAATCTCTCTCTACCAACTCTATTTCTGTTCCCTTTATGAAAGTTTTAAGTTAGCTAATTTGGGTCATGAGCCCTTGGGTTTTGGCAGCAGTCCAAGTTGGTAGCCTATGAAAAGTTATTGTGTACAGATGCCTACTGAGTGGGGACATAAATGCAACATGTCGCAGGCTGCAGCTGTTAGGTGGGGACTGCAGTGATGTCTGAAATGCTGAATTAAAAAAACCAACCAAACAAAGAAAACCCCAAAACCAAACAAAATCAAGGTGCTGGATTTGAATAAACAAGGGTGTTGCTCTCTGCCCTAATGTAGTCCCGTACATATCAAAGTCACTCCTTTCCTTTAATAGCAGGAAGGAAATAAGATCTGTCTCTCTTGGGAATATGCTTCTAAAACCAACTGTTGCTTGCATTCCTATCTCTCTTTTTAGTTACTTTGAATATTATAAATTCACATTCTCGCTTTTTAGGCACCACAACCTGGATATTAGTTCACTCGAGGACGTTGATTTTTGTTCGCACTCTCATTAACATCTTAGCTTGGGTGTTGGTGCGCCTCTCCCATGCTCAGGTGCCTAATAAGGATTCTTATTGCCCAGAAACAGTTACTTTTGGATTCCAGCCCAGCATATGTGGACATTGGCAACATTTGGATATTTATAAGGATTTCTATTTCCTTCTTTTCTTTGGGCCACTTTCTTACTACACAAATTCTTTATATCTTTCATGCTCCAATGAATGCAACACTCCTAGGGTGGTGTCTGGGCAGTAGATGTTATGCATGTACCTTCTCAGCTGCCAGGGCCAGTGCAAACAAGTATAACAGAGCACTGGCCTGCAAGGCACAAGGGGAAAAAAAGGCACTACCTTTTTCACGCCTTCAGATCTGATTTTGGGAGATTACTTAGTCTTGTTGGTTTGTTGTGTCATTGTTAAACTCAGATCTCTTGACATCTCTAGCACCATTCTAATGTGATTAGAGAGTCAAATGTGCTTCCCATTTTTGCTGGTTGAAGTTGTCCTCTGGGTCTATAGAGTGGCAGAAGGGTGGACTTTTCCCAACAGTTCAGTACTGTTTTTGTTTTGATCCATTCTTTGAAAGGTGAATTAATAAAATCCGATTCTTACAGAAATTTTTACAGTTGCCTCTTAAACTTTCATCTTACTTTCTAGGTGCTTGTGGTAGAGAAGGATAGCAGCAGTAGTAGCTACTTGACAGCTCCATGTGTGCAGAGTGGTTAAAAGCATTTGCTGACTGACCAGCCAGCTGATGATGGGAAGAGCAGCAAATTCCCCTTTGCTTTCCCTTGCTGGATGTTCTGGTTGGGTTTCTCTGTTTGACTCACATGCCATTTCCCTCAAAACTTCTAGGAATCTGGTAGCTCTGCCTCATTCTGAAATTCTGTTGAAATCTGTCAGTATGTCTCTGTTGGGAGTTTGGCACCAGAAATATGATTTAAAATGCTTTGTTTCTTTTGGAAGCCAGGGCAATAATGTGAATATGAGATCTGAGCTGCTGTAGTCAAGACTTGGAAGAACTACATGGAATGGAGCAGGACCCTGAATGCGTGGCTGGAAAAGGAAAATCTGCAATGGACATATTTGGAGTATTTCTTACCACAAGGCACTAAGAGACTAGATTAGGAGACATTACTTGAAATTTAGTAGTATCTCTAGTATCCTCTATGTCTCATTAACAGATGGTTCTAAGAGGCAACTGTGGAAATGCAAACTCATGCGTGTTTGTGCTTGCTCTGCTAGTGCCTCTCCTGGCAGCACTTGCTGGCATAATCTGTCAGAAATTAACCTTTTGCATGAGGTATCGTTACAGAGGCTAGTATAATTCATCCCATTTCCTGTGACAAATCTCTGTCTCTCTGCCTCCACACTCTTCCCTTCAAGAAGGAATTCTGTCAGAATGGTAGACAAATACTGGGTACAGGATCTCACACTTGTGATGGGCAAACTTTCTTCTCCTGCTGTAAGTTTTTCTGTGCTTTCATTGCCATGATTGTCCACACAATCCTCTACCCCAATTACCCATTGATTAGGGCTCCTCTGGTAATCTGCCAGATGCAGGTTTGTTACCAACAGATGGCAGAAAGCATTTGAGGTAATGAGAGAAAGGATAACGATTGCTGATCTGCATAATAATCAGCTTGTGAACAGGTTTCATTTTTTTTTTTTTTTTCTGTTTCCACTGGCTCAAAGATTGCACTGTCAGACAACCAGGCACCTTCTCTTTAGTTAAAGAAATAGTAAGGGAGGAACGCAGTTCTTCCAGCTACTGTTAAGATTTCTGAAGATACATGTACTCTCCACCACACAAATTAAGAATTTAGTGAGAATCACAGGTTGTGCCCAGAATGCTAGGAATGAACATTTGGTCCTCTTGCGATCAAGACCACTAACCAACCAATGCAGTCAGAAATACTTACCCATTTCTGTTTCCTGAGACAATTTTCCCCACCTTACCATGAGGCAGGAAGATCCTTGACTCCCTTGGACCAGCATCACCTTTGCACTGTCCAATACCTAGTCTGAAAAAATGACTTCCCACTTCCATTTGTTTTGGAGTTCTTCAACCAAATTCTCCTGCTTTGCCCATTGAGACAGCCACACCACATACAAGTCTACATCTAAACTGTTCTGGAGTCCATGCAGGAAGAAGTCTTTTCTGACATGCTCTAGAGCAGTGTTACTGGAGTTATATATCTTATAACACTGGTGTCCTATGCTGCACAAGACCTGTAGTACAGATTTTTACTGTTTGAAATCTATATGCACTTAGACTCTTTCTATTGCTAACTGTCCGTATATGAAACAAGCCATGTAACACTCACTCAAAAATTGTCTTGCCATCTACTGTGAATTTTGGCAAAGGATTTGGATTGAAGAACTTTTCCTAAAAAGTAGCCTTACTCATGTACAGTAGATGGGTGTTAGCGCTGGGCTTTTCTCCATTTATCCCCCAGGAGGACTGATAGACACAGTGGAAAAATTTCCATCAAACTGCTTTACTCTGTGAAGCTTCTTTCTTTGTTTAAGATCTAGATGGAGTTTTTTGAAATTTGGACTTGATTCCACAGAATAGTAAATGCAGATGATTTCCCTGAGAGTCCTCTTTTTTTTTTTTTTTTTACCTTGGATGCTGATAATGCAGCAGCCTCCTGCCCATTCTCTGGAAGGATGGTGTTTATCAGAATCTCAGCTGTATCATGGGCAGCCATGCACTTGTCACTAGCAATTTTAGCATCTGAACCTTACACAGCAATCACTATCTATTCCTGTCAGTGTGTTGCAGCTGTATAATCTGGAGGAGAGGGAGGATTTTTATTTTTGAGCTTGTGCTCTAAAACACAAGGCTTTACTATTAAATCTTGATGCCCAGCTACAGACATTGCTGTTGGTTACAGGATTTTCCTGTCCTTAGCCCGGTTTCTAAGGAAACGATGCCTGGGCATCTGAGCTTGTGCACATTTGTTTTATCTTTTTTTTTCCCATGTCTGTGTTTTTCCTCTCCAATTTCTGAACTTATTTGCCAAGTGCAATTTTATTTGACACATACATTGTAAAGTTACTGACTTGCTGTAAGTTTTCTGAAAATAGGTGATAGGGAGTGGCTCTTACTTGTGGCTCTAGAAACAACACCCATGGTGTATGTTCAAAGTTTGAGATACTAGAGAATCTGTAAAGAAAAAGAGGGGATGCTGCAGCCAGTGGAAAAACTTCTGATGCTGTGGCTTGTTAGACAAATGTGAGTCCAAATGCTAATTCATATAACAGCCATCTTCTCTAATTTGACTTCTGCAACTGCTTGTGAAAACTAGTCACAGTAGTCACTGTGAGGGGAAAAAGTTAAGTTCCTTGTATTTTTCAGAGACTATCTATGACTGTCCTAATTTAGCATCACTGCAACATGACAGGCTATCCTTGTAGATGCCTATGGGACACATTAACATGTCCTATTTATTTTCTGGAAAGTGAATGGCTGAACCATGTCCTGTGTTAGAGAGACATAGGAAAGAAAGATGGAGCTTTCAGCTATTCTGTTGAACAGGTGACCCTTGATTAAGTTGGATCTTGCCCAGAAGCCCTGCAGGGAGGGAGAAAAGCCTGAGGCAGAGATTTCATGTGCATCTGAGCTGACATTCGTTTCTTCTGGCTTGTGGATGACACCGGTGGGCAATAAGACCTGACAGGGCATGTGTAGGTGAGAAAAAGGAGGATGGCTTTCATCTCTTGGTAATAGTGAGCTATTTAGTTTACTGTTTCTCAGGCTGCTGAGAGTTTGGATATGTAAAGATAATGTGTATTCCTAAGGCAGGATCTCTCTTGATGGAAACAATAATCATGACAAATGGGAGTCAACTGCGAGACTGTGTGTATCCTGACAGCAGCATGCTGGGTGAAAAACAGACTTCTTGGAACTGATCAGAGTGTAAGTAAAAACAAGTATGTGGGGGGGAGTTGTTTTTGTTTTTTACGTTTCTCCCAAAGAGCACTGTCTGTTAATACTTCTTTCTTTGCTGGTACTCAGACACCTGCCTGGTGTTAACTGATTCCAGGCGAATCGGCAGACTTTAAGGTTCAGTACTGTTACAGGGGTAATGATTCTCTGCCGTGGGAGACTGGGGCACACTGCGGCTGGACTGCTTCTTTGACTCTGCACAGGCCCCTTGGGAGATGGGAACAATGCAGGTAACACTGCTAACGCTCTGCTGGTAATGCACAGAGCTCTGTCAGGCAGCAGACACTGGGGAGAGGTGTCTCTCATTCTCAGAGGGGACTTTACCTGGGTTAGGGGTATATGTATGTGGGGAAAGGAGGTTTTCCAGGAGAAGAGATGGAGTCTGGACTGTGTCCATCTCCCCCCACCTCATTAATATTTGCAAAAGACAGCTACCTTTGTTAGCTGGTAGAGCTGAGTTGAGTTACTTGACTGCTGGCAGAGGGTAATGCTGCTGAGCTTGCTTCCTTCTGAGAGAGCTTGAGCAGGACTGCTCCAACCACTGAATTCCCAGGGACAATGTGTAGATTGAGGCTGTCACACTAGTTACAATGCTTCACAGATGTACTGAACTTTTACATCAACCTTTTATCTGAAGGAATGGAGAGTGAGGGTTTATTTAGGGAACAAATAGAAGTGCCTCTAGAGTTCAGAAATAAAAACAGAGAGGTTTTAATGTTTTTAAGAGCATCCCTCTCCATAAGTTTCCTTGAAAGCGTTCTCAAGGCTGTTGTGCAGTGTGATGTCACTTCAAGCCTACACAAGATCAAAAATGCTGCTCTTTAACAGGTGAAAGAGATACTGCAATGAATGAGGCAGTATTGCTTAAGGCACTGTGTTCAATGAAGCAGTATCCAGAACCTTTCCTGCAAAACTGAGGCTAAGTTTAGAAGCCACTGAGCTGTTGTTAATAGCTTATCACAGTTATTTTCTCTCTACTGTTATGCTGGCTTTGATTCCTGGCTTTGGTCCACCTAGTAATACTGTGCATCTCCTGTGAAAGATGCCCCATGCAGTCTTTTTTTAGACATCAGAAAGATGCAGAGTTTCATGTTCAAAAGCAATTGATTTGTTATTGATTACAGTATACCTAACTGCTTTCTCTAGCAAGTGAACATAGTCAAAAGGAATATGAGGTATTAGAAAATAGGTAACTCACATTTCTACAAGTCTCTGTCTCATCCTTATTTGCACGTACATATCCAGAGTGCTGCTGAACACCTGTATTTGCTGCTGCTAAAATTGGTGCTCAGAACTCTTCAGAAATAAATTTCAGAGGTTTTGTTATTTATCCAGTACATCTGCTTTCATATTCTTCTTCCCTCCTTCTATTGAAACCCTCAGCAATGCCACTTCTAAGGCTTCAGAGAGTCAAACTATCACAAAAACATTGCCAGTGACTTCACAGGAACAGGGGCAGGCACAAGGTGTTTCTAATTCCTTGTAGTGCTTAACTAACTAAGAGTTAGTTCAGAATGCTGAGCTATTCATTAGCACACATAACAACAGTACTGTGTGGTACTTCAAAGAGGGAGTTTAAACTCTGCAACAGTCCTACTGAGGTATTTTATTACCTTTGGCTTGAGATCCTTTCTTTCTAGTGAAGATGTCTGACTTCATAAGTGCAGGTTGCTTTATTTACAGATGGCATGCTTTTAATTCATCTTTAAAGGGACTAAGTCATAGCAGTCCCAACTCTAGACTGAATCTGAGTGTGTTTTATGTATGACATGGTTGGTGATTCTGAGAGAGGACTGGGTACTTGTAGAAATTAATCATTCTCTTTAGTAAAAGCTAGGAAGCTTTGCAGTCATGAGTGGTGTAAGTTTTTTGGTCCCCCACAAAGCATTCCCCTCTGCTTTACACCCTGAGGGTTGGTCAGGCCATGGTAAGGAAGGACATTTCATAAGCTTGTCAGTGCTCAGAAGCTCTAGAGAAATCCTAAGAGCTGCAGAATAGGGATGATGCAGCTAGTGTATAGGCAACTGTTTAAACTGAGTCGTCTGAACTTATTAGGATCCTCAGCTGTTCTGTCCCTTCCTAAAATTTTTGTCTTGCAGTGTGTTAGCTGGGGAGGATCTGAGTAGGAGAAAAAAATCAGTGCTCACAGTTAGAGGACAACTTCAAATCTCTTCTTGAGCCAGCCTGAGCAGCTCTGCTAAGCAGGAAAGAGGATCTGGTGGTGAGGAGCATGTTACCTCATGAGGATGCTGCTTCCAATGCAGCGTGTCTCCCTAGAGGTGGAAGATCTAGGGAGACATGGTGGATGGTTGCAGGAAGAGAAGGGGTATTGCTTCATAACTGTCACAGCTTAATCTGTCACCACATATGAGAAGTGCCACAGTTCTAGTTTTTGTTCAGCAGTCCTCCGTTTCCTGTGCTCAGTTACTGGGCTGACCAAAGGAAAGACTGAGAGTCTATTTTTAACAGAGTATTGATAATTTTTTCTCCTTCCTCTCTTTTTGTAGTATAATATATCATGAATACTTCATGCTGTCAACACCTTTTTCTAGAAACTGATACAAACTAGAAAGAAACAAAATAGCTCATAAGTTCCTATTTGCTTCATGCTCTTGTCCTTTGAAGGTGTAAAAATCTAAGTACATCTTCCTTGTTCTGATACCTGCTTAGTCTGTGGCCTTTGGGTCACATAATGATATGATAAAATGGGAAGAATGATACCTGTGGCATATGGCTGTGTGGCTGTCTCAGGCTCTTCAAGCCAACAGGAGTATGACACACTTTTTTCTGAGTCAGAAAAAGCTCTGTCACCATGCCCATGAAGGGGATGGGGAAAAGAAAGCTTGCAGAGAAAGTCTCTTGGAGGTTTTCTGTCCTCTGTCTGGATTGCTGCCAGAGCTGGTGATGGAATGAGTGCTGCAACAGATTAAAGTTACACTAATCCAGATCATCCAGAAATGTGAGACTTCCAATCATTCATGGGGAGGCCAGAAAATTAAACTGTTGCCAATCTAAAGAAGAAAATACTCTTTCCTAGTGTTCCACTAGGACTATCATGTTGCAATCTAGGGACCTTATGGTGAGTGTGTAGTAAGTCCTAGGTGGTTTCTTGCTGCTTTTGCTTCATGTTTTCATTCCTCGTGAACTTAGGAATACTTTAAAGGCTGCTATCTGGGGCCTATTCAGTATTGCACCTTGATTAAGATATGCTTAAGTGTTTGAAAATCATTATTTATAAAAGCAGCACCTGCAGTGGCTATCGAACTGCCCTAAGCTACAGGCTTGGGCATTCAGGGTGCAGAGCATTATTGCTCATATTGCTTGAGCATTATCAAACCTGATTTTCAAGGGCAAGGAGGACCATGGAAACTACAGGCTTGCTAGTCTCACTTCATTGCTTGGTAAAGTTATGGAAAAGATTATTTCTGGGAAGTATTGAAAAAACACCTGAAAGACAACACAGTCATTGGTCACAGCCAGCACAGCTTCATGAGAGGAAACTCCTGCTTGTCAAACCTGATTTCCTTCTATGACAAGGTAACCCACCTAGTTGATCAAGGGAAGCCAGTTGATGTAATCTTTTTGGATTTCAGTAGAGCTTTCGATACTGTCTCTACCAGGATCCTTCTGGATAAAATGTCCAGCACAGCTGGATAAACACATCATGTGGTGGGTGAGCAGTTGGCTCATGGATTGAGCACAGAGGGTAATAGTGAACGGTGTGACATCAGAGTGGTGACCTATCACTAGTGGGGTTCCACAGGGCTCCATCCTGGGCCCTGTGCTCTTCAACATCTTCATACA
>JAWWEE010000158.1:24869113-24954583 GCA_035221455.1 Xenops minutus
GAAGTGTATTCTCCTACCAGATTTACTTCAGTGTTCAGTCCTGGTTTAGGTGAAACTGTCTCATCAAGGAGAAGAAAACAAGAAGTTCATTCACAGGATGGCAGAACAAGTTAGCACATGATAGAAAAATGCACATCAGCCTGTTTGTGTTCTCAGTACTGATTTCAGAGGGGTAGCTATTCCACAAGGTTTAGTGAATTGACTTGAGCTACATTTGGTAATAAAAAATCAGGATGCCACAGTTTTTAAAAGAAATTACAATAACAGTGGAGATAGCATAATGCTTATTGACTTCCCTGACACCCCTGGTGAGTGGTGCTATATATCTGCATGAATTTGCAAGACTGAGGCCAAAAAAGATAACAACCAATACATGAGTGTATTCATCCCTGGCCATAATGTTGTCTCTTTCTCTTCTGCTCTCTCATCCCTTCTAAAATTTCTACCTTACTCAGCTGATACATAAGTTAACCTGATTTTTTTACTTTTGTTTTTGGAAGTCCACTCTTTAAATGTACAGTGCAATGGAAGTCAGTACATCAGAAATAATTCAGCCTCTGATTCAGGTGTGCATTGGGTCAGCATTGGCTCTGTAACAGCACATGCCAACAACAGCAGCCACATTGCAGACTGTGCCCTGTGCATGCATTCTCCTCTGTTAATCTTGGGGTGAGCACTCCCACAGCAGCCCTTACTGCTGATCAGCAGCCCTTGCTCCTCTGCAAAGCATTGGTTCTTGTAACATCCCTGCTGTGCTTCACACATGCATGGCAAAGCCTAGCCAGCCTGAGAATTAGTGAGACCCAGTAAGACTCTTCCATGACACAGTTACAGCGTTAGTGGATAAGAGAAGAGCAAGTGATGTCATCTACCTGGACCTGTGCAAAGCATTTGACACTGCCCTGCACAACATTCCTGTCTCTAAACTGGAGAAACGTAGATTTGACAGATGGACCTCTCAGTGCATAAGGAATTGTCTGGATGGTCACACTCAAAGTCTTGCGGTCAATGGTTCAATGGCCAAGTGGGAAGCAGTGACAAGTAGCGTTCCTCAGAGACTGCTATTGGGATCAATGCTGTTCAACGTCTTTGTCAGTGACATGGACAGTGGGACTGAGCACAACCAGCAAGTCTGCTGACAACCAAAGCTGTTTGGTTGTGGTTTACACACTGTAGGAAAGTGATGCAATCCAGAGGGTCCTTGACAGACTTGGGAGGTGTGAACCTCATGAAGTTCAACAAAGCCAAGTGCAAGATCCTGCACATGGGTAGAGGCAACCTCAAGTGCAAATATAGGATGAGCACAGAATAGATTGAGAGCAGTCCTGAGGAGAAGGACTTGAGTGCTGGTTGATGAGAAGGTCAACATGACCCAGCAATGTACACTTCCAGCCCAGAAAGCCAACTACATCCTGGGCTGTATCAAGAGAAGAGTGGCCAGCAGGTTGAGGAAGGTAAGACCCCATCTGGAGTATTGCATCAGGCTCTGGGGCCCCCAGCATAGGAAGGATGTAGACCTGCTGGAGTGAGTTCAAAGGAGGATGATGAAGATGATCAGAGGGCTGGAGCACCTCTCCTACATAGAAAGGCTGAGACACTTGTTCAGCCTGCAGAGGGCTCTAGGGAGACTTTATAGCACCTTCCAGTACCTAAAGGGGGCCAACAAGAAAGTTGGAGAGGAACTTTTTTCAAGGGCAGCTAGTGATAGGACAAGGGGTAATGGCCTTAATATGAACAAAGGTAGATTTTGATTAGATATAAAGAAGAAATTTTTCACTATGAGAGTGCTGAGACAGTGAAAGAATTTGCCCAGAGAAGTTGTGGATGCCCTAGCCCTGGAAGTGTGCAAGGCTGGGATGGGTTGAGCTTTGACCAATCTTTTCTTTGTGAAGGTATCTCTGCCCATAGCAGGGAGGTTGGATCTTGGTCATCTTTAAGGTCTCTTACAACCCAAACCATTCTATGATTCTATGAGTGGGACCAAGGAACCAACACAGGGAGGAGTTAAGATATGTGGTAGGAAGTGTGGAGAGCTGAAATTATGAATACAATGTGTGCTAAAATGGTGCAGGAATGGGGAAGGTAGGGATGCTCCTTTGGAGAACTGGAGATGAGTGCAAGGAGGGTTGGAGAGGGCCAGAGGGTCAGGTCATCCATGACAGCATAGCAAAGCATGCAGGATGTGCAGGGGAATACAATTGCTGGTCTCCTGGGCTGACTTTATCATTGTTTCCAAGCTTTGAAATGCATGAGAAAGGAGGATAGTTGCATTCACACCCTCCTCAGCATGTCTGTAGCCTGTCAGACAACAGAGAGTGATGCAGATGCCATTCGGGAAGGGACATTTTCTGTCATGGCTCCTGACCTTGATGATACCCCATGCAAGTTGAGGAACTTGAGTTGAAACATCACTGAGTATTGCAAATAAGCCCTAAAAGGAGTCCTGCAGCAATTCTGAGATGTGCCTGCCTACATCCACCCCTCCCACTGCACAGAGCATGTATGAAAGTGTGAAGTGTCAATCCCAGGGACAATTCGTTCAGGTGAAAAACTCAGAAGACACTACAGCTGTAAATACGTGGCTCTTGGGAATGGATGAGTCTAAGGATGTGTCCACCCAGCTGGTACTAGCTTTCCTGGGGGCTGACAACAGTGCCTCAGAAGCTTGATCCAAATGTTTCCTGTCATGAAGGAAGCTCAGTCTGGACTCTCATTTGAAACCACTCAAGACTTTTTCTGTAAACTAGACAAAATCAGATGGACAGGTCTAAATCATCCTCTTCCCTCTGACTTCAAAGATGACCAGGGGTAAATTTGGATTATACGTTGTCACTCTGCCTCCATTTTGCAGCCTAACAAACCTGATCTATATAATAATGTAGGAATGTGTAACACAATGTTTGTTGGCATATGTGTCTCTGCATGGACATAAGAATCATACATGCACTGCTTTACCGCCTAGCAATGTAAGAAATGCACTGTCAATATTTTTTTTAAGTAGAAATCCTTGAGAAAGGTTGGCCATTTTGCTGCTAGAACATGTCTTTCCAGTGAAATGGCAAGGGAAATACAGATGTGACTGGAATGTGAAACAGGTCTAACCATGCCATGATGGTGGTTTCTTCCTTGAGCCACTTCTCAGCGCTGCTGATGCCCTCTCCCTTGCCCACTCTGCCCAGCCATCTCCAGCCCTATGAGAGGAACGTGTGGTCTGGTCTCCATGAACCTTGCCAAGGATGTCTAGGCTACTATTCCAAAGCAGTTGGAAGTTTCAGCCTTTTTTGTCAGGCTATTTTCTTTTTATCTGTTTATGTCTAGACCAATTGATGACCAGATGACTTTGGTAGCAAGAACTACGCATTTCTTACATAGTTCTCTTGATTTCTCAGAATTTGAAGCCATTTTCCAGAGGCCTAATAGCATTCGAAAGCAAAGCATATCTTCTACATTCAGATCAAAACAGCAAATTAGGTCTCCTGATTAAATCCTGCCTAGTTTGTCAGCGCAGTTCCAAGCCATATGCTGGACAAAATTCTTTGTGTGTTTGGGCCATATCTTCAGGCATCTCAAAATCAGCAAAGTCCATGAGTCTGTGCTGGATTATACTTGTCAGAAATACAGGGACTACTGTCTGCTTCTGTCAGCAGAGCTGCAGAGAAGTCTGAGACTTTGGGATTTGTGGATTTTGAAAACCATCAAAATGCTCTAAAAACAAAACCAGAAAGATTGCTCACTGAGATTTCAGTCACATATCCCCACCAAAGATTTTAAAAAGCAAATAAATTAAATCTGGAATAAATTCTGCCCTTATTAGTCCTTGTGCAGTCTGGTGACTGTCTGCCGAAGTGGACTATGAAACAGATGATGATCTGTGGTGTAGCAGAGTGCAGCGAGAGTTGTTCTGATTTTAGACTGATATGACAGAGCTGAGAGTGGTTCTTCAGGACTCCAGGTATTGCTGGAGTAATGCGTAGGAGGCCTGAGGGAGCTCTTTGGAGGAACAGACAACCCAAAATGGATTTAGGGAGGAGCGCATCAGTGCAGTGCTCTCACTGCCTGCATCTGACTCCAGGGGTTTTGGTTTAGCAAGTGTGTGCTACATACATGACATGCTGAGCAGGACAGTTCTTAATACAGCAATGATGTCCTACTTGTGCCAAACAACAAACCTAAGGGCCTGACATCAAAGACAGGTGGTACGACTGAGCACTGTAACACCCAGGAGGGGAGCAGTGTTAGGACATTAAGGGAGCAACTGAGAACACTGTATATCAAAGGTGTTGGGTCACAGAGCTCTTCCTTCGTCAGCATGCAATGTGGCATCCCAGAACTGGAAGTGCTGAACAGGCAGGCTGATAGCCAGAGGCCCAAAAGCTTGGGACACAACAGCCTGATGCCACAGTCTGCCCCAGCCAAGCTGATCTTTCCCCAAACTAGATCTCATAGAAAGCACAAACCTGCTCTCTCCAGTACTTGGGCTTTCCTCTCCCCACTTCACCTCTGTGTCATAACAATGTTCAGTGGCTCCCACTTCTATGCCTGGGGCAGAAACCAGTGGCATCATCCACATCTATCTTCTCTTTCACTTTCTTATTCCTAGCCATGCCAAATCCTTCCCTCACCCTACCAGGGTCAAGCTGCATGGAGCTTGATATCCTAGTATCACGCAAGTGGACCTGGGAAGAGATAACTTGAAGTGCACATGCCCAGGATATGCCTCAAGTATCAGCTGTTTCAGTAAAAAGACAGATTAGGTTTAAAGGTACGATGCCCTTTCCTTGTATGCAACATGCATAATGCATAGCCCAGACTGCATCAGCCGTCATGAGGAGGTGATATAGGGAATTTGCAACTATGCTTCTGCTCTGAAATGCTCTTCTAGAGGGGAGCTTTCCATGTCCAAAGCTTTTATCTCAGTCCTCAAAACATAGTGGACTGTGGGTCTAGATGCTGAAATCTTACCTGTAAAAGTTGGTGGTTACTGATAATTCAGCCTCTTGTTCTTTAGCTGGCATTTGTCATTAAATGAACCGTGCACTTCCTCTTTCTCTCAATTAAATTGTGCAAATCAAGAGTAATTCCGGCTCACTGTCAGCTTAGAACAGAAACCAAAGGCCAGGAATAACTTTTATTTGTAAGGAAAAGTTCATGGAGGAGCAAGGTGCCAGATCAGCAGCCCAGGAGACTGCAGGGTTTACTAAAAAATGGCCTAATTCCCAGCAAAGTCCCTGTGCCTTGTGTTTCCTATTGAATGGCCCTGTGCCTCCCAAAGGCTCCTTGCCAATAGGAAACACTAATCACGTAGGTAGGATTTCAGGCACAAGTGGTGCAGCAATGCTTTCTAGAACAGGTGGATGGGGAGCTTAGCCTGTGGCTATGACTGGGGGAGAGGTCAGTCCACGCAAGCCCACCTGGTCTCTATGCTCTCTACTACTGTCACGGCCATGGCCACCCCTCCAGCAGAAAATGGACCAAAGTCAATGAGTCCTTTCCACAGCTCTCCCCAAAAAGGGAAATGAAAAGAGAAAATAACAACAACAAAGGATGTAGCTGATTCTCTGCGCTTATTATTAGCGGAGGAAGGGCTGGGATTAATCACCCCCACAGAAGCAGCTGTAAAGGATGGAAGTAGTTGATCAAAGTGGACTTTGTTATTCCTGATGTATCATTCTGCTGAGCAATGAGAACTAGTGTGAGGCACTAGAGCTTCAAAAAGACTTTAATGACTCCAAGACTTGAACCAAGGACACTGCTGGAACTAATCGAGAAGGAAATCCAGGGCAAGGTGGAAATGGTGGAAATGAGTGCTTTAGTCCGAGGAATTTTTCCACATCTTTCATTTCCTAATTCCATACCTTTGAGGTAATAAAATTTGTAGTGGCGGAAAAAAAAATAGTGAGACAATGGGAAATGTTCCTCTGTGGGACAGGGCTACGTGTGGCTTGGCTACACCTGATCACTGCACTGTTGCATGAGGGGAACAGAGGGCACAAGGGTCCACACCATTTCACGCTCCTGAGGTACGACAAAACTGCTGTCCCTCTGCCTCGTACCATCCTAGAATCGCCTGTCCTATTGCTGAGCAGTCACTGAGCATCTCTGAGATCTGGGCAGGCTCCCTTTCCTCCTCACTGGACAAACAGGTGCACAACAAGCGCCTTTTGCATCCTAGGAGTGTGTAGCCTTGACATGGTCTCTCTATTAGCTGTGAAGACAACAAGCCACCCTGCGCTGCTGCTGGGAACTGTAGTAGAAGGCCATGAATGACTATGAACAACTTCTGCATTTCCCATGGGAATGAGCCTTGGGGAGCCTGTTTTGTCCACACTGAAATCGCACTGGGTTGGTGAAGCTTTGCCAAACACAAGCACAGTCCTGTGTCTGGAAGGCAGTTCTCACCCTAGGCTGGAAAAGAAATACATGCTCTAAGGAGAAGCTTTGTTCCTGACACATCCACCATGTCCTTCTCTTCTCTCTTTTCTTCCTTCCTTTCTTCCTTCTTTCTCTTTATAGAGCAAATGGATCCAAAGACCATTTTCTACTGAGTATTGCTACCTTGTCTGAGACAGTCAAGGACAAGTTGCCCGGAAGTAGCCTTTTCTCCTGCTAACAAAGTATCAGTCCTCTCTTGAAACAAAGCCCATGAGCGCATTCATATCCATAGACTATGAGTCTATCAGAGCTCATCTTAGTGCTCTCACTGGGTAAATGACTTGGTGTTTTCCATAAGCCTTGACTGCCATGCAGACAGGAAGGCATCTCTGGGGATTCAGACACAACTCCTTATCTATAGACACAGATCACTCTAAAAGTCCTATGCTAAGTCAGCAGACCTGCAGAGGTACAGTTTCCTTCAACCCTACTCAGGCATGGTGTGGTCCCTCTGCCTTCAAATGGCTCATGATTTTCCTGAGTGAGGAAAGAGTAAAAAGTGGTCAGACTCTCAGTAAGCAGAACAATGGGTGTTGATGGGTCCTGAATCAGTAATCTGGTGGGGTGCGTCCAGGTACAGCAAGAGGCTACATGCTAGGCAGGCACCTTTCCCTCCAGGAGTTTTGGGTTTTCAAACTGTGTATGATGGATAGCAGTGGAGCTGTTAAGGTAGTGCCTCTCTTGAGCAGTAGTAGAGTTTGGAAATATCACATGACATATTGAGCTATTGACTTTCCACCAACCTGGTATTGCAGCAGAAAGCTCAGATCTTCCAAGGCATGGTATGGACACTTGGCAACAGCCAAGAAGATGGATGAAAGCAGGAGGCCTAAGGGTGCAGTAGGCTTCATTCCACTTCCAAGTCTACTGCTCTGCTCATTGTGTGGACTTAGTTGAAGCCGCCTTCTGCTCAGCTGGGTGGAGGGCAGCAATACTTCTCCTCCCTGATCCATTGCTTTCCCTTGCTGCTATCACCAGAAACACCAGAGAGACACAAGCATCAGTGAATATCTTCTCCATTATTTTCTTCCTCTCTTTCCGGCAAAGACCTATGGCTCTGTTTCTTGTCACTTTTGGCAGGAAGAATTCAGTGCATTTTGTGTTTAAAAGTCAAAACTGAAAGCATGTTCCTCCCTTCCCCTTCCCCAAATCCCACAGCTGTTGTGTCAGCTGTTTTACTTTCTCAGCTTAAACATACAGCAGCATATTCTGGTGAGAGGCAAAACAAACAAGTCTTTGGAGAAGACAGACAGGATGAGCAATGGAGAACCAGGGCCATGTGCCTCAAGAGGGAATCTCACACCCACTGCGCTGGCCAGGGAACTTGCATCTTGACTGTCACAGCATGCTTGATGCTGCATGCTCTTGGGGACCCAGTGGACTTTTCTAAGTCATGTTGTGCTGAGTGTGTTACATGCAGGGCAGGAGCTGCTTGGTAGGAGTATGTGCATTTTTGGTGGAGAAGACGTACTGCAGGGAAATACTCCTCTGTACTTGATGCAGATGGTACCCCATGAGCTACCTCCTCTGAAGTAGTTGTGCTTGCTTTCAGCTTTCATGAAGGGAGGGGGCCTTGCCGTGCTTATGACCCAGAGTCCTCCTGTAGCAGCTGTGCACTGTGACTCAGGCACTGTGTGCAGAACCCGGCTTCCTCCGTCCCAGCCTGCTGTTGTGCTCCTCTACAATGGGCAAAGTGGACCTGGCCTGTGCACAGCTGTCTGTGTCCCTGGGGATGTGACATTAGCTGGTGTAGGGAACTGCTATGGCTGTATCCTTTTCCTTCTGATGTGGAGATATGCCCTGGGGGAGCACCTGACTGGTGTTGTAAGAACATTAGGACATGCTGAGTTTCTCCTCTGTTCCAGTGTCCTGCAAAGGACTGAGGAAGGCAGATATCTCCAACACCAGTGAGCAAAGAATCCTGTTGTATCCTGCTCCCCTCCTGCTTCCAGGGAGAGTTGGGGCTCCAGGGGTGGGTCAGAGGAAGCAAAACCCCACAGCCTCAGCAAGCGCAGCTGAGTGGGTAGAGCGTGGCATGCTGAGAGGGAATTGCCTTTGTTATTTCAACACAAATGAATTTAGAAATTCAGTTTCTGGTGATGTCCTGAACTCTGCCCCCAGTGTCACCAGCACCCCAGTTCTGCCAAAACAAACACAGAAGCCTGGTGAAAGGGAAAAAAAAAGCAAAGCCTTTCCCAGTAGCAGCAACAGGTTAACACGAGCACCATCCTCCTTCAGACTCTGGTATCCAGGTATCCACTCTATTTAGACAAGCAACTCGGTTAAATAGTTCCACTGCAGAGCCACCAGCTAACAGCATCACATAGCAAACACCATAGTCTCAGATCTGCCCTCCACAGGCAGCCCATCAGAGATGGGAAAAAGTGAAGGCAATACAGCATAGGCATTCAGCAAGACTGGCATTGGTTTCCAAGCAAACATCTGGACATTTGAAATATTCATCTGGACTGGAAGCTGCATCAAGGAGGGCAGGAGCATCTCTGTCTTTCAGAACTGGGGGGCTGAGGGCCATTCTGAGGGCAGCAGCTTTCATACGTGCTTAAGGATGCTCTGTCTGGCATCCATCCACCTGGACTCCTAAGCATTTGGAAGATGTGTAGAGCTGATAGGGCCGACTTCTTCCCGAAATGACTCTATGAGTGAAAAAAAGTTTGGATTTTGAAAACACCTTCCTGTGAGGTCTTCGTATTTTCTCTTCTTTTCCTTTTAATTTTTGGGTTTACCTTCATGGTGGTGAGGGCACAGCATGAACGACATGAGAATGCCAGCAGATCTCAGACAGAAGTTGATGGAAAGGGGGAGCATGGGCAGTGAAGTGGATTTTATAGAGTGGGAGAGAGAAGCAAATACGGCTAAGAAAATTAATGCTGGTGACAAATTAAGGCACATTCAGGTGGATCAGCTTAACTGTGTGTCCTAGGCTGAGAGAAAAGAGAAATATTCATTTGGGGTCAGTTTGGCAAAGGCCAGGCCTCATGAAAGTCCTTCAGCACAAAGGAGACTGCAGTCCCTTCCCAGCCCTGATCAGTGCTTATTCACAAGCTACAGCCTTTAAAATTGTAGCTGTTTCACAGTCTGCTGGCTGCCCACCCAGCAGGAAGCTTCACTGGTACAAAGGGACCTTTCCCGAGGGAGTTTCTGGTCTCACAGAACAATGCAAACACCCAGGACTGAGAAAGCAAAACTTCACTAGTTTCAGCTGGCCTGATAAAACCTCCCGACTGCTGCTTGGGAAGTCACAGTGCATGCAGTACAGAGAGTAGGTCCTGCGACACTCTGGGGCAGAAGCCCGGGTATCTGTGCTCTGCTGCCCTTTCTCAAGAAGCAGAGTGAAGAGTGGTCATGTGCATGATCGCAGAGAAGAAAAAGGGACTAGAGAGGTTGCATGCCTGCAGGAGCTGCTGTTTCTGTTTCTCCCCAGAGAGGGATGCGCAGGGTTTGGGGCTCAGAGGGAGCACAGCTTCTTTGAGTGCAGTTGCAGACCAAGCCAGCAGGGCTTGGTTTTGCAGCTGACATTGACACCTAAGGCCTGTTCTGGATTGCCAGGACAGAAGCAAGAGGGCTGGGCATGGTCCCTTGATGCCAGCAGTCATATGAGCACCCAGAGTAAGCTATGGCACTGTATGGACTCTCCTCTGGGCTGGCAGAAGGCATGTGCCTCCACCAAGGCCACCAGTGCAGGTCACCTCTTCCCAACTCAACCTTCATTCTGGCCTGCCCTGAGCAACCCTACAGGGCTTGCTGCTGCAGTGACCCTGCAGCCTTTCCAGCCATACTTAGCATTCATCTCCCATGGTGTAGTTGCTGAGTGACTCCCACAACGTGCCATGTGATAAAAGTCCAGGTCAGGGCAGCTCTGACCCTGCTGCTGACCACCCAGAGCTCAGCGGGCAGAGAAAGACCAAAGCCTCCTATGACTGTGTTAGTGACAGACCCCGAGCCTCCAGTGCTGGGGACTGAGGTGCTACAGCACTGTATGGGCACTTCCAAGACCCGTAAGACTGTGTCTGTTCTACTCCTTGAGCAGTCTCTTCTCTGCCCAAAGAGAACAGAACTAATGCTGCACCTGCCTAAATTCTGCCTCATCAGAGCAAATGTGAGGATCCCCCAGCCCGGGGAGCAAGAGCACACAGCACCCCAGCCATGAGGCTGCTGATGAAGGAGGCATCCCAGAGCTGCTTGGGCACAACACACTGGGTTTAGAGTAAGACTGCTTGGCTGACTGCTCACCTGGCTGCTTACCCAGGAGGCAAAGAGGGAGTGTGCTGCTGTAGCAGACACAGTGGTATATCTAAGACAGGATTCTACTGGAAAGAGAGAGAGGAAGAGGGTCAGCTGCTGGGTTGTATTTCAACATTGCACATTGGTTTAGCCTCTTATCCCTTGCTCTGCGGCACACCCCCAGCACAAAGGATTTGACACCAGGTGATTATCTGAAACTGGAGACACATGATGTTGGTGTATCTCTGGTTACAGATATTATACCTAAGCATTTGCTCTTACTGATCATGAGCAGGTTGCCTTGTGTTTTGTTTTTTTTTTTCCTTACATAATTAATACAGTGAAATGAAAATACTGTCCACATAACTGTGAGGATGTCTCATGCACAAACACAACTATTATTCTGTTTTAAGCTGACAGTTGCATGAGGCAGTCTTCATTTTTAATTATTCATATCTTGAACATGGCATAGTTGCACATATCTGCTTGGGACTTCTCCGATTATTTGCTATTGTCTGTTTCTGGACTGAGGCTTCCCCAAGTTTGGAGTAGAAATATTCACCAGCTGCCTGAACTACACAGATGTTGCACATCTGTTTGACAGTGTTTACTATTTGCAGGACTCTTTTAAGTAAATAATGCTTTCAATCTGAACATTTGCCATCTTGGTCAAGATGGCTTCCCCAAGCTTTGCTTGTAGGACAGAAAGAAAGGGAAAAAAACAAAAAAAGAAGCAGGGAAGAGAGAAGCAAGCAGGTCAGAAAGGAAGAAAGATGGAGATGGAGAGCCACACTGAGCTGGACACTATCCCACAGTTTATTAACATGTGATTAGCATAATGAATATTCAGCACCATTATTATTTTATTGTTCCTCTTTGCATAGTATGTTAAGTATGAAAAGTTTTTTCTGTGGGTTTTTTCATTGCAAATTTGCCTCTGGAGAAATTATTTCTCCGTATCAGAAGAGTCTAACTAAGGATTAATTAAGGAAATAAAAAGAAAAATACATTGCAAGACTGTTCCTTGCATGTTTCATAAAATCCAAAGCCAAAAAATCTTGGTCATATATCTATGACTTACAGGGATCTGTTGACCTGGGTACTATTTTAAGGTATATGTGCCCTCCGAGTCTCTTCTTACCTTTACATGGCAGAAGTGCTACATTTCAATACGCCAATATCTGACCTACTGGTTAAATATATTTTGAAGATCATATAAGAGGTGGATATCAAACTGAAATGACACAGTCTTGGAGCCTGGCCAACTTCTGTGGCTGAAATGCAGATCAGCAGGAGCGTCCGCGCCCCTCTCAGCCTCATGATTTGCCCCTGGGGCAGAGATGGAAAGAGATGTGGGGAATTGCTCCTGAAAGCTCCTGGCTCCTGGGATGGTGGTGGGATGCCATGCAGCATGTCAGCTTGGCCAGGTTGGCTCTCCCCTGGTGCTGCCTGAGGGAGGCCCCCGGCACAGCCGCCCTGCTGCTGGGACCAGCCGTTGTTCAGTAAATCATCCAGACCGAGGCAGGAACAGAGGGGGGAAGGAAGAGGAACTGTAAGCATTGATTTATTTTTTTAAAAGCCCTGGCACTCTGGCTCGAGGTGCCTATGGCCCCACATGGTGACCTTTGGACTGCAGGATGCTGTGCCACCCTCCCATTGCCCACAGTGGGGTCACCAGCCACTCACCATTGCTGACCGCGATGCAGGGGTCTTCACCCTCAGGTTTGTTCGTAGAGGAGAGGAACCTGCATTGCATGGTGGTGGTGAAGCACATGGGCAGTTTTAGAGTGGGATTGAGGTGAGTGCATCCCATGTCCCTCATCCTGCTCCCCACTGTTGCCCCAGGTGGGAGAAGTGGGGGCCAGAGCTATACACTGGGAAGGTCTCTGGGCATTCTTCTCTTCAAATCAATGGGCACCTTTTTCTTTCAGGAGAAAAGAAAAAAGAGCAGAGGAGCAGTTTGCCAGTGGCAGCCGGGGGGGGGCCATAAGGGCCCGCTGCCAAGGCAAACAAGGAAGCCACCTGATGTGACTGGGGTCAGATAAGAGAGCCGTCACTTCAGGAGCAGGTGCTTCCTGCGCTGCGCGCCCAGCCCGGCCTGCTGCCCACTGCCTGCCTGCTGCCCCTGCCTGCCACAAGCAGGCACCCGTGTTTGCTGTGCTCCATCCTGTGTCTCTCTGGGAACGTGGGATCTCGCAGGGAGGGGATGGCCACATGCCACCGACATCAGTAATCATGAGGAGCAAATAAAGGAGTGTGGGTGCAGCAGGTAGCAGAGGGAATAGCTGGCTGAGAATGCTGGTCCTCCTGCCCTCCCCCAGGGGCAGTATTAAAGGAGATATTAAATAGGAAACCCAGAAGGTGTTTTTCCCTTCCCTGTGCACAGCCAAAATGGGAACACCAGCATTCAGGCAAGAAGTTAAGGTCTGACTGGAAGGTTGTGCAGCTATACTGTCACCCTATGCCATGGTCTGTAGCAAGAGGCAGCGACAGATCAGGGGCTGCATTTCTCAGCAGCCATATCCTCCCTCTCCCTGCTAAGAAATCCACAGCTGATAGGAAATATATGGGGAGAAATATGTTTGGGAGTGTATGCAGTGCAGCTCCCCCACAATGAGGGTATGTGATGTTATCCTCCAAGATATGGAAGAGAAGCAGGTCACAAAGAACAGCAGGTGTCATCTACTAATGAGTTTTTCTTAACTGGGCATAAACTGACTGATGATGGTCTTTTGCTTAACAAGTTACCGTTTTACCGTGTGACTTTCTAGTAGTAAGAGAAGACCCACAGTCTCCTAGAAATGGGCAGAAGGGCCCTCAGGAGGTAAATCTGGTTGCACCCATGACTAAAGGTGGGCTCTCAACTACTGAGATTATGCTTGAAAATAGTGAGAATGCATTTTCATGAAGAATGCTTACCAGTGGCTACAGGAGAACTCAAGGTTTGAACACCATATCTATTCTCCATCTCTATCACTGCGTTGCCTTACGAATTTGGGGAAACCATCTTTGCAAAAGAATGGTGATAAAATAATTGCCTACCACAATGTGGTAGTTTCAGACTTCACTGATTATTTAGTCCCTAGCACATAAACATGCAACTTGTTGTGAATGGGGGAGGGAAGTTTTTCAGAGGTGAATGGGTTAATGCTATAAAACTCTCTGAGAGCCATGGGTGATTAATTAGCACAAGATGAAGCAGTGGAACAGGGCAGAGCTAACAGAAGATTTGTATGTGAGGGGTCTCTACTGGCTGATGAGCAAGCAGATCAGAAAGGCCAGATGTAACCATTGCAAATACGATTGTACTTAGAATGTCAGAAATTTCCAAAACAGTCAGAAAGGCCATTGTATTCCAAATAGTGCTCAAATGCCACATCATTCGTGAAGCCCTGCATGTATTCCTCTGATCATGCAGGCACATCAATGGCATCTCTGCTGGATCATGTTTCCTACGGGGTTTACTTCAGCTCTAGAGCATGCTATTTGCCTTGGAGAGCCTCAGGGAGCCAGCAGTTTGCTCTATCAACCCATCAGCCATATCTGCTGTGTGCATCTCTTCCTTGGGGTGGGATAGCTAGCGCTGTGGCTGAATGTATGTTTTGGTATCAAGTTCTGCTTGAAAGACTTTCCCTCTGAAGGCAGCAAGTTCAGTCTCCTCTCTGCAAACAGCTTTAGGAGCATAAAAGCACACTGCACAGAAGAAAACTTCCAGAGGGCATGTTGTATAACACAGTACAGAGCAGAGGCACTTAAACAAGCTCCAAATGTATAAACCTTGGTCAAAACACAGTCTAAGGGAAAGAGCTTGGGGTTGACTCTGGGTAAACGGACTCACCTGAGATGAATGCCCCAGCTTTTTCACCCTAGGTCTGAGGAGAGCCTTCACCTCAGCCTTCTCCAGTCTAGCTTCCCAAGGCTGTCTCTTGCTCTAAACCTCTGATACTTAGGTACCTGATACTCCCCACTGTGCTATCTTCCCCTCAGTCTCTCCTTTAAAGAGTTGCTCCATGTATTATCTGTGGTCGCTTCCTTTTTGCTCCGTTCCCAAACACCAGGTCTATTCTTGGAACGTCCGGCTAGAGTGCTTGTATTGACGTCAAAATTACTCAACAGTTATTGTCAGGAAGGACTTGATTTGCATTTGAATAGGGTGGCTTTTTAATGTCTCAGAAATAAGATGCTGTTGGGGACAATGTTTGGAAAGATTCCCCAAGGTAAATGTAAGGAGGCAAATCGCATGCGCTTCTCTTCTTCTAAGGGCTTCTCCAGTGGAGTAAGAGTGGGGGCAAAAACAACCTGTGTGGAGTTGAAGAATATGGCTGCCTTGCCCTGAAACTCCTTTCCTGTACTCTGTCCTCAAGGCCTGTCAGTGAGGCCATGGTGCTGCTCTGGCTTCCTACTGGGTAGGAACTACAGGGCTCACAGTCCCCTCTTGGAAATACTGAGGCAAATGTGAGCCAGTCACATATGAATGTTCCTGAGGAGGAGGGGTAACAGAGGTTTGACAGGGATTTGCCTGTAAAATAAGTGACCAGCTTCTCTCTCTCTTTTGCCACCAAAAACTTGTGTTTGGATGCACATTGGTCAGCCTGTCTCCCATAATGGTCCCCCAGGTAAAGGACAGGATGAGGATCTGAAGTTCTGACAACAGGATCACTACTTCAAGACTCACATACAGGACTGTGAGGTCTTCTCAGCCTTTTGCAAGCCCGAGGAGGTGGTGTTATGTCCCTTGCTGTTTGCTGTGTGGCTAATGCCTCAGATGAAATCTTAACACCATGGTCTTGTCTGTGCATGAGTGTTAAGACAGCCAATTATCAGCATTTGGTGAATCTAATGAATGCAAGTCATAACTTAAAGCTTGCTAGGTATAAGAAATTGCTGCAGGGAAAGCACTAACTGAGCCTGTGGGACAGGACTCCAAGTTGTATTAAATCAGGCATTTTTTTACTATACTGCTGACTAAGTTTTACTGTATTCATATAGCTGGATGTCCAGTGCTTTTGTCTGTGTCTGTGATGGTAAACAGAAAGATTCTCACCAGCTGGAAACTGAAATGCCCCTTATTGATCAGCAGTAGGGAACTCAGTGCTGTTCTGCTGCTGCCAGTTCCCTGTGAGGCAGGTTGTGCATTAATTACAGAATTTTCTAAGTTGGAAGGGACCCACAAGTTACATCAAGTCAAATTCTTAAGTGAATGGCACACACCAGGATCAAACCCACAACCTTGCAACTATTGACACCATGCTCCAACCAAATGAGCTAGTCTCAGGGTTTACAGATATGCTCTCATATGGTGAAAAGGAGCATGGGGACACACAGGGTTTCATGAACTAATATCATCCTACTAAAAGCCTGGGCTTTAGTTTCACTAGTATTAGAAGTTTCTGAGGTGTGGAACTTGAATGGATGCTGCTTTTCTGCAGTGGCAGATACATACTGAGACTCGCCCAGGCAGCTCTCCTGCATGGTATACTCATTTTTAAGCAACTGTGCCAGTAGAGGCTGGGCTTTGGCTCTTACATGATCCCTTGATCCTGCTGTGCCTCATCTTTCCACCTGTGAGATGGGGATGACACTTCTGCCTGACTTCTTTAGAAGGACCTGTGAGGATTCTTGGACGCAAGTGTAATAGATACCTTGCAAGTACCTATGGCCAGCAGAAATCACTTTCAGGTGGTACCTGTGTGCAGCCTGAGATGTTATAGACAGATTTTCCCAGAAAGCAAACAGAGTGCTGAGAAGCTCCTCATAGCTGTCCTAGGGCTCTGCATCCTCCCCAGACATCCAGTTCCAAGGGTCTCCCTTGCTGGGTCTGCCCAGATCACATTGTTGAGGTAACCAGACTCAACTTTTCTATTCCAGCTCTTCCTTGCTCCTTACCCAGCCCACTTCAGCAATGTCCTCAGGGCAACAAGCCAAGGTCTTATTTTCAATCGTGCTCTTACCAAGGAGGATGTGAAGCTTCCCAGGCTTATGCTGATTGCATGTTTGTGCTGAACAGTTCCCTTGTTTACAGATAAACAGACCATGGTCCCATCCGTGTGCTGTGTGCAGAGCAGTGTGGGCTGGGCTGACCTTCTACTGCACCTCCCAGGTCTTCCGCTCACCCGCTTTTCCACCAGTGGAGGTATTGCTATGTCTGTTTTCCCTTCTGAGAGTCTCTGGGGATGTGAACTTTAAGTCCTGCCTAAATTGTGCAGAAATTGCTGGCAGAGACACTGCCTTGGCCTGTTGTCTAAGCCAGACCCTCCAGGCAATGTCCACAGTCAACATTGCCCATGAAAGTGGTGGGAGGGTGCCCCTGGCAGAGGGAGAAACTGTGTGCTCACAGGATCACAGGACTTCAAACTGCAGATGCCAGTGTAGACCTATGAGGGAGACCAAAATCAATGCCACCATTCAATTAGCAAGCAAGAGTCAATCAGCCTGGCTCACAGCAGCTGCTCCTTTGGAAGTCCCTCTGGCTTGGACAGCAGGGACACATGCCAAGGGGGCAAGCGGCAGGCAGTGTCTGTGCTCCAAGAAAGAGCCCTTCCTCTGGTGCCAGGAGGCTGTTAATGAACTTGTATGTGACTGAGGACACTACTGTGCTCGAGGGGAGCAGAGTATCACTGGCACACTGAGTCACCCAAGTGTCTTTGCTACCATTCCTTGCCATTCCTAGGTTAACTACTACTTGACTAGATGCCTTCAGGGTAGCTTGGTGAGGAAAATTCCTGTGGCAGGGGCAGAAGAGCACATTCCCAGCTAAAACCTCCATGCTCAGCCCAGCTTGCAGGAGAAGGATCCAAAAATGCTCGTGGAGAACACATCTGACTGGCTAGGCTCAATTCTCTCTTGCTGTGTCTCTACAACCATGTGCAAAATGCACACAGCTCCCCAACCTACCTCATGCCTACTGCCTGTTTTGCTAATCTCTACAGAGTCAGCAGCTGCAGACGCTGGGCGATGAGACATTGCACAGCCAAGGATATACTGTAGCTGGGAAACATTTACTGCATGTTAAACCGGAGCCTCTTCTTTTATTGCAGGCCAGAGATATTCTCATCCCTAACCTCTTCCTGTACTTTTCCATGGTAGCTGTGTGTTATGTACATGCAGGGCAGTGCTGTCAGACTAACCACACACAGCATGTCAGGAGGAGGTTTTGTTTCAATTACCCTCTTTAATGGCAAGATGTAGCTCTGGCTCAGTTTTAGTTGTAGAAAGCAGATGCAACCCATCCCAAAGGAAGAATAAGGCATGCTTCACCCCTCCGCTGTGATCAGTCAGCAGCAGGAAGATGGTGTGAGCACCCTGACTCATGGTTTGAAGATGGGAATAGGAACTGAGCCTAAATTCAGTTTAGTTCACCCAGCTGGGCCCAGTGACACTGCTATGAGGCGCCCCTGGGGTCTGTGCTGGTCTGGACACAGTGGGCTTGAGGAAAAGGTCATATTTCTAGGCCCCCAGCAAGGTCCAAAGGGGCAACACAGGGGGAAGTCTTCCTGCAGCCTGTGCTGGCACTGGCACTGGGGGCAGGGAAGTCCAGGCAGCCAGTTTTCTCTGCTACAGGTGGTGCTTTGCGTGCTGGGACAGCTGAGAAGCCTGACCAGATGAAAACCAGCAGGATGGCACTGGAGCAGTGGAAGGCATCCAAGCAAGCATACAAGGAAGACTGTAAGTGGTTGAGGGATGTTCACTGACATTTCCCATGCCCCAGGAGAAACCAAGAAATGCCCCAATTCTGCTGCAGCTGGCAATCCTCTGTGCATTTCCCAAACCTTCCCAACTAGAATTGCAAATGTGAGTTTGGGAATTGAGCAGTTTAATGTAATGTGCCAAAGCAAGCAAACTCAGCAAATCCCATAAAATAATATGTTGCATTGTTTTGCTTAGGAATGTGAAACTACCACCCAAGGGAGACTTCAAAACGCTGGAAGAAATTTTTTGTCTGTGGTTTGATAGCTCAGTGGTTGGCCTGATCACTTGCTTATCAAAAGCCTGAGGCTACTGGCAAGCCAGTGAAATTGTATGTATTAAACCACCTCAACATCTTGCTCAATGGAAGTCACGATCTCAAAGCCCGGTTATTTGCTTAGTGACTGCTAGTGTGAATCAGTTAATCTGAGCTCATTTGAGTGAGAAGAATAATGGTTGCATGAAAAAGGAGAATTAGACATGAAGGAAAAGAAGCAGTCTACTGAATATGCTGTTTTATAACAGTTGAACATGTAACTCATAACTGTGGAAGTGACAAAGATAAGTGTTCTGTGGAGTAATTAATTTATATAACAGTAACATGGACTGAAGACTGATGTCTTCAAAGGCTGCCTGATGTCGTACCAGCCTCCAGGTCTCTGCCCTGATGGCTCTTAATGAAGGCTTTGTTCTGTCAAGTCCTGGGCCACTGCTTGTCCTTCTCCAGCATAGCTCAGGGTAGGGATTCCCTCAACTGGTCTTTCTGGCTATCCAATGCCTTGGATGATGCTAGTATTTTAACTTTCCAAATTCACAAGGAAGGCTAGCGAATGATTTCTTACGAGCAACAACAATGAGCGATTTCCTTCATCCTGTGCTCTTTGATGAATGTTTTTAAAAATGCGGTCAGCATCTGATCTTTCAGGTCAATGTTCAGCACGTTTTTCCTTTAATTTTGCCTAAATCACTCCTTTGCTGCCGACAAGAAACAAACTGTGCAAAACTCCGAAAGGCAGCTGGACGTGTGTCACATTCAGCCTTTCTCGGTATCCTGACTACAGCAGCATTCTCCCAGTTTTTATAAACTTTTTCTCCAATGGCACTGAAAGGCACGATGGTACAATTTACTGGTGAATCCACCATCAAAATCTTTTCAACAGGCCTTCAGCTAGTGCATTTAATTTTTTGTCTTGCATCTCCCACATCTCTGCTTGTAGTGCAAGCTATTTCCCAGGCACTAGTCCTTTTGCATCTATATGCTTGGTGTCTCTTGTGCATGCTCTCCCTACCTCTCTTTTTTGACTTTATGGTGTTATTAGTGTCTCTCCTTGTTCATTATTAGGGAATCACTGTAAACATTTCTGCCAGAAACAAAACTGGATGAAAAAAGTTCTGAAAATGTTTTAAATTTTGTGTGTGCAAGTGATGATTAATTAAAAATAAAGATTCACACAGCAATCTGAGTTCCAAAATACTCTGTGGGGTAGGTTTCCCAAAATTCTAATGAAAACTAGATAAAAAACCTACATCTGTTTTACCTCACTGGGAGGTGCTTTTGAAGTTCCTGAGTCCATGCAGGTCAGGCGCTCTGGACTGTTCTGACCTGCTCTCCTCTCTCATGGTCTGCTTTAGTCAGGACAGACAAGCTGGGCTGTGTCTGGCTCTGCTCTTAGTTGTTTCATGAAGCTGAGAGATGAGGAGTCCAGAGCATGCTTTGACCCACTCAAACCCTTCAGTCCCTTCAGTTGCATCTAGACATATTTCAGATTAGTAAATGGGTTAGTGGTTGGGAGGTTGGTGCATTCACTTCATGCAAGAACCTGAATCCAAATCTCAGTTTCACATGCATACCTGTTCTCATTTTTGTGTTGAGGCAAGAGAAAGGAAAGAAGGAATTGGATTTTTTTCTCATTACCTTTTTTCCAAAGGTCTCATCTTTTTGCTGACACAAATAAGAATAATAGCACTTTTTGAATGCACAAGAATGTGAAAAACCCTGTCTCCAGTTCACACCTGCCGCTGGGAAAATTGTATTACTCTCAGCTTCCTCAGCAGAGCGTTAAACTTCTGTAATGGCCTTGTCTTGTCATCTCTCACACTGGTATTACTTTACCCTTTCAAACAGGGATTTTTCTACCTCTCTTTCCTGAGCACTCCTCCTAGGGCTTATTTTTTGACTTATTTCCTTGTATTCACTGAGCCCCCTGTATTTTTAGTCATCTCTGCTTTCCCTTTGCCTCTTGGGAAACCATGTAGACTTACCAAGCTGTCACTGATGCTGTCATGCAGGAGGAAGTGTGACACATGATGAGGTCTTGCCGACTTCTTGAAGTGGCTTCAGGTCTCGCAGCAGCTAAAAATTGTCACTTAGTCTGATTTCAAATCATTGTCCCAGTGTCCTGTCTATTGACCTTTTTCTAGCAGTTTTTCTGGAGGTTTGAAGTCTTTTATTGCACTTAAATTTCATTTTCAGTTTTACTATATGTAACCTGCAGACTCTTCTGAACCCAACTGACGGTGAGCTCTGATAACCTGGAGAGCTGATGTAAATCTATTTCAGTACATGAATGACCAGTCTGGGGCCTGCCTGCTCCATCTGGAGAACTCCAGGCTAACCCTGCTGTAGGGGTACATTTGGGGAAAGCAGTGCTTGACAAGACATGACATCCTTCTAGACATACTTGTCCCGTGTCTCCAAGTCTTTTGTGCCAGTTTGCTCATAGCATCTTCATCTTTGTAATTTGTGTTCCTATTACCAAGCAGGTGCCCAGCTTAGGAATATTACCATTCAGGTTATGCACCAGGCTGTAGGCTTGGTTTCTGAGCTCATTCTCAGGCTTCCTGTGTGCCATATTCAAAATGGCCATTTTGTTGAAAATTCTGGGAAATCTAGCTCAGAGTACAAGTTAGCTCCCCATCCATGATCAGCTTATTGCCTTGGAAGCCCAAAAGAATGCTGAGCCGTATGCATAGTGACTGTCTTACCTCCCAATAAATTATGATTTTTATTTTTTTCATTTTTTAATCACATCAATATTCATTTACTTGTGGGATATCAAGATCTGATGCTTTCCTTTCTGGCTTCACTGAATAAGCAAAGTTTGAATAGGAATGGAGACAGCCCTCCAAAGTCCTCTCCATCCCTAGAGGAGATTGTTGCATGTAGGAACTGAAGTCCACAACAGGGGCCCCAGTCTCCGGGAGGCAACACCACCAGGGGCTCTGTGAGAGCACACTGTGCCCAAAAACACAGGTGGGAAAGGAAATCCCACTCCTGTTGCTGCAAATGCAATTCTTTTGAGAATTCAGCACCTCGACAGTTAACACTGCATGTACAGTTCACAACCTCCTGGTACCTTCCAAGTGTGGCTAATCACTCACAGCCCTCCCCAGACCTCCTGCCATTGACATGGCCTTTCTCTTTATAGCTCTGCTAGAGCGTGTTCAAGTTTCTGTCAGAACCAGAAACATGCCACACGCTGCTCTAATCCCTTTAGCAGTGCACAGACACAAGCAGCTCTCAAATAAAAGGGTGAGTGCCACCCCTGAACTTCGCTAATTCGTCACAGTCAACAGGATTTTTTCCCTCTCTTTCACAGCACAACAGTAACTTAACAAGCCTTTGATGCGCAGGCTGGTCCCTGTCGCATCTACAGGCTGATGAAAGTGCTGAGGGCAGCAGCGGACAGGGGGTGCTCAGCCACAGAGTGAAAACAAGCTTCCCTCTTAGCTGTCCCCATCATCCCACATCAGAGGAAGAAAAGGAATTAAGAAAAAAAGAAAGCATGAGGAAGACCTCTTTCCTAAACCACCTCATATCATCTCTCTAGGCTCCCTCTAAATGCAGTTTGGGTGCTTCTGTATCCTACAAGGCAAGAGGCCACCCACTTCACTCCTCCGTCCTCTGGCAGCATGGCAGGGAGTAAAGTGTCCTCAGTCTGGTTCTGTCATCCTGGCAAAGCAGTCAGGCCTGGGACTCCCCAGGTCATCCCTGTTAGGTTTACAATTTGTAAACGCTTAGACAGATGGGCCTGGCTAGTTCCACAGAAATGCCATACAGGATACAGCAGGGGCCCTGCTGAGCAACATATTTTTTCCTCTGCGCCTTGCAAATTGCAGCGAGCTGTGAGTATGAGCAGGATTTTTTTTCCTCCTGTGTTTATGAAATCTCTCTGCCATGGCTGGTGAAGAAGGGAGAGCTGAGTGTGCCTTGGGTCTCAGCACGAAGGTGCATGCTCAGCTTGGAGCTGCTTCTCAGGAACGTGAAATAATGTGGCTCACAAATTCAGACAGTGAGTCCCTTGTGTTCAGTGATCCAAAAAAAGCTTCCTGAAAGTAGAAGGGAGCTGTGGGCTCACTCTGCCTGAAGTCCTGCAATAGGTCCCATGATTTGTATGGGTGTTTGTGGAAATATATGTTCATCAGCTCTGAGTAATGGATGTGATATCCAGGAGGCCAAGATTAGCTCTTATATGAGGCCACGCTTGAAGCCCCATCTGCGCTACTGAAACCAGTTCTGCTGACCCTCATCAGCTGCCAGTCTTTGCTGTCTCCTTTCTGCTTGGCAAACCCTTTAGGCTTGTATAACTCCTCTCACTTGCCCATGAGCCTCAATGGCTTTAGGATGAAGACAGAAGGTGAAGCTCAAGAGCAAATTTCCCTGTGGGTTAGGGAAAGAGAGAACAAATAGTGAGATTAGAAACTTCCTTGAATGAAATGACTACTCCCACACCAGGTCTCAGCTTGCCAGGGTGTCCCTCCTGGGGTATTTGGTGCTCCTCACAAATGACAGTGACGATGGGTGGCAGTACTTGCTCGGCAAATGCCATGGCCATGCTGTACGTGTGCCACAGGAGTGGCTGTGAGCCTGTTGGGGTGTGTGCACTGAGAGTCTCTGTAGCACCCAGGAACCAGTGGCAAGGGTGGCTTAGGTGACACATGCCGGTATCTCAGAAACAGCAATGAAAGTTCCACTTTCAAGCACTGTCAAGTCCATTTTAAGGATCTAGAAAAGATTGTGCACACACACGCTATGTTTATTAAATACACATACAGTTAAACACAAGTCAGGATGGCTCTTTTCCTTTCAGGATGGTGACCCTGGTCTAGGGAAGCTGATGAAACCTTACAGGAGGGACATCTGAGTCATGAGAGCTTCTCATGGAAACTTACTTCCTGGCCTCCTTTTTGCTGTGTCTGAGAATAGGAGATGAACTAAGACATGGTGGAGGGAAGCTGCAATAGCATGAGCTCTCTGAAGCACGATAAGCAGTTTTCATTCCTATAAAACATGCGGTCTTCCAGTATCTACAGTGTTTCCTGCTTCTTCTTTATCCCCTTTGTCCTCCTCACTCCCACCCCTGCTCAGGGAGCAACCTGTGGTCTTTGGTCACACATCCATTCAGTAACTTGCAAAGTCCCATCATTTATAATTCTTAGACACACAAGCTGCCACTTTCACATACGGAAATTCCCAAAGGTCAGAGAAGGGAAATGGTTAATTCCTTTCATTCAATGCCTAACCTCCCCCCTCATCCCCCACTTCCCTCCCCCACCCTGTGTGAACAGGAAGCTTGAAAAGGAAAAGCTTTCTGAATCCAGCAGCTGGGAATGGATGAATCCTGGAACTTTATGCTGCAGAAGCTCAGAGACAACAATAAAGGTTTCCCCACCATCCAAAGAGCAAGTATATATATAAAAAAGAGTTATCTCTTCAAACAAACACATGGGGGATGGGAGGGGTCAAAATCCCAGCAGGCAAGTAGTGAATTGGTTAAAGCTCTAGCAAGCACCTGGAGACCTAAGAGCATTAGAAGGCCAGTAAACTGGAGAAGCTGGGGAGAAGCCTAGCTAGGTGATGTTCATACAGGTGTGATTTACCTCTTGCTAATGTCTTGTTTGCACTGCTGAGAGACATGATTCCTCTTTCAAGTGCTAAGTGACATGGGGAATGGTTCTGAAGGTAGCATGCAGGGATGTTTTTCTCTTTGTAACACCAGCCCCAGACAGCAACATCTTACATCCCTTTCAGATGGGGAATTTGGGGTGGCTAAAATCTGAGCTACCTTTGGACTTTTGCCAACCTGAGTAGGAAGATGGGAATGAGGATGATTTGCTTAGAAAGTACCAGAGTGCCCGCCAGGACTGACGGGAAGCCAGACTTGTGCCCCAAGGAGTTTACTCGCTAATTGAAAGCAGAAGCCTGTTAAAACAACTTTCCAAGAGTCTGACACTACAGAGCACATGCCCATGCTTTTGACACGTGGTAGAGATTCTTAGAGATCCTTATGGAGGGTGTTAGGATGCCACAAAGTTTCAATGAGTAATGTGAACAAATAATCATCTGAGAGGCAAAGATAACAAGCTCAGTCACGTATGCAGCACTGCGGGTCAATGAATTTGGCATGAATAATTTGGAAAATATCCTCCCACTTTCAGAGCACGTAGTCCCAAATCAAGGGTCTTTGAGCCTGATGGTCAAAAGGAGCTACTAAAGTTACTCTTGTGCCCTCTCTGTGAGTGTCCACATGCAATTGCCCATATGCAAGCAGGAGCAACCTCCAAGAGAGGTATGAGACCAACCTGCATCTTTATAGGAATGCAGATGCTTTCAGTGGAGTTTCACCGTGCTGTGACTCGGACCTGCTGCAGCATGCTGCAAACCTTGGCACCATGACCCTTAGGCTAACTCAAGCATAATCAGTTGTAGGTTTTATCTGAGTCTGGATTAAGGTGTTGTATATTCTGTAGACTGCCTCCAGATACAAGCAGGAGCAACGTAGCCTGGAAGCTTTACCAAAATTAACTAGTTTTAAAAGCCTTCTTTAGGCTAGCTAGGGTGAGCACTGGCAGTTATGTTGCAACAGGAGAGGCAGGGACCTAGCATTTTATTTTCCTGCTGATTTAATGAACAATCTGTTCCATGGGGTTGTGAAGAACTCAGGGCTTCTTAGAGAAAGGATGTACCTGGAGAGGTGCTATTCCCAAACTGGAGGGCACAGCCCACCTGAAGGTTGCCCTGTTGTTCACAGCATTTTGCTCTTTCACCTTTTCAAGACCTCAGGAAAATGAGGGGTACGAAAGCTACCTTTATTCAGCCTGCATGACATGTACAGTAAAAAACAGATGCATGCAACCATTGCCATCAGCAGCACTTAAGTGTAATGACCACCTTATCCTGTGAAGCATGGGGTCCTGTTGCTCGCATATTTATGACAGGCTTCCATAACTGGAGGAGGCAATAGTAAAAAACAGGTGATCCAGTGGCCCAGTTATACCATCCCTCTGCATTTGTAACCCTAAATCTCCTTCTCAGCTATGCAAAGTCATGTTTGTACTTGGCTCACAGTGAAATTCATCACAGTCTTCAGATATTTCCCCTTTTGAACTTTTGGATATTCTCTCCTGTTTACAAATCCGTGTTACTTGAATGCTGCCACTGCTAGGATGTGATACAGGGATGGGACTCTCAGACCTGCTGTGTCTCAGTGGACCCCACCCTGGACTCTCGTATGGGCCATGCCAGACAGCCCTGATGCCATCTCTCCCACCACTGACAGAGTGGAAAGGGACTTTGGCAGTGCCTGCTCCCCTCCAGCATGCCCTGGTTGGGGTGGCCCCTGGGACTGTGGCCAGATGGCATAGCTTAAAGCAATCCCACCCCAGCCCCAAGGCACTGCTGGCACCGCACCAACCCGGGTCAGACCACAGTGAGTCCCTTGCTCTGAAAGAGCTCTCAGGCTGGGAACCAGGAGCACATTTTACCTCGCTGCAGACCCCCTCAGTGCAGCAATGTCTCAGGGTTTCCTCCCCACCACAGCTATTACAGCATTTACTTGTTTCCCTCGCACTGAGCACTAACTGACACAAACCTGTGGTTACTGGTCTGCGTGCTCTCCCATTCCCTTGCCCAGTGCATTGTTTTCCCACCCGTCCACCAACTCTGGGTCCATCCATCCATCTGCAGTGTTGGGATCCACAGTCTCTGAGGGCAGGCTGTGTCCTGCTGTTTTTAAAGGGGAAATAGTAAATGCTGCCTGAGTCACTGTTGATGTAAATACCACATCATATTTTACAACTGCTCTAAGGCAAGGCTTCATTAGTAGTATTTTGCGATCTGACTTTAGGGATTGCTTTCTGAAGTTTTCCTTTTTTTTTTTTTTTTCTCCCCACTGTCTTGTTTGTAACATCCCCTTTGAACTTGTGACAATAAAATTTCCTTCCCCACTGATTTAGTCCTTTTCCACTTGGCACGCATGAACATTTTCCCTGCTGTTTCTATGGAACCAAAGCCCCCATGAGTCCCTTTTGTTTACTTCCTTGCAAGTAGCCGAGCATTTTGGTGAGGTCAGAAGGAAGGTGCATGGCTCTGGGAATAACAAGAGTGATGCTGCCAACACCAATAGGCTGTTAAATTAACCTGCCTTGACACCTCTCCCTTTTTCAGGCTCTCACTTTAAAGATACCAGGGTTTATGTATTTCTACTGACCAACATACTTCCTGATTTCAGCTGGCACCCAAAATGAGAGTACCAAAATACTATCTGAAATTCGTAACATTTGTGCAGTAGCTAAGCCAGTGAAGATAGGAATCTAAAAATACCTCTCTTCAGGAACAGGTCTGATTAGCTTTGGAATACAGGACTCCTGTTGTGCCCTCTCTGGGACAATATTGTGGCACTGTCTGGGTATGTTGGGTCAGCTTGTCCCACCACCACCACTTCTTCACAGAGGCTCACCAAGCCCAGGGACCAGGAAAGCAGCTCATACCACCTTCAGATATAAACAGCTATTTGTTTTGGGGAAAGGGGGAAGATAAAATGGAAATGTTTTTCTGAAGCATTGCTGGCTGTTACTGGAAAGGGAGCATCCAATTTTTAGGGTAAGTGATTTGATTCTATGTTTCAGATGCTTTGCTTCAAAATGATCTTCCCTCTGCAGACAGCAGGTGCTGCACACCGAGGTGGCACCTGGGACAGGACCCCAGGACTCAACACAGATCAATGCTGCTGGCTGAGCCACACCAGGCACTACACTCCTGGGTTAGGCTTGATCAGTTTTATCCTTAGATTCATCCAGGAGAGATCACTGAGTAGAAATAGTCCAAACAGGATGAATGGGAGGAAACACGTAATTTCAAATTACTTCTGCCATCTGAAATGATATGTAATGCTGGACACTGAGAAAGTGTTAAATAGTCAAGTGGGTCTCAGTAAAAGAGGTGAAGTGAAATTGGCTGCTAGCAGCCTGCAGGGATGATGGTTTCTCCACCGCTGTACCAGGTGGCTGCACAATACCCCATGATTAGCACCCACCAATCCCCCCTGTCCTGCTGGCTAGCAGGGGACCCCTCACATCAGTTTGGCTCTTCTTACACAGCAAGGTCTTTATTAAACATTCAGGGTGGAGAAGGGGCAAGTGTGTGTGGTGTTTCTTTGTCTCTGTTTGCAGTGCTGAACAACGGAGTGATGCCTGGTTTGCAAATCCCCAAGCAGAGGCAGCTGTTAAAACCTGGCTAGTTTTAGCCACTGCTATAATTTTTAGAATGTCATTTTAGCTTTTATCCCAATTGCCCTCATTCTTCTCTTCACACACACCTCAGATCTCATCCCTGCTTGCATTGAATGCAACTGAGAATGAGCAGTTGCCCATGGGAGCCCGGTCCCCTATATTTAGGATATCCTTCCCTTCTCAGATCATCATAAATGAGAAGCAGCTTGGCTGAAATGAATGCTTTAAGAAAAACAGTGACAATTTTAAAGGTCCTTGTGCTACCTTTCCTCTGCAGACCAAACCAGGCTGAGATGTGCTGTCTCCCAGAGGGACATGGGTGTGGGAGCAGATGTGCTGCCACTGCCAGGCTGGATCCCTGCCTATAGAAGCAGCCTGGCATGAAGCCAGTTTATCTTCACTAAGGACATTGCCTGGTCTTTTCAGTTTGTGTTTCCATTTGGAATATGCATATGTTTCACTAAATACAGCGAAGAAAGCTAAATGAAAACATTTCTGTTCATGTCCTTCCTCACCTCCAGCTCTCCTGTCCTTCCCACTATCCTCATTTTTTAAAGTGAAGGGAAAGAGAAATAACTTGAGAGAAAGCAGAACACTCTCCACCCTTCTGACTGCAATGTTGATAAACATTTTTCATTAAAAATCATCTTAGAAATAGACATTTGTTTTGACAATAAAGAAAACTCTTACTGTCATGTGTTGTGCTGAACCCCTTCTCACCAGGGAAGAAAAAAGGACATATGAAAATGCTGGTTATTGCTCTTCAGCTTATTATATGCTCTTCAGCTCTGCTCCAGGGACTTTTTGACTGCAGCCAGGCAAACTCAGCTTCCCACCATCCATGGAAAGTTCTTAAAGGTGGACAGGGGATGGAGTTCCATACAGGACTTACCAAGGACATCCATGCCAGTGTCATTTTGTTTACAGCCAAAAAGGGCAGCTTGCAGAGAAATGTCCACACTACATCTACAGTAAAGTAGAAGCAGAGACGTGTTGTGTGTAAACTAATTGTGCAGGAAACTCGAGGTAACTTTGGTCCTTCTGAACCCAAGATCTACAGATGTATAAAGGATGAAGCCTCATCACAACATGCACAACAACTGAAGATTTCCCTTCTCCGTGATGAAGACCTGATTGAACCACTGTCTCCAGCCTGCCAAGAGCAAGGTGTGCTGGCAGAGCATTGCCACACACTGGTCTCTTCTACCCAGCAAGACTCTGTGTTCTGGAGAAGGATCCCAAACCTACCAAAATGTTTCTCTGAGTTGGCATATGCATCTGATGTCATGAGGCTTCTTAATTTTCAGGGAGTGGCACACCTGCCAGGATTGCAAAATTGAATTTCTTCATGCAGCACTCACTTCTAATCACAACTGTCTGAGCAGTGTCCTGCACAGAGCCATAACAGCAGGCATGGTACAGGAGCCTTTACTCCTACAATCAGTGGACATGAGAAGCGATAAAGAAAAAAATCTCCCTTTGAGAGAACAGTGAGTTGGGCCCACCCCTGTTGCATACATCAAAATGGTCCTAGAAGAGGAATTAATTTATTCATGAATAACAATCCAGTATTTTGGCCTTAACATTGTCATCTGGCTAAAAGCTGGGATGCTCAGATATAACATATCAATAGGATCCTCATCCCATGGTCAAGTACTGCATTGCTGAAAAACAATAAGGAAAATGCAATAAATATAAGCTCTACAAAGAGAAGCTGTGGCTGAGGTAGATGAAAAGGTAAGAAAGCACAGGGGAGGGAGGGGGAAGATGTCTCTGAAATCTGATCTTTGCTAGATCTTCCATATGACACCTGTGCACCGAGACTCAGTTGGACACAAACTGTGAGGCGTCAAGTTCATCCAGATTAACTTCAGAAAAACACGATGTTCAGTCCTTAAAGATTAAAGTAGTCTGGTGATGGAAATAGGAAACTGCAGAAGAACAGACTAATCATGTTGCTTTGTATTAGCTCTTGCAAGAATATAGCAATGAAAGACTTTTTACTTCCTGAGTTCCTCAATATACTTCCTTTTACCTAATGTCTTTGTTATGCGAATACAATTTCTGTTCCCATGAACAAAGAGGATGCTTTGTTTTGGTTTCCAAACCTTATTGGGAAGGTGGGTTTACAGTTTAATTAGTAATTACATTGAGGTCTGGCTACTGTGAGATGGAAATTATTTCTATTTTTCTGCTCATAGTCCCCAAAATCCTACCTGCTGGGTAGAGTGAGGCAAGAGGGACAATGTTGGCATTGTCTGGGTACCTTTGGAGTATAAGGCTTATTTTTAGAAATGACATCACTATTAACAGACCTAAATCCAAGTGACTTTCTCAAATGATTAAGATCTGATCCTTAAAGACAATCAGATGATTCATTTTGAGCGAAATCAAGGGGATTACATACTTACATGTCTTTTTATATGGTTAGACATAAGTCCCTCTTGAGAACAGAGCACAAACTAAATCACATAGGCACTCTTGCAAGCAGAAGTTGAGAAGCCTGATGCCGATCCCTGTTGTATCGGCATGAGGCCAGAGTAAGCGCAGCAAGGAGTTGGACCAGAGATAAAGTTGAAGGGAGGAAGTCCAAAAGCTTGTTTGTGTTCTCCGGAAGGCAAGCATAACTCACTAAACAAATGTCAGGAGGGGTCACATCCCGCTCTCCTAGAAGCCAGACAGAATTAACCTGAGAAGAAACCCGTGTCAGAGGTAAAACAGAGGAGGCTGAATTTTAAGAATATAAATGGATGATTAAGTGCATAAAAACAGGAGGTAAACATCCAGAAGCTGCTGCATTGGGTTTTGCCCCTTGAAAACTGTGTTACTTCTTTACAGAACATGCATACATCTCAAAGGGTTTCATTTGCCAGCCTGTCTTTGCAAATGAGTTTCCCCCACAGGGCTCCATGGAACATACACTGTCTAAATCCCTACAGCAACCAGGTGCTGGAATTACAGCATTTGTGTCTGAACAACTCTGTCTTCTGCTCTGAGCCCCTTCCAATGCTTTGGCTCTCCTGGGCATGTGCACCTGCCTGGCCATTACCCTTGCATAAACCCTTCTGCACCTGCAGTGGCTTTCTTGCAGCTATTAGCCCTTTGAACTGCTTCAGGGAGAGCAAGGTAGCAGCCTTCCATGGGGATGGCTGATACCGTAAAGCTGCTGTGAAAGTGCAATGTTCAGAAGGGGAGGCAGCAGCAGGGCTGAAGGAGAAATCCACTTCCATACGACATCACAAGGCAAGAGCATTCCAGCCTGGGGAATAAGGCCTGTCATCCCCACAGCCAACCCCACTGTCAGGGACCTACAGAGGACGGGAGAAAAACTATTGCATTTATTTGTTTTTTCCACCACCATTGAAGGAGAAATAGCTGGTGGAAGTGTCCCAGATTTCCTCAAGAGAATTGTCTGGTTGGTGCTGCATGCTGGGTGGAACTGCAGCTGGAGACAGAATGTAGGAAATGTAGACAAGGTGACAGCTGTGGGCAGCGCAGGTGAGGACTGAGACTGATCTTGATACCTTGCTCTTGTGCTGACTACTCTGCAGGACTCATTTTGTGTTGTTATACTGATGGTTTCATACAAACCCATTTGTTGTAGAGGGGGGGGTTCCCCAGATGTTGTGATGTAAAGGGTGGGTATCTAAAACAGTTAATCTGTTTTCTAGTTATCTTTAACTGATTATCTATCTCTATGTTGTCAGCTGACCTAGTGATCTCCTGCATCATACCTAGAAGTATCACTGAGGCAGAGTCATTCAGATTGGCTGGTTGATCCAGCAATAGAACTAATTAAAAAAAAAAAAAAAAGAAAAAAGAAAAATAATTCTGTTGGTTCTTTCTATAGCCTCTAGGATTGCAACTTTCAGTGCAAGGGAGGTACCAGGAATGCATGGCGAGGAGTAGGCAGGAAGAGCAGGACCACCCTTTCACCAGCAGCCCATGGTCAGATCTGATTAAGCCTAAATGGGAAACTGCACCCTGAGGGTCAGCAGATATTATTTCTGGTCATTGCACAGCCCCGTTGTCCCCATTGTTCACGTCTATTTTGCATGGGTGTAACCCTCCTGGTAGGAACACAGTCACTTCTGCAACATCTCTACAGGTCTTGGAGGGAAGCTGAGGTTCTCTAATTTAAAAGCACATCATCCTCCCAGGGTCTGAGCTTTAGCTCTAAATTGTACAGAGGATCAGCTGTGAACAGGGTCAACGTGATCTAGATCAATCAAGCCATCCAGAAGAAGGAAGCATTATAAAAGTCACATCCCAATAAATAATAAGTTTCAAAGAAGGAAAACTTATGAGCATTGATAAGGAAACAAGCTCTGGGGTAAAACAATCAGAAACATTCTTCAGCAAATTGCAGCACCTATACTTTGTCTACAGATGGTTTTATTCAGGTCATGATGCACTGTCTATCTTGTACATAAGAGCAAAAAAGTGAACCATCAGGATGAACTGAGAAACCACTCTGTCCTCAATTCTAGCTGACAGCACGAGTGATGGTTTATTTTCATTTCTGTATATTTCATGTCCTCCTGGTCAATACTCATGACAATAAAAGCCTGAAGAGGAATTTAAGCAATAAAGCAGTCAGACAATAGAGGAGGGGTTAGGGTCCCCTTACTGACCAGTTCCAGGGTGTTTGCTGGTGGAAGGGAGGTGCCGATAACCTGGGCAGATATTCAGGCTTCCGTTTGTTTTGCTGCCCCACTTAATCCTCACAGTGCCTGAAGCCAGCAATGCTTCAGTTAGATTAATGAGCTGAACTAACACAAACCTGCAAGCTCCAAGTACACGCTCTCCTGTTTGACACTGTGAGGTCTACTACTAAGAACTGCAAGGTTCAAATACAGGTTACCATCAGGAACCCCTTTTTTTTTGCTTTTGTTTTTTTCTGCAGCGATGAAGGAGAGACTGTGTGCTGAAGCCCGGGTGATGGGAGACTGTGTCTCTCCTTGAGTTGGGCACAGAAAGGGCTGAGCTTATTCAGGTTTTTGCCTGCTGCTTTCACCAGAGTCTCTGTTCCCAGCCAAGGAAATGAACAGCAATTCAGGTGATTTCAGGAAGAAACCACTGGAGGAACCCAGGGCAGAAAAGCATCGTCTTGGCCTTAAAAGTCTACCATTAAGTGAAAACATTTTTCATTTTGAAATACCTGTTGCTGTTCACTCATAGTAATAAAATATTTTCTCTGCATTTTGGTTATTGTATATTATATTATATTATATACTAAGAGGGCCAAATCTCCCCCTTCCTGGGTAACTCAAGACCTTCTGCTCAGATATTTTAGGAAATCAGGGCATTAAAAACTCATGAAGAAGAAAGCTGAGTTACAAGTGAAAGAAGAAGGGATGTGAGGAAAGGCTGTGAGTAAATAAAAAGCCATTTTTAAGATAGGCAAAAAAAAATTGTCTCAAGGAAGAAAGGGGGAAAGGAGAGGAAGGAAAAGAACTTCACACCTACCAAGTGTATATATTAACCCTGCACTCTCTGAAAAGCATAACTTCTCATCAAAGCAAAATGAAGGGCTTATGGCTGAGCTGAAATGAAGACACCCACTTCTGAGATAGGATTCTGAAAAGTGCCAGTAGAGTTAACTGCTCTTCATGCCAACAGGGGTGAAGAGAGACTGACTGCAGTGCAGGAGTCAGATAAACAGATGAACAGGACAGGAAAGGCAACTCCAATAGTTGAAGAGCCAATATCAACTAATTTTGACAATAAAAAAGATTATCCCAGCTTGGCAAGATTGCTATGATGCTGCAGAAACTATTTCTCCAGTTTGAAAGTTCAATAGAAGGGAGCACAATACCTTTCCTCTCTAAATAGGTCATTATCTGTGGCAAAGCACTGCCAGGTACTTTGTTACTGAAATCTTCTTGCCTAAAATGAGGGACCCAAATCCATGAGAATAGAAAATGGCTTCTGTCACACCAAATGTTTCACCTACACTCAGGGTGGGAATTTCCAATTGTCCTGGATATGATTTCCATGCAAGCGTGCTCCATCTGCCATATCTACATTGAAGAGGACACTCATCTGTGACCCTGTCACTTTTATGTGGTGCCCACAGGACGTGTGCCTCATTAAGAAATGCCTGGGGCCAAAATTCTGGCTCCTCTACTGCCTTTCAGCTACCTGATGAGGCTGCAAAGGGGCTGGGGAGGCAGCTAGAGAGAAGGGAAACAGCCCAGATTCCTCATAACTCAGGGACAGGAAGGTACCAGTAGCATGAGCTTAACCAGAGCTACTCTGGGGCTCAGTAAGGCCATGATGGCAGGTAGGACTGCGGCAGCTGCAGCTAGATGTGTTTTATGTTACCCACACAGCTTGTTAGGAGAAGCCTGTGAGCCACTATGGTGGGACATTTCTGCCTGCTCCCCATCCAGGCTGGTGCACACTCCCCCAGAGCTCGTCCCTCCTGAATCCCCAGGGCATGCATTACCTACAGCTTGCAGATTTGACATGCCCAGCCCTAAGGAAGTCACAGAAATGAGAAGCTGGGAAAGCATTACAGCCTCACCTCTCACCAGCAGGGAAATCCCAGGAGTTTTGAAAAGAGTAAGTAAGAAGAAATCCTCTGACATCTCGTGAGTTTTCTCCTCCCTTGTAAATTCTTTGCTTGTAGACTTCTCCAAAGCTATGAAAATCTGTGAGACTGCCTTCTGATAGAGTAATAAAGGAAACTTGGGGGAATTTCCCCTGTCATGCTGAAACTCAGGGACCATTTAGCGTGTTATGATTTGGCAAATGTGACTGTAAGAAAACAGCTCCTTCTCTTCACAGATGAGCCTCAGCTCACTGCAATTTCACCACAGCCAGGAGTCTGAAAGAAATTGAAACGTGAGGCAGCTCAAAATTTTCCTACAAATGGAGCACTAGCATCATTGGCCAGTATCTCTTATTTGCGCTACTGTAAATCAAGATATATATTTATTGCAGATAGGACGAGGAGCTGATACGGAAGAAGATCAAAGCCTGGATATAACTAACACAAGAAGCTCCATTTATGTCAGCCAGAAAAGGGTGTCTTTGCCTGGATATTGTGTTCAGGGTTTTCTATGTCTCTGACGTTTTATTTTCCTTTTCCTAACCATAAAAATTATAAAATGAGATTGACATAAAGATAAGAGGCAAGTAAAGCAGTGCCCTGAGTGAGCTGAGTGTTGGTACTGAATACCTGCCAGCTCTGAAATTCCTTCCCCTTCCTCCTCCTCCAGAACAGAGGATCTTTAGCGCAGCAATGGAAGGCAGTGCAGTAAGTGTTGCCCTGGGCCCTGTACGTCACCTGCCCCTGAGACACTACAGAAAAAAAGACTTTTCTCTGAGACCCAGCTGCTTTATGAACCTTGTTTTGCTCTTGAACAGCACTGTGGATACTTGAAGCAGCAGATGAAGGCAGTGGAGTTAAACCTGCACTAGACCCCTGATGGCAAGGGTTGAAGCCCACCCTTCACCATCGCAGGGGAGGCAGCATTTCAACACTGCTGCAACAGCACTGCTGCTCTGCACAATCAGGGTAGGGAGCTGACTGAAGCGAGAGGGCTCTGAGACACAGCAATGCTGCTTGGAACTGGCAAAAGGTTGGGCACAGAACACAGTGTATGTGGCTGCGTCCAGCTCAGGACTAGTCAGAGCACAGCTAAAACGTGAGTCTGAGAGAGTCCACCACATCTGCTGATATAGGACCATATGGGTGTACTTGCTGCCCAGAAGACAATGCTGCCCCCAGGTACAGCACAGGGCAGTAGGCAACAATGTCCTGGCTAATCACTACAGAGCAGCACATCATAACCCCCAAAACCAAGAAGTGATGACTGCGTTGATCTTCTGTAGTAAAAAAAGAGCTTTAAGGAAACCAGAAGACCAGAGAAGCAGCTACTTGAAACAGCAAATCACAGAATATTCTGAGAAGGGACCCACAAGGAACATCAAGTCCAGCTCTTAAGTGAACAGCCCATGCAGGGATTGGACCCACCATCTCGGCCTTCTTAGCACCATGCTCTGACCTACTGAGCTAACAGTGTATCTGCTCAGGAGAGCCTGACTTTCAGTTCTATAGAAGCACAGCTGTGTTATTTTACTACCATAGCTAGAAGATTATTTATATGTGCACAGTACAATTTTTAACTCATATTTCAGGCATCTGTGTTTACTCTGCTGGAAGCAGGTCAAGCAACGAAGTGTTCTAGTTCATGCTGACACATACAGAAGGCTGTTCCCTGCTTCTGCTGAGAGCCTCTGAACAGAACATACAACAGCTCAGAAATAACTCTTGAAGTGAGAACTCCCTCTTGTTTCTTCATGTTAGAGAAGGAGAGAGGAGCAAAGGGAAAGGTAAATCATGTTGGCACATAGAATTTGGAGGTCTGGAAATAAGTGGTGATGAATGGAGGCACCACATAAAGGAACTACAATGTGTCCTTCAGAGAAATATTTCAGCCTTTTGCATGTTCAAACAACTTTCTCTCTTGCCATTTTCCTTGGGGTCAGAAGCAATTTGAAGAAAAGAGAGTCCTTTTCAGTGGAACTTGGTGCATCCATTTCCATATCCATTCCAGGACAGAAACACCTTGATTTTAAAAATCATCTCCTGTGTAGGAGGCAATTCTCTCCACCTTCATCACAAGTGAGGAAAAGACAGGTGGTGTCATGATATCATACTATACAGCTCCAGGGTGGAGGCAAGGTGAATACAAAAACAGAGCAGACCAGAACAGGAAATGAGCAGAGTGAGTGCAGGATTCAGCCAAAGCTTCATGGGATGCTGGTACTAACATCTGCAGTAAAACACATCTTTCTGTATCTACATCACTGTGAACTCCAAGGTACCAAAGACAGACACTGCTGCACAGACATGTATTTGTATCAGCCACTGCAAGCCCTGTAGCTACAAGGCAAGGATACCTCTGGTACCCCATGGTGTGGTTCTCAAGTGTACTTGAAAAACACAGTGCACTTCTGGGGAGTATCCCACTGAGCAGCCTGCAGATGAACATTCCCCAGAGGGGGCTGGACCCCTCTTCTGGGACCCTCTGGACAATGCTGGCACTCAGCCAATGACTACCATAGTCTTCCAGATGGGCTCAGCATGGTGCTTTGCAGAGCCAGAGGTGGCTGGGACATGAAGCTGCAGAAGCCTTCCTATGAAAACTTGTTTCTAGGCTCCATCTCCCTAAACTCCTTCCACTGAATTAATTAAATGCTGATTTACAGGAATGGTATTTGTTTACACATTGTTATTGTTGTTAGCAATAGGATGACAAAGGGCCTCTGCAGAAGCTCAGTCACACAAATGATTTCAGGGACTCAAAGATAATGGCACCACAAAAAACATTCCCATGTCTGTGGTGCTGGTATCAGACAATGAGAAGTGACAGCAATATATCCACCTCAGCAGACCTGCTGTGTGCTGCTCTGGAGATAAGCACTCCTTTTACACATCCACATACATTACACTTTGCTGCGGTTTTCACTGAGGAAAACAGCCATAAGGAATACTGCTCTTCATCTCAGGTAAACTGCCATGTTTCAGAGATTTCTGAGGTCCGCAAAAGAGATTTGGACTGGGGCTGTCCCCTGATGTTAGTGATTCACACACCTCTGTGTGCATCTGTCTGTGCTGAGGATAGTAATGAACTCCCAGGCATTAGATTAGGACTGAAGTAACTAGGAATGTCTCCCTGACGGCACTCTTGCAATATATCCCCTAAAGGGCTAATCCTGAGAAGCCAGTGCACCATAGCTATTAACACTCATATCACAGAATCACAGAATCATTTAGAATGGAAAAGACCTCTGCAATCATCAAGTCCAACCTTTGACTGACCACCACTTTGTAAACTAGACCATGGTACTAAGTGCCATGTCCAGTCATTTCTTGAACACAAAGACACCACTCCTTTCCTGGATACTAATCTGTGGTCATGAATGTCGTCATACAAGTTGTCGCAATTGTGGTACTCATGGACAAGCTTCTCAGCAGAGCTGACAGTTCCACTGCACCATGCTGAAGCTGCAAGAGGTGCTCCATCCCATCTTCCAGATTTAAACTTTTTAGTTTGCAGGCTCATGGGGGGCTTGCAACAGCAGTAAGCAAAGGAAATCTGGTTCAGACATGGATTTGATCAGAGCAACCAAGGAGAGTAATGGGATCCTTTTTGCCAGCCAGAAGCAAACATGGTTGAGTCTATAGCACAGTAGCACTCTCATCTACAGCCGAAGTGATCCCTTCACACACAATGAGAGAAGACACATAACAGAAGAATAGGTAAGATTACCGTAATGTTATAGCAGTATTTATGAGTGATGCATATGAGTGTAATACTGCTGGAACTAAACAATACTAAACAATTTTACTGAGCTTGTTAAATCCATGTAAACCAAATTGTAACTACCACTCAGCTTTAAGATTTAGTGCTAAGGAGTCTGAAAATGTTGCTGTGGAACAGCTTCCCTGGTACAGACAGTTGTGTGAGAAAGCTGCTATGAAGGACACCAGCCATTCCCCATCCTAATTCAGGCGCTGCCTGTCCCATTTCCACATTAGAGCCCATCTTCTGCTCCCTTGCGACTATTGGTCTGTCCACTTGTTTGGTAGGGGGAAACTATTATCAGGCCCACTGAAAATTTCCCTCCACCCTTGGAAAGAGCAGCTCTGTTCCTAGTAACATCAAACAAATGCATTAAAACCCATAAGGCTCTCAACAAAAATATGAAGGGTAGATGGATCATCTACTGATGTCCCATAAAGTTTGAAAGTCTACAGAGTATTGCCATGCTTCACTGGATCCTGGATCCTGAGGCTGCCAGACTCCACATTAGAGGAACAGTAGGGAAAAGCAATTCATAGACTCCTCTGATATACACCAGCCTTCCCAGGGACAGCCTTTATCTACTGTGTGCTTTCCTCATGGTTTGCCTCTGAATGACGATTTACTCTGCCAGGCACCTGCTGCCTGCCCTTGGCCTGCCATGCAGCACTGCCATTTGAAAGTGTGGTACCCCACTGAGACCCTCCTCTTGTGGGCACAGAGCTGGCAGTGCTCTGCTCAGAAGGCTCCCTCCTGGGGCTTTTCAGAGAGCGCTTTCCCAGGCTGTGAACCAGCGTACTCAGCAGTAGTCATCTGTATCTGGTAGACTTTAAATGTCTCAAAAAAAGCAAATTACACGCAGAAAACAACCTGGGGAACTGTTGAGGATAGGGGAGCATCTTTTTTGGTTTTGAATCAGCTACCTACTTTCTTTCCTTGTAATCTTCACCGATATTTCTAGGAAAAGAAAAAAGTCTGTTCTCTGTCCTCTGCTCTGAGAACTCTGAAGACATGAAGAGAGAACAGTACCATGGAAAGTCTGGGGCATGTCTTCTCCTTTCTAGAGGGAGCTCTATTCTTCCTTCATGAATTGCACGTGCTTCCTCTCAGAGAAGGTAAAACCATTAAAAAACACAATCCTAACAATGCACCTAATAATGACCAAGTTTGTAAAATAACAGCAAGAAGATGATGAAGATAATTTAATTGAGTGTGTCCAACCTGGCAAAGCCAGGTTGGATGCAACTCCAGGTAAGGCTTCAAGCAGGTACAGCAGCTGTTTGGACACTTCTAGATTATGTGGACAAGAACCACTATTAGCATGCAGGCATAATACTAGTAGTTAATTAGCACAATAGTAGTTGTGCAAAGTAAATTACAACACAATATCCTTAGCTCTCCCCTAAACACATGCCTCCATCTATTCAGCTCCATTATTTCATCCTCACAAGGGGAAAACTTGCTTTCACAGCTCAGGGTCTAAATCATGTATTTAATCCCAAGAGGTGTCAGCCCTATGTATAAACTTCTTTGCAGAGTGAAGGACACCAGAAAGTCCGTGATTGATTTGAAGTGCTTATGGGTCAGACCGCAAATAGATATTTTCCATGTCCTCTCATTTGGATCTGGCTAGCTCATCAGCTTTGAAACATTCTGCAAGCATGCAAGTATTTTTCACTGCCCAAGTAAAATTCCTCTGTCTCTTGGTCTGCCCAGTTAAACCCATCAGTTCCCTCTGCAACATGATGCCCAGGATGCAGGATAAAAAGAATTTTTTTCCTAAGCCAGCACAATAACTGATATCAGCAGACAACATTGCTTTACCCTTGAATGTCCTGACTTTGCCTATCCATCCCATTCATTTATTGCAAAAATCACACAAGAAGCCAGTTAACTGCAGGGGAATACAATATTGAAATGAGAAAAAAACCCACTGGATTCTAAGTCAGAGAAAAATCTCTCCTTTGTTCCATCACCTAATTGAAAATACTTCCCACAAACAATATGGGGTGTTGTCTGCTGTGTAGATGTCAACTGCACTAAAGGGACTCAGAGATTTCTCTGTGACTTTCTCCAGCCTCTTGGCCAAAGCCAGAAAGCTAAAATGTTGTAAGCCAAGTTCAAAAGGGTAATGGAACTTCAATGGCTAGCATTCTCCAAATCCCTCCTTATTTCCCCCTCCCCAGAAAACCCAACAGTTTTGAATAAGGAGGATCCTGAAGAGCATCAATGAAAGCACAACATAGAAGGGATCAGTGCCTTCCCTATAGGATGCTGCAAGCCCCAGGGAAGTTCCCGTCTTTGTTAACAAAGCAGTTGCACCAGCTTTCTACCTCCCATAAGCAGCTGTGGAGAGCAGGGGCAGAGTCAGGAGCCATGGTATGTGCAGGATAACCATAGCTGAGGAGGAGGTTGGCACTTGCATAAAACCTAGAGAAATAAAGTATCAAGAGGGACCTGCTTTGGATGTAGAAGGTTCCCTGGCAATGAACTGTGGGAATCTTTTAGCTGAGATCCCATAACTCTGCATTCATTCACCATTCATTGCATCTCAGATACATGCTGGAAGAGGTTATCCTTCCTGTTGCCACAGAGGCCTTCCAAAATCGGCTGATTCTAGCTTTTTTGTTCCACACTCCAGTTCTCACATACATGTAATCTCCAGCCTGTGGTCAGTAATGAGGATTTCTGAGATGCCTCTACAATGAGTTGGCCTATAGACATATAAAATGCTGATACCACATCATACATCTAACAAACTATAAATGAATCTCCAGAGAAGGGAAACAGAAAGGCTGCTGCGTTGTGATTACATTTTCTTGCCTGGCCCTGGGTTGCTCAAAATGCTCCAACTGTTCTTCCAGCCTAAATTTAGCAGCACAGTATTAGGTAAAGACCTAACTAGTGACTGTTCACAACCCTCCACATAATGTTACTCTTCTGGACTTGAAAAATTCATCAGGAATCAAGCCGTGGAAAACTTTTCCAACAATCTGTTCTACCTGGCAACTGACCTTTGCAATAGCTTTTTTGTATGGCACACTGACCTATCTACCAGCTCCCTTTCAAAACAGAATCTGAAAGCACCCTATCTCTTCTTCAGGGAGGACAGCAGATAACACCACTTAGCCCTTGTCACTGCATGTGCATTGTTTGCAAATATCTTGCAGCAGCTCCTAAACTTTGGGGTTATTTCTTTTTTTTAGAAGTTACTGCAGGGAAAAATTTGCACTCCCCTGTACAAAGCAGTTGGCAAGATGTCAGAAGTAACTCCTATAGGAAGTTCTTCCTTACGCTTTTGATACTGTGGCCCCTAGATGGTGGAACAAGAGTAACTCATACACAGCTAAAAGAAATCAAGCGATAGACCCCTTCCCAGCTGCAGCATAGAAGAGCAGCCCCTATGCTCTGCTGGCACTGCCAGGGCCAGTGGTCCAAAACCATGGCCTTCCGGAGCACACCTAGACATCATGTCTAAAACATGATCTGCATCACTGCATCTTTCTCAGGTCTGAATCCAGTTCTCTGTAAACTGTTCCTACCTCAATCCTGTTTTGGTGCCCCAGCAAATCTGCATTGTACACGTAGTTATCTGGCTTGTCCCTGTGAGGAACCCAAATTTCTCTCATCCTCTTTTTCACACTTTAAGTGGGACGCCTGTCTGAGGGATCTACTTCCGACTCCTATGTTTCCCCTGGAAACATGTCTACTCTGGATGAATTACTGGCCATTCTCCTTCCCATGTGCCTTTATGAGATATGCCAAATTTCTCCTCTCACTCAAGGCAGAGCCTCCTTTAGGAAGCATCATGTCTTGGGAATGTCTTATTGCTCAGGCAGCTGAAAGGCAGGTTCTTGGTCATAGTGACCCTGCAAGCTCCCTCAGATACTCTCCTTTTTCCAGATTGAAGAGTGTCTCTGTTCTCCACTTTGCATCCCTTCCAAACACACCATATGTGTAACCTCCTCTTCCAGCTGCACAGCTGGTATTCCTCCACAATGATGAGTGTCTGTAGATATTCCTTCTCATTTCTCTTTCCCTTCTCATTTCTCTTTGCCCTGTCTTATTTGTTCTCAATCCAACAGTCTCATCCATGCTCATGGACTTTATCCTGTGGTCTATTGCATCCCAAATTTCATTGCTTGTCATTCCCTGACACTGAGTCATTCTCATTCCCGGATAAGGGAGGAACAAGACTTGCCCTTACACTGAAGAGTGGAAAGTTGATCTCAGTCAAAACCAAGCCCTCTTCAAGCGTTCAGGCTGCTTGAAAACCTCTGCCTTTTTGATTCAGGAAGGGAGAAAATCCCACCTAGAGGCAACATATGAAACCCTAATGCACTGGCAGAGAGTTATCTAGGGATGTTACCACTACTCATAAAGTACTTAATTTTATCAAAGAGATAAAATTAAATTTCCATCTTCAGAAGCATTAGATTCTTTGCTGGGCTCAGAACTGAGTTTGTGACTATCTCTGATACCTGAGTTAATCTTTAGCATCTAGACAAAATCTGTGTTTTCCACAGAAGTCACACATCTTCAGCAAAGTGTGAAAACTCGTGAAGAACTTATTGCTCATTTTGAAAAAGAAATAAATTACTAACTTAACAGAGGGCTAAATTTAAAAATTTCTAGTGTTGTCATTCCACTACTGATGAAAGATCTGTTCTGATGACAGACCAGTTTGAGAGAAATTTACCTACTTATAAATGTGTATAGTTTTTCTTTTCCTTTTGCTTTCAATACAATGGATTCCAGTTCATCATGATCCTGTGATGTTTGGCATGCATATCACTGGAAACCTAGCAGATTGAAATGATCATCTCTCAGCCTGATAACTTGAGAGCTGGTTTCTGAAAGTGAAACTGGCACAGAGGTAAAATGTCAGTGGTTTTAGGCACAGTTCAAATGACTGTTTATCCTTTCCGCACACAGTCCAGTTAATTTTCACAAAAAGAGACGTGCTTTCTCTTAACAGCTACTTCTTCCCTAGAGTAAAGACATATGGTCAATAGAACAACTGCTTTATCAAATGCAAACAAATTCAGCTCTTAGTCTCCATCTAATCATTAATACAGTGTTTATCCATCCCATGTTGCAAGAGCGTAATATGTTCCAAATGGGAATTCTTGAGAAAAAAAAGCCTTCATTGCCAACCCTTTCCCCTCCTCATGGTGAATATTTTTGTTAAGAGCTTCAGGAACTGGAATTTCTCTAAGTAATATCCTATCAGCACAATCTAACTCTCCCCACTGCCACCACTCCCTGCTCTGCACACACATTTCATTTAAAGTTACAGAAATCATGTGTTGCACAATTCAAAGACACTTGACTTCTCTCCTTTATAGTATGTGTGGAGGAAAACCCCTCTCTTGCTTCCCCTCATTCCAGTTTGATCCTTAGACATTCCAGTAAATAAATCCATCTTTCACACTGGAGAGGAACATCAAGCGTCTTCAAATTATGCACACTCTTTCTTAATTATTTTGTACCAAAAAGGTCATTGAATGCTTTCTTTCTTCTATGGCTTGGGGGGGTGTTTGTTACTTAATGTTTATTGAGTAATACCACATTTGCTATTCCTGGAATCTTCTTATTCTTGCAATGCTTTTCTAACTGTGAGGTTATGTGCCACGTTTCCTTACATCTCTATCAGGCAGCCAGTCTGGAGAGACACTGCAGTGTGAAAAACAGTGGGTGATAGTCAAAAATGAAGCTTGAAGGCTGAAGCACCTGAGTGACACAGAAACAGGACATAAGACTACAATTTTTCTCCTTCTAGTGGATGACCTTATTTGGTTAGAAAAAATTGACCTTTTTGCTATTTTTTTTTGTTGCCTCATGATACAGTGCTGAGTGTATGCTCCAAGAAGAGGGAATGGAAGATAGGAGCTGCCACGGGTCAGCTTTGCACAAAGCTTCATGTTCGCTAAACCATGAAATGTCCTGAGAGTGTTTAACCTACAAATTGCTGAAAGGTTCAGACTAATACTTTTGTTCAAGAGGGAACGAAACTGTGACTTCCTGAGTCACAGTCTCATCCTCTGTAGCTGGAACATCAAGCACAGAATGATTTCCAAAACATACATAAATCATTTGCTTTTGCTTGCAAGGGAGACTGGAATTACTATAGTGTTGATCTTAAAAAAAAAAAAAAAAAAAAGAAAAAAAAAAGATTAATTATCCTTTTTCTATTGCAGAGAAGAATGTAATCTATGAATAACAGTGCAGTTCCCCAGATTGCTCAAATGCAGTGGATTGTTATGCTTATTCTTAAAAATGTAACCTTTATTCCAGATTTAGATTTCTAAACCTCCAGCCAGCAGTGTATTAGTCTTGTTGAGTAAATGAAGAAAAAATAAATTCAATTATATCAGATACTTCCTTTTGATCTAGATTTTTATAGGCAAAGACAAAATCACTGTTTAACCTTCTTCAAGGCATATATATTTGTTAAACTGAAAAATGGGGTATTCATCTTGCAGATTTTTTATACTTCTAGATCTTATTTGGCATATCTGTAATTTTTCAGCCTCCTTCAACCTCTCCAAGCATGGCTATCAGAGCCAGACCCAATAAGCCATTGTAGTTCCCGTCACTGAAGTGCATCCTCTCTGTGACCTCTTGATGGACCCTGATTTCCCTTTTTGCACACCAGAAGGACTGTGCAGGTCTTCATTTTTTTTTTTTTTACCAAATTGTCACATTAGGTCATCACACCCAGAAGTAAATCTGTAGTTATTCCCATTTCTTTCCTAGATTACCATGTTTCAAGGTGTCATTGCCACGAAAGTGATGAATTCAATAGGCAGAGAGGTGGCAGAAATGAAGACCATAAAAATTAGTTTAATCTCATTCACTGAAGCAATCCACTGACCGAAGCAAAGATTTACAGGGTGAGTAAAGGAAATAGCAGGCAAATCCCTACTTCCGCCAATCTTGTCCAACAGCAGCAATCAAGAATATGCCAGGAGTCCCATCTTAACCTCAGATTTGTCATGCTATTGCAGCATTTAAAATTACTACAATCTATGAGGTCACCTTAAAACTCATGCACTTCAGATAGCATTGGAAAAACAACCTGGTTGAACCCAAAGGGTTCAGCAGCCAAGGGAACAGACAAATCCAAGCCATCCTCCTAATAAGGTTAGAGAAACAGGGGGAACTGGGTGAAGTGGGCTTGCTGAAAGGTGACCCATGAGTGTCAGTAGTGGAAAAGAGACTTTTCATCTGCAGAGCCTGTCATCTGCATAGCACAAAAGGACCTCTTTCCCCAGGGAATGGTGCAACTCTGTACAGTGGTAGTATATCTTGTGCCTGCTGTAAAAAGGACCAGGACACTGTTCAAGCTGCACAGACTTAAAGAGATTCACACTAAAGATCTTGCAGATCAGGCAGACATAGGTTCACTGCACTCATCTCTCTGTCCTCAACAGTTAGTCCAGGGGAAGGATGAACTTCTTAGTGCTAGCATCAATGTCTGACAGGCAGTGGTGATGCTGATGGTCACAGAATCGTGGTGCCAAGAAGCATGAAAAAATTGCCAGTTTAAAGTAGTTCCATGTAAAGACCAGATTCACTCTGCATCTACACAGTAAATTCTCTGCCATGGGCGAAGAGCATTCTGGCCCTCAGACCACCAGGAGATGCTCCAGCTCGCTTCTCACTCAGAGAGGAAATCATGGACCCCATGGAGCCAACACACCATGCCTTCTCCTGCTCCCATACCTCTCCATATTCAGCTGCAGCCAGAGCCCCATTGGCTCTTTGCCCACAGGTCTTCAGCCACTCTTACATCCTCCAGTGCAACCCACCTCGGGATTGTGAGAAGCCAGGGTGATCCTGCCAGGGGCCCAGGGAAGTCTGGGGAGCCTGGCCCCATGTCCCCAAGTTGATGGATGCTGCGGTAGTCTTTTCACTAGATGGAGCTAGCAGATGGGTGCTGGCAAGTCAGTCCTCCCTCCTGGAGGTGCCCCACAGCCAGCACCACGTGGAGAGAGGATGTTACCCCATGCAGAGCCCCTGGCTTCTCAGGGCTCATACATGGAAATGAGAGCTTTTGTTAAGTGTGGAGGAGAGGAGGTTTCCATGACTAATGTTTTGGCTGATGCAAATTCAGGAGAATATGCGAATGAAGTCTTCACAGAAGTACTGGAGGCAATGAGTTTAAATAAAATTGGGAAAAAATAACACTGCTGCAAAGCCAGCTGCCCCTGGTACAGGAGGAGTCGGAGAGAGGAAGAACCAAAACCGTGCTGGAAACACTGCTGCCCACAAATGTCCCAGCAGTGATGAGGTAAAGCTGTGGAGTAAATTTCCATTGTCTTCCAAAAGCAAAGTAAACATTTGGGGGATTGCTCAACATGAGCTCTGCACAGACAGGGAGAGAGCAGAGGTGCAGTACAGGCCTAAAATAATGCATCTGGTGTATCCAGAGATTGCACCCGACTTCAGCCACACAAACCTGTTGCACTAGAACGTGAAGAGGTGATGGACCCACAGGCTATCCCCATTCCTGGCTCATTACAGTGTCTTGTGAGGCAGCCTGGTTAAACACCCCAGTGCCACTCAAGAGTACATATCTCACATCTTCTCCCCTTAGTGCTTCTTGTCCCAACCATCCCTGCTCAACACCCCACAGCCAAGTGTCCCTCCCCAGGTGCCTGTTCCCTCCACCCCAGCTTCCTGGTCCCACCACTGATCTCTTCTTCATGCTGGTGCTGCAGCTGCTGCTCCAAAACCTTCACTAGCTTGGACATTTCCATATTGCCATTCCTAGGACTGATGTAGATCCAAACCTCTGGGCCACACCAAGGTTTCAGCCCTTCTGCTTTTGTAGTACTTTGGTGGGTGCCAGACTTTGTACACATTTTCACTGTTTCTGTTCATATCTCATAAACTCACTAATGCAGCTGTGGTCTGCTTTGAAAATTAATACCTGATCTTTGTTACAGTCTGTTTGCAGAGGAAAAAAATGGGAGCCAATAGATATGACTTAGCAGAAAACCAAGTGAAAACCTACAGTGTGAATCAGAAAGGTGAAACCGGTAATCAGCTTGAATAAATCCCACTTCCTATCCAAGAAATCTGTTCTGAACACTTTCTGACTCATTTGTTTCTATGACCTTTGTATATATTTTTTCATGATTTATGAGGAAATGTTAAAATTGATCAGGGAGCATAAATCGGTGACTAGTAATAAATTTAAGCACCAACCCATTGCTGAGTATGAAAAACTGGCAAGTACTTCTGGGACTGTTCTTTCTCAGACATTCAAACACCACTGTGGAGTTTCTGAAACAAGTCGGCATTTTATCAAGGACATGTGAAACATTGTGTTAGCCAGACTTCAGAAAAATGCACATTTAGCTTTGATCCTTTTTTAACAGATATTTTTTGTTTGTTTTGTTTGCAAGTATATGCCTCAGAAAGGCAAAGTTGGGTGAGTGGCTGTGGGCAGAAGGGTGCTGTCCCTGATCAACACTGCAGTAGCAGCTTCATTTTTAGGTTTGGCTTCCCTCCCTCCAGGGCCATCCAAGCATCTTCTGCCTCAGATATCCACAGAGGAAAACCAGAACACCCTTGGACAGATTACCTTGGAAGCAGTGGAGTTTGGCTGTAGAAGCCAGTGGGTCTTACCCGGGTGTATCCTGCAAATACCTAACTTGATCATCCCTAGCAATGGGTCTCTGACTGATCTGCAAAGCAAACTTGGGTCTGGCAGCATCTAAGTGAGGTGAAGGTGACTACCTGCAGCAAGGGGTCTAAATCCAAGCTGGTGCAGTTGATAAACTGAGCTTGCTAAGCCTGCACAGCCCTGCTGGCCATACCATCCCTGGTTTCCATTACAGAGGTATTCCCACACCACTAAGCATTACGCAGTGCTGATGTGTTCCTAGAAAGCACTTCCTCAAGGTTTGAGTGCAGACCATGACATCCCCAGCCTGTCTGATGCTTCTGTGCATCCCTCTCCTCCCTCAGAGAGAGGAGACAGTACAGCGACAGGGGTCAGGGAGCATGGGGTGATGATGCTCTTGCGTGCCTCTTGCACTTCTCCAGCCCCGCCCCAAAGCTGTAACATGAGAGTCGATACTTTCCAAGTGGTGATCAGCACCTGCTGAGAGCCACAGCCCTGAATAGCGAGTGCAGCCGGGCAGCCAGAAGCACCTGTGGCAGTGCTGGGTGCCCACCGCCCACTCTGGTGCCACATCCTCAGCATCCTGCTGGGATTCAACAATAGCCAAGCCCCCGGTGCCTGCGGAGGGAAGGCAGGGGCTGAAGCAGGTGACGTGCTCCACGCTCCACTGCCAGACGCTGGCAGACCCACATCAGGCTGTCCCTTTACATGTGTCCCTTCTCCCGTCCTCGCCTGCGGGACAGCGTGACGGCGTTGTCCCCTGAGCCCAGCCCTGTCACTATTAGTCCCCTGGCATATGGAAGCTGCAATGTCCCAGGGCACCACTGCCTGCGTGCGGGGCTTCCCTTCTGACACTCCTGCATTCAGCCTAGCCCGCGCCACTGTCGCAGAGGGATTGTTTACAAAGGGGAGAATGCTTCCTTTCAGCAGTCCAGGGTCAGTGCAGGGCTGCTTCGCTCACAGAGGTCAATCATTAGGATGCTCAGAGATGGCTTGGATGCTTGGGAAGGGCACAGTACTCTCCACCCCTCTGCTTCTCCCAGCACGGCATATTGTCACGATGATAAATGAGAGAGTGAGGTGGGGAAGCTCTTGACTGCGCGTGGCCTGAACCCCTGGGGGTTCACAAACTACTGCAAAGCGGCAGCTGATAAAATGGTAACTAATTCAATTAGTGAAATTTAATTTAGGTGGGGAGCGGATGGTGGCTTTGCCAAGACCATATGGGAAACCAGTGGTGTTTCCATATAGAAGAACTTAATTTAAACAATGAACTCATGGGTCTTCATAACCCGGCAGCCAAAGAGCCCCCAGGAAGCCCTGGAAGGAGTTGTACTGATTAACCAGACAAAAGACTGGCAAATCCGGGCCAAGAGGGAGGAGGCAAGTGGGAGCAAGTAGCAAAAATGATCCAGGTTCAGGTCATGGACATGGCTGAGTTGAAAGAAAACCCTTCCAGCATCAGAAAATAGTGTTTATCTCCTCACATATCCCCTGCCTGCTTCCTCCAAGCAACGTGATCCAGGACTAAACCCCTGCAGCCCAGCGGGAGACAGCGGGAGGCTCGGACGTGCGAGGTGAGAAGGAAGAGCTGGATACGTGCTCCTCATCAGTGGGGAAACAGCTACAAGGAGAAATGCCAAACTTCTGTAAAGACTAATTAGAGTAAAAGGCTTCCTGTCTGTCAAGGCCCCGTGCTGCTGCACTGCATCCAAGCACCTGCTTTCACAGCGCCTGACCTTTCAGAGTGGGAATGCAGGCTGGTGTAGTGAGAGGAAAAGGGGGAGACAGGCATTTTTGGGAAGAAAAGGGAACAGCAGAGCCAGGGGTGAAGAACTGGCAGTCAGGAATGCTGGGGTGGGGAGACACTCCCTGCCTGCTCCAGGGGAATCACACTGCAAAACCCATAGGTCATAGCAAACCTCACCTTTTCTAACTGGAAAAGGATGTGGGAAAAAAAAGGGATTTTTGGTTTGATTTGGCATTGAGCCCCTGCAGAGTTTGGAGATAGTACTGTGATATAGTCCTGCTAGTGAGCGCCTTCCTGGCACAGAATCTGTGAGTGTAAAGCTTCATGGAACCCAATTCCTAGGTTTGAAAACCTGGAAGTCCTGCTCAAAAGGCTGCCTTGTTTCTCCGGTTAGGGAACAGAAACAGAAACATGTGATGAAAACAGCTGAGCACCACGAACAGACAACTTAAGTAGCAAGTATCAGACATTTTGAGAGAAAATACAAAGAAATGCACAAGTACTTGCCATGACTGTATCTCCAAGGCATCAACATCTGTTGGGAGCAATTAGGGCTTAGCAGCAAGCTGAGAAAACTCTGGAAGAAATTCCAGCTCCCATCTTACCACAGCTTAGGTTCATATGGAGAAAGTCCATCCTGCTTCAATACCAAAACAGACCTGCTTCAGCATATGGCTGGCAGCCAGTGAGACATGCCCAAAGCAAGGCAGGAGGATCCACACCCCTCCCAGCCAGGAGTGAGATGGTGCTCTGCCACTCCCTTAGACAGAGAGGGATCTGAGTGCTCGGTCCAGACAGAATGTGAGCCCAAGAATGAAGCTTTCCAGAGCTGAAAAGAGGGATCCGGGATTTTTAATCTTTTTTGTCCAGATTTGTCTGTGAAAATTTAAGAAGCAAAGACATCTGTGTCTGCCTGATAAACTGTGGGTCAATGTGAGTGCGCTTGGGTAATAACCACAAATCATGCATTCAGCAGTAATCTTGGCCCTCTGCACTCACTCACTAACACTGAACTGTTCTCTTTGTGGATTGCTGTTTTGGACACTAGTCAAAGGCGATTAGTCATTAGTACAAACCAGGTAAGGGCATAGTGAAAAAGGTCCTCATTCATCATACCTAGCTTCACATATGCCATGGAGGACCACTTCTGCTAGTGGTCACACAGAAGAAAATGCATCACAAGAGAGGTGAGCCTTGAAAGTTGTGGAGATACAAAGGAATATGGCAATAGGCTAAAGATGTGGCACTCATGCTTAAAAAACATTAATGGCTGAATTGTAGCATATGAAGCCAAATATGAGCAGGCACACAGCAGAACTGCAGAATTTGTGCTCTTTCACACTTTGGGCTGTTTAGGTACCTGACTGGTCCCTATCTGTGCTAGCTACTCATGCTTACAAGGGCTAATCTGGTTACTCATAGCCATCAGGACACAAAGATGTAGCTATCAGCTGTGTGCTGGAGAAGAAGTGGAAGCTTATCTAGACATTACATCCCAGAGGATCCCTAGCAAAGAAGAGTCTTCCTTTGAATGAGCTCATTGCTATCAGAGATATTTTGTGCAGGCAGACATATGCAACACACATACAAAGGCACAGAGTGGGGTGAAGGATAAGAGCTGCCCTTCTTCAATGTAAAACTGATAGAAAAGCACCACAGATGCTATCCCAACTGAACTGGGACAAAATGTAATGTGATCAATTCCTGCCATGTACAGACAATGAGGAAAAAAACCAAAACCACCACTGTGATGAAAGCCATGCAAAGGAATTATGATGAAGGTCAGCTATTCCCTCCTGGGCTTTGGGTACATCAGCAATTGGAAGGTGGGCAGCTCTTCCTGGACACCCAACAGAACCTGTGTGATAGCATGGGCACTACTAACAAATAACATGATGGATTTAAGATTCACAAGAGAGCAAGGGAAAATCCAGAGTGGGGCTTTCTGGAGTTTGTTTCTTTTATGCACCACTGGAACCAGGAAATATATCAATATAGAAGTTTAGAAATGGGCTGAGGTTTCGTGGAACTTGCATCAGAGTGGCCCAGTGCCTTACTACCGTAACTCGCAAAGGTCACACACTGAAGTGCTGGTTTCAGACAGTGCATCTGGGAATTTCAGAGAGCTGTTGAAAGGAACACTCCAGGGATTGGCCATGGTACTGATCAGGCTGAGCGGGAATCTCACCTCACCCCACAGATGCATAGAAATCAATTTTGTTATTTTTGAACTGTCTGCAACAAAAGCAGAATTTTTGTCTTTGCTCATGAACATTTTTTTCAGAGCAAGCTATAAACTTCCTTGGCCTGTGTGGAAAGGCATAAACTTTTTGAGATAGCTGTTGATGGAAACATTTCAAGTTTTAACGGGATTCACTAAGTGAGATACGGGAAAAGTGAACTGGTCTTTTTCTAGTGTGCAGCATTGACCAGTCACCCATATCCATGCCAAGAGGTTCCCGACAGTGATGCACCAAGATAGTGCCTTTTCTCAGCTTTTCGGGAACACCATGCACCACTGCATGAAAAGCTGCAGTCAAGAGACCCCAAGCTCCTGCCGCATCACACTGAGCCTGGCTCTTAAGAAATGAGATCTCAGGGTGCAAAACTGCTGGTGGGCAGCCTGCAGCAGCGCTGGTGCCTTTGGTATTGGAGTGGCAGAGAAAGTCAGTGCATTCACAGAGAAAAGAATAAACTAAGCTACAACAGGATTTGGCAACAAATATTAAGCTTTGTTTGCTTTGCTCTTGTTGGAAGTGCCCGGTAAGGCAGTTTGTCATAGAGAGGCAACATTTCACTCAGTTCTCTGATCCAGATGAAAAATCCAGAGGGAAGCAAGGCTGTATCTTATCCACTACGTTTCTCTGAATTGGGTTGACTTGCTTTGTTTTTAGCTGCATCAGAAGCCAGCTTTTTTCTTGTTTAACTTCATCATAGTAGATTTATTTTATCTACAACTTGAAAGTGATGGCTTCTGCTGATCAAAGCCCTGTGTTAGGCATAGCTGGCAGCTTTGTCCTACCCTAAATGGCCACAGCCCTTGAGGTGTCTCAAGGGATGCATTTTCTTGGGTGGGAACCCAGATTCTCCCTGTTTGAACTGCAAATTCAGGTAAATGGGCTCAGATGAATACTGCAAGCCAAATTTTGAAAAGTATGCTCAACTGCAGATGTAATGTTTTAGACTGCTAAAACAAGGAAGAAAAGAATCTGCATGCCTCAGTTAATAATGTGTTACTCTCTAGTAAGTCTCATTAAATGCACCATTCAATCTAGTCCAGGCTTAACATACGTGTTCACACACCTCCAGTTTGATCCATCCATGTGTCTGTCTTGTTTGTGGTTGGGAAAATGCTACTTTTAATCAGGATCTCCACTCAGTCTGGCAGAGTGATCACTCTTGCATAGTGCTTCACAGGACAAGCACCAGTTTGATAAAACCAGAACCTTCCTTTCATGGAAACTCCAGGTTGAGCAACAATCACCAACACAGCACATCCTCCATTTGAATGGCCCGTGTAATTTAATGGCTTGTTTGAACAGCTCTGAAAGCCTGCCTGCTCCTGACAGAGCTAGAGCTGAGCAGCCAGCATGGACTGTGAGAGTGCACAGAGGGAAGCAGAGATAACAGTCAGGTGTGGCTTTCCCACAAATGTCCCATGAAGTACAGAAGCTTTTCCTGATGGGCCACGTGTACTCGATATCATCCATGTTATGGCCAGGCTTGCTAGACTCATATTTTCGCTTTTACTTTTGCCTTAAGATAACCTTTCTGAATGCAGAAGACAAGATCCCTGGCAGCCATATTCATGGACTCAATGTACACACACTTGCCTTTACTGGTTTTAAAGAACAAGGATATTGCCCAGTCATTTTGTTGGCCACTTATGAGGGAAAGCAAGAATCAAACTCAGATGTATCTTAAGAAAACTTACTTTCATAATTGTCTTTTACTGAGACAATTGTTTCCTAGTGGATGCAACCATGATGACCCATAGACCCCAAGCTGCATGTGCTCTGTGTTGTGTGCTTTCCAAGTAATCTGGTTTTTTCATTACCACATGCTCCTGGGAAATGCATGGACTCTGTCTCCTTCTTAAAGGACTCTGCTCACTCTTCTTACTGAGGAGACTTCAGTACGGCACAGGTTTCATCACCATTTCCCTGTGTGCCCTGTCTGGCAGGAGGTCCCAGACCTGGTCATCTGTCTGCAGGCAAAACAAACCTTGCACATGTTGCAAAACCTTTCTCTTGAAATGACCTCACACTGAACAGCAACTGCTCTGGTGTGATGTTCAGAGCACTTCCTGAACCAAAAGAACATTGTCATAGCAGGGACTTGTACAATGCACTCCACAAAAGTAGGGAAAGAAAGTAAATATAGAAAATTGAGGAGGTATTCAGAGTTGTAAGAGACACGACAAAAGGCAAACTTCCGGGAAATGACTCTACGATGGGGCCAAGTCCAGACTCCTTAGTCTAGAACAACCAGGCAACCCGCTCTTCTACTAGCAACTGAGCAGTGCTACTGGAAATGGGAGCAACCTCAGCCAGAAATCAGTGACAACCTTTCCACTGAGTTCAAAAGCCAGGCTCTTATTTTAATATCTAAATAGCCTTTAGGTTGTTAGCTAGAGGCCTTCAGTCTTAACAGTCTGAGCCCAGTTGGGTACCTTTAAAGCATCCTTCTTTGCAGATATTAACAGACATATTTTGTATTCACGTGTTTCTATTCACTGCATGCATACCTGGAGGAGATGTCAATGCAGCCAAAGCCCATCTATCACTTTTTCTGGTCTAGGCCAGTCATCTTTGCACTATCTAAAGTCAAAGGAGGGAGAAGGAGAGGTATTTACAAAGGGTAATTCATTACATCCCAAGAAAAATGGCTTTAGTGGCAAGAGAAGAGGTCAAACTGCTACTGAAGATGCCTCCATAGTCTACCAAGAAGAGCAGACAACTGGCTTAGACTAAACACCTATCTGCTAAATAAAAAAGGGAGGAACCCTACCATCATGGTCTAAACCAGTAACACAATAGAGATGTGTAGACCAGTAAGTGACCAGATAGTGAATTTATCATACTCTACAGTGTAGTTTCTTGTAATATAAATACAGGCTGATGAAATAGTTGATTTGCTCAACAGACTGCCTCAGTTTCATTACAAGAGCTAGTCTGGAGCCATTACAATTTGTCGAAGGACTCTGCATATATTTTTAGCAAATACAATGGTCTGGAAATGAAAAATTATGTGCAAGCAATAATTTTTGGTCAATTAATCTAAGGTTCTCTGTTCTGAAAAAGAATTCTAGCACCCATATTTTCCACACTATGTGCAGAAATTATATTTAATGCCAAATTACATTTAAATGAACAAAACCACTACAAGACTACAACGCATTGACTACTAAAGATAGCCTCTCCCTGAGCCTCAGTAGCAATGGTTTTATTTTGAACTAGTAAAGCAGATTTTCCTTCAAGCCTCTTTGGATGAGAGAGCTACCAAAACACTTCAACAAACCAACAAACCTATTTCTAGTACTGTGGGGACTCTGAAAATAAAGAAGAGGATGGAAATCAAAAAAAAAAAAAAAAAAAAAAAGGGTCTGTGTCAATCATTCTACCTGGTGGAAGCAGTTCTTTACTGCTTGACCATGGGCAGGCCAAAGCCAGCATGTCCCAAGGTAGGACACAGTTCAGATCTATGACTCATCATATCTCCCTTCTTACCTGGTCACTTGTAAGCAGCAAATGCCAGCCCAGTTCTGCCCCACCATTTGCTGAGGACCTCTGAACCACCACTGCAGAGCCGGGTGCCTCATAAATGCACCTTTTCCAGATTGATCCTGCTCCTGAGAAAGGCTGTGAAGATATGCATGTTCAAACATATCCACAAAGGATCTTTTTTTGATATATGTTGTCTGCTCAGGGACTTTTCCACTCAAGGAATTTTTTCCAGCTGTGTGGAAAACCAGTAAGAGCAGGCATTTTTCCAGCATTTTCCGAAGTTGTCCTTGCGTTAGTAGCTGGCATTGCTTCATTAAAGAAACATTGTGTTGAAAATTATGTAAAAATTCTTTGGTCTATTAATCACTTAGTTTACATAACTTTGTTGCTTTTAAAAACTATATGCAATGCCAGAGCTCAGAAAAGTGACTCTTCATGTGGAAATGCAAACTACTAATTCAGGTAACTGATGATTGCATCTCATGAGTCTCGCCTTTCCACCAGCAGTCTATCCATTCAAATGTGGCTATTCTTTCATCCCTCTCTGTCCCCCGTGCGGAGGTTTTCTTCCTAAGAGCCCAAAGGGGAAGAGCCTAGAGGACTGTCCTGGGGGTGAGAATGAAAATGTGTTGAAGATTTCAAAGATAACATTTGAAAATCAGGGGACATCTGGGCTACATAAAGTGACTGTCAAGACTAATGCCCTCCAAAAGCCATTCTAGTCCTGAAAGCAGCTCCCACTGTTACTTCTGTTCACACCATCTCTCTGCTGGTGCTGGTGTCCCATCTCTAACGGACCTGGGACTCAGAGGAAAACTCCCCCAGAAAGTCCTTCATGGACTTGGTTGCTGAGTAATGGCTAGTTTGGGGAAACAGCTTTCTTCTGTCCAGAGGATGCTTTGAAGGGTGAGATCTGATGGTCCTCTAGCCATAGCATTATCAAAGTAATAAAAATACCTGGCGTTTGCTGGGTTTGCGTCTGTGTGTGTGTGTGTGTGTTTTATCTTGACCTGCAAGTTTCTATGTGGCAGGAGGGCTGATAAGGGATGCTCTAAGGGGTGGAATTTGGATGGTGGGAAGTGGAGAAATTATAAAAAAGGACAGCGAAGAGCTAGAATCTCCTCTTAAAAACACACTTGGGACGTAAATGGCTGAGTATTGCTCCCAATTCCTCCCTGATTTTTATCTGTCTTAGGTGCATTTAAATGAATGTCAATTCTTCTAATTACCTCCTATTACCCAGAATTTGATAAATTAGAGACAGGAAATATCTTGAGATGAAATGGGTTAGTCTCAACCCAGTAATACTCTTTTGGAGAGCAGTTTTAAATGACACCTGCACCTTTCTCCTCCTGAAACTGTCTCATACATTGCATGTCAGATGTCAGGAGGAACTATTAACCTTCATCACCCAACTCAACATATCCTGTTTGCAGTCTTGCAAACAGCCCAGTCTGTACTTACACATCATTTAACCAAGCTAACCACAAAGTACACAAATTATAATTAATTGATGTAGTTGTCTCTGCTATGGCTTCACTCCCTTTTTGGTGGATGAAAGGGCAGAGTCTGTCCCTGCAGCTCCTTTATAATTTTTACTCCTATTTTTTTACTTCTTTTTTCTCCATGTATTTTGCTTTTCTTCACAGCCCTATAGGCAACAGCCAGTGTGCAGGGCCATGCACAAGGCTGCAGATGTTTAGCCATGCCACAGCAGAATACTTCAGATGTGACTGTTTAACCTCACACAACCTGCTGACACCACACTGCTTCCTGCGGGGAATGTGGGAAAAGGGAAATGACTCCTGCTCTGGTCAGCCAGTTTCGCCAGCCAGCCAGCTGCTCCCTTGGCTCACACATGCCCATGTGACAAGAATGTGCTCCAAAACTGGCTCCCCTGCACCACATGCCTGGGAGAAAAGCAAGCAAAGACTGACACCACAGAGGTGTTTTCTCCACTATCAGTGTCCCCTGATGAGGGCCAGGAGTGTCCCTGGGGCTCCCTTTTATGGATACCAATAACCATTGAAATCGTTAAAAAAACATATCTTGATGGGGAAGAGGTATGTCCTCCTTCCTTCCACTTACAGCCGCAGAGCCCAATGACACCTTCAGGGAGTGAAGCAATGCCATCTTCCCCTCAGGACTGTCCTCCTGGGCTTCCTGTGTTGCTCCCAAGAGACCCCAGAGCATGACAGTGTTGGATGAGTCCAACTCAAGGCTGCAGAGAACACCTTTCTCTCCAGCCTACTTGCCCTTCTGTCTTGCTGATCCTTCCCAAAACCCCAAAGGGTGGTCTTTCCATTTCCCTTTTGAGATGGATCGCTTTTTTATTAATTTTACAGTAAATCACTTCCCCATTTCCTTTGTTTATGGTAGGTGGACTCGGTGTTTTCCAACTCCATGTGACACAGCACTTGGCACAGGAGCACAGACTGTACCATCACTTCATCATATTCTGCATTGTGGACTCTCTTGAAAAGAAGGCAAAAGGGCTGGCTGCACACTGTCGTTTCCCTTCACCCTTCTGCACCGGTTCAAATGGAAACTGCAGTCTTGCATACTTGGTCCCTTCCCCCTTCAGGCAGGACAGTTGCAAATGCAGCACAGCTCGGATGCACACCCTGCTTCTAATGTCATGAATCTTCTGTTTTGGAAAGGGGTAGCTGGTTGCATCCCTCAGTTTCCTCAGGAAAAGTGAGAGGAATATCAGAATCCAAGGATGAAGAGTGTACCTGCAGCATGCTGGCTGTGAGTAAGCTTGGGATCACAGGTCTAGTCTTCTCACTACGCAGACACCCTCTGAGATCCCAAAGTGAGCAGCCTGAGTCTTGTCCTTGAGCAGCCACAGCCTCAGACCCCTCCTTCCCTCACAGAGCACCATGGCTATAGAGTGGTCAGGAATGATAGTGACAGAGGATGTACCCAGATTGTGAACGGGTGAAATGTACACTGGGGCACACATCCTCACATTCCCAAGGGACGGAAAGGGAGAGAGGGATGAATTTTGATTTCACCGTCATAAAATAAAGCAGCCAGGGCTCAAGTCCAGGCCTTCCCAAAGGGCTGGAACAGGCTGGGAGCAGGCAGTGAAATTGCCTGTATTCCCAGATAGATGAGCAGGTGCTGTCCCCTTCTTGGGCTGAATCACAAAATTACCATCTAGTCCTTCATCCTCCAGTAAAGTCTCTCAACTCTCACCTCTCTCACACTATCAAGTATTGCTCCAAAATAATAAGAGAATAATAGCAAATGCAAACGGTTTCATAATAATTTCTCCAAAATAATAACAAAAAATACTTGTTGCCACTCTCAGAGACAAGGCAAGCCACCACACTGCCAGCCCAGCAAAGGCAGCATCCTCTCCCTGCCCTCCTTCTCCTCTGCCCACTCCCCCTCTTCCCAGGGCTTCAGGCCCCTTGCTGAGAGCAAATAGCTGGCTGTCACTTTTTTTAATTTCTTGGCTTTCTATGGCTTGGGTCCCAACTTTAATGTCATTTCAATGCCATTTTTCTTCTGTGCTGAATAGCAGGTCTGGAAATCTCCACCTCCCTGCAGACAGCACGTGTGGCGAGGATCCTGCCGTGCCCATGCCAGGTGCTTTTCTTCCTAGAGACCTGGTCAGTGCTAGTCCCCAAAGGCACACATTCAAGCAGGTTAAGTGTCTCCATGGAGATCTCCCAGCTCCCTCTTAGCAGTCCCTCCCTTCTCTTACAGCTTTCTGTTTATTGTAAACAGCATCCCCATCTTGGCTGGAGATTGTAGCTCTCTGCTTTGCCCTGATCACCTGCCCACCCAAGTTGCTTCACAGCCTGCTGTTGCCTGGGAAAACAGCAACACCATCCTTTGAAAATAACCTGCACATGGCAGAGGGCTCTTTTCATTACTGGATTGCTTTTTCTTTCCACACCCCTATTATGGGATTTGCCTGGATCTCTGATGGCAGCTGCAGCCTTACGCTGCCAACAAGGACTGTGTGTTTGTGCACGAGGAGAGTGTTCAGGGAGAGTTTGTAGGAGAGAGGCTGGGGGCTGCAAGCTCTGAACCCTGCTCCTTCCTCCAGCTGCGTTGTCCCATCATAGGAAGAGCACTGGTGTGCCCAAGCCTGGACTATAGGACAGCTATACAGTCCTTCCTCTCACCCACATCCACAGCATATCTTCATCCCACCTGAGCAATTGGGAAAGGGATCTAAAATTATCCCAGGTCTCCAAGATGCACCTGCTTCCTCAAGTTCCATATAACGCAAAGGTTCCACCTCCCATCCAGTGTCTTCCATCCACCTTCCAGTGTCCACCACAGATGAGGGAGCCCTGTAGGTAACAGCCTTTTTGTCATGGTCCCCCAGCAGCAGTACAACTCTACCTTGCCTTAGTGTGGTCACGAAGACCACTCATGGCTGGGAAACAGTGTCCTGTCCTGCAGGGTTTTTTAAAAGACAATTGGGGAAAAATGTTGAGAACTAAATGTACCCATGTTCCTTCCCAATCTACCACCTTACTCTCCAATGTAGAAAACTGGCACATCCCCTTTGTATCACTACAGTTCCTCTGCTCCTGACACTATTTTAAGGATGTATGTTCACACCAATGAACTGTCACAAAGCAATTTCTCCAATGTATCTGACAGAAATAGACTTTATCTGGCATGCCTATGCAACAGCACCTACTGCTCAATGCAAGGGTATTTTTTGTAGTGATCCCCAAGGCAACCTGCCTCTCCCTTTCTGCAGGAGCACCTCTAATAAGCTCAGCTCCCTGCCACCCTCTCTGAGCAAAGGAGAAGAGCTGGGCTTTTCTACAATAGGCTACGTGTAGCTTGTATGTTAGAAAATGCTGGGAAGAGTATGTGCACGCAATGTACAAGTTGCAACTGGTCTTCAGATGGCCTTGAAACCATCACTTCATCACTCGGTGCCTCAGTTTCCCTCACTGGAACATGAAAATTACACTGGTCTCCTTTCAGAAGTATTTTGATGCCTTTAGCAAAACACAAGCTGGATAAGTCTCTGTGAATGGATGAGAAGTTGCAACTGTAGTTTTCTGCAACAGGAAAGGCAGTACATCTTTGGAGCTTGCCACTGCCATAGCAGAAAGCAAAAGCCTTTGTAATAGTGTCCTGGGACAGAGTTTTGACACACAATGTCTCTCAGAATAGCACAAACCAATAATGCCGGTATGACTTAGCATGCTTCCAGCTCACCCTGCTTTGCATCATCCAGCCAGCTCCCAGAAGTGTGTGTGCTGCTTCTGACCCAGGAGCACAGGTAGCTGACCTGCCCACAGGCCACAGAAGTGCAGATACTCAAAACACAGCAGGAGGCACTGGGAAGTACAAACACTGATGGATTGCCAGGTCAGGTCCTTCGCTTACTTAAAGAAGGCCAGCCCATAGTCCAGTGCTTGACTGTATAAGTGTCTCTCCCAGCCAATTAAGTCGCTCTGAAAATGCACAAGCTTGGTTGAGCCAGACTCCACTGTTTCATGAAGCAATCACATTCATCGAATGCAGAGAATTATCATCTTCAGGCAGAGAAAAAGGTTATAAGAATGGACATAAAAATGAAACACAAGTACCAAAAATGGTGAAAATTTACGAGACCACCTTGTCCTTCCCCCATACTTAGTCAATACAGGATTGTTCCCTGCTGGACTCCAGAACAATGCCACTTAACTTAGATGCAATCATGCTGCAGGAACTGCCAAACACAATGCAATGAAGACCAGAGAATGAGCTCATATGAGTTAATCCAATTCCTGCAATAAAATATTCAGGGCTCTGGTCTCCGTCGTGCAGCGTTCTTCTGAGCCAACCTGGATATATGGATATATGTCAAGCACAAGCTGGAACCACTGGTGGACTGCTGAAATAACCCAGAGCTGGGAAGGTGCAGTACAACAATATCCACTAATGCTCTTGCAACTGAAACTGTTGCTTAGTTTACATGTAATCCATAAACATTGTTATTCACAAACATTCAGTCATCAGAGCTTTATTTCCAAGAATGCTCATGGAAAGGAAGTCCATTGTGTAGGCCAACATGAATAGACCCTCAGCATGCAGTTTGTATGGGAAGCATCCAGGTGGCTAGTGAGAAAATAGCTTCTTATCAAGTAAAGTAATGCACTGAAGCTCCCAGTGATTCCCAAGCAGTTAGAAGGCATACCCATCTGTGAGGCATACATCACCCCAAGAGGGGCCCAAAACAATGCTGCACCGCACACACACACAGCAGGAACAGCCAGCCACACTGCAGCAAGCCCTCTCCACAAAGTCCACTGCCAACCAAGCATTCACACTATTTGCAAGTCATGTCCAGAGCCACAAAAACACACTTAGAGGGTAGAAAGGAGCATCCCAAATAATCGTTGGGTTGGTATCTTATAGTGCTTTATATATAACAAACCTTAAAACAAAGGGTTAAAATTCATTGTACGGTCCACTAAATCACTTTCCTGGAACTTTCCTGGCCTGAGCAGCAAACTCATCCCCTCCTCCTTCTTAAAAATCATGTAGCTGATAAAAAGCAGAGTCTTTTATCACTATTTTGTATGCATAATTAGGTCTAATTTGCAGAGCAATGAGCCTTTAGTTTGTAAGTGCACACACAAACACACACACAGAGTATGTTCATTTATGTGATTGATACCCAGAAACACAATTCCTCAGCCAGATTTTGGGCAGCAAATACAAAAATGCATTTTGATAATATTAATGCTGGAATGCAAGAGCATACACAAAAATATGTGCACCGAGTGCAACACATTGTAAACAGGAGAATAAGTAAAATAAACAAATACATGTCATTTCATCTGGGTCACAAGCTGACTCAACGTGACATTTCCTTTTGTAGTGAAGAACATTGGAGAAAAGAGAGCCTATTTATATATACCGGAATATATTTGGGTAAGTTTTTTCCTAGCTTTCTTGGCTATATTTGCAGTTAGCCTGTCTAAGAGTTTAGAGGCTTTTCCCCCTTTCAAGATCCAGATTTTCCTTCTACTTGAACTCACAGAATCATCACTCATAGTCCTGCCTCCTTAAAAATTACATTGCTGTATGGCTGTGAGCAATAACCTCACCATGTGATCTTGCCCCAAACTCAAGTGAGAGATTAGGCTATAAACAGGAGCTCTAACTTCAATACTACCAGCTTTTTATAACATATGAGATAGCCTCCATTTTTCCTATGTTTGCTTTCTCGTCCTGCGTGATGCTTTGCAGCTGTGTCTCTTTCAGCAAGGCAGCCAGGGCTCCCTAGGGAGCCCATTTACACTGTTGCTCTTGAATGGCTAAAGTGGGAACACGCGTCCTGTGTCTCTGGACACTCACACACACAGCTCTGTAAAGCCCTGTGGGTGGCTTTCATGGAAGAGGAAATGTTGGCTAAAGCTCCTCTGGCTCTGCCTGCCTCGTACAAAGCAGAGAAGGTCCTGATCTCAGACATGTCCCTCATGCTCCCTGGGCTGGGCATGGTGCCTTGGTCAGGACCAAATGTACACATGAGGGCTGTGCTGGAGGTTTCCTACAGCAGAGCAGAAGGGAAACAGTGATAGATGCTCAACTCCTTGTGCAGGTTTCCAACCAGAGCACTCAAAGCACTGTGCTCAGGGAATAGGAATCACAGGGAGGGTAGGATAGGGAGGAAAAGAGGCTGACTTAGTCATCCAGCAAAACAGTTGGCTGCAGGGTACATTTTGGAGGGCCAGGTTAGGCTAGAAGCATCATAGCATTCTACACAGAGTCACTCATTTACCAGGCACAGCAGGAGAGTATTGCAGGCACAAATAACGTGTGAAATCCTACAGAGAAAGCCAAGCCTTACTCTGGGCTAGGTACCCCTCTGTGGCCCTTTCAGAAGGTGGCAATGCAAAATCAAGGCTCACTGTGAAGTATCATTTATGTCTGTGTTGAGGGAGTTGGAAGAATGCAGGAACAGGCCTTTCTTTTAACAAGGAGATGAGGGAACACTAGCCAAAGCAAGCAAATGCCCAGAGCTCCCTGTCCACACAGAGTGAAGCTATAGCACTGAGCAAATGAGATTATAGTCATGAACAGCTCATCAGCCCTGTGACAAGGGCAAGAGTAATCACCTCTGCTTAACAAACACAGGATCTGAGACAGGTCAAGTGCAACTACACCTGTGCTGGGAGCAGCACAGCAAACCTCTGCCCCAGGGCTCCAGGGTTCACACTGAATAGGGCCAAGAGTGGGCAAGTCCATCCATGTGAGCCAGGAAGCGACAATCACCGAGTAGAGAAGGAGATGGGAAGAGGATCTGCGCTTCAAGGCTGTTGGCTGTGCATTACCAACTCAGCTGCTGTCCACACAACTCCTTGCATCACCCCAGTGCTTCCCCTGGTGCCCCTGGCAAAGGGGTCCTTGGGCTCACAGTGGCTGCAAGGTTGGCAGGAAAGGCTGACCTAACCCTGCACCAAGCAGGCCCTCAGACCTATTGTCTTGAAATCAGGGTAATGATGGATGCCTAGGATGTTTCATCATTTCCCAGCACTGTTACAAGGCCCACATTTAAACCTCATCAGAAACTTTTTGGTTTCCTTTCTGATTTTTATGTGCCTGGAGTGCTGGCTGTACCTCCTCCACTCTTTGTTCTGTTATTAAAAAGTGGTCGATTTTTCAGAGAATGAGTAGTGCTGTAGAAAAAAACCTGTTAATGAACCTCTCTCATTAGCAAGACCCCAGTGAGGTATTTGCCACCTGGGATGTCCTTCATATCTGCTCCATCCCTCTCCCCCACACCCAGGCTCCATCACTCCCATCTCAGCTTTTTCCCACACTTGCCATTAGGGAAAAAAAAAAAGGAAAGCCTGGTGAGTCAGCAGTAGAAAAGAGAGCAATGAGCTTCCAAAGGCATTTTGATGAAGAGGTTAAGACAAGAAGGTTAAGACACCAAGACATTAAGAGGCTGAGGACCCTAGACTGAGCTTAAATAGTGCACTGAGCCCATGGGTGTGGGGAAGCCCCAGGTGAGGCTGGTCAGGGCCATCATGGCTCTGTGGTGCCCGCCAGCCTGGCACAGTCACTGGCTGGATCTTCCTTCAGACAGAGGTGGTCTATCCTCCTTCTGCAAGGGCAGCATGTGTCTGTGCAAACTGGCACGGTGTGATTTTGACAGTTGCTCCTCTTGATTTTCTATAATTCTCTTATATTAATGTTTTTCTGTATATTTGTGCAGAAATTAATCCCCCAGGGTTCCAGGCTCAACTCAGACTTTTCTTTTATTGCCATAGTAAGAGCTTATAGAAATAGTGGTAGCTATACTGCTACTGCTCGGAAAAGAGATTATGTGCAACAACTTGCATGTTTCAGTGGCTAATGTAATAATATGGCAATTACAGCCCTCCATTGGGTCTGGTCCAGCTGTTTGTCCAAGAGGTTTTGATGTGCAGCTGTTCTCACCACCAGACCCAGATCCTTTCAGTTATGACTGAAATTGTGTCATAAACCTGCTTATGGATTTTTTATAGTTTTTCTTCCTTGAAAGCACCTGCTTGAGATGCATGGCCAGTTTTGTTATTAGATAGTTAGGAAAGGCAAAAGTGGAATTCTGCTTTCAGGCATTTTGCAGAGTGAGGTGAGTTGTCATGTTGGAAGCAACTCTCTTGTAAGCTCTGCTAATAAAATCACCTATCTTTGCTCCTCAAATTTGCCCTCTACCTACAGGACATTTGAAATGGGCGGTATGAATTAACCTGTCTCTTGCAAGTAGGCTGGCTTAGGAAAATGCAGATCACTGCAGCAGTGAATACAACGCAAGTAGCTATAGCTGTTTTAGCAAATAACTCAGATAAACCAGAGAAGGAGAGGATATCCTCTCCAGAAGATGAGATTTTTCTCCTTCACATCTTCTCTGTGATTTTGATCTTTACTACAAGTTTGAGCTATTATTTGCACAGATGGTTGAAAATGTGTGAAGCAGCTAGAAATTGGTGACTCCTGCAGGGACAGGACCAGTACAATTTGGGAAGAAAAATGCTTTTATTCAGCTGAAAAGGACCCTCATGCATATGATCCCAATGCCATCACTGGCATACAGGGGCATTAGGGTCTCCCCTTCAGAGCAGAAGGAAACAATTTGCAGTCACTGGAGGAGGCAGCTCCTTGGGGTCAGGCAGCATGTGCAAGCCTGTAATGCTGGAAGTACCTGTGCCAAGAAAAATGTCTTGACCATACTTCCTCTGTGCTGTTGGTGGACAGGACAGCCCCAGTGGTTTCCTCCAGACCACTGAGCAAGTGGACAAACAGGGATGTGTGTTGTGCTTGGAGCCAGCTGCCTGCCCTCCAACACGCACCTTTTGGTGCACAGATCTGCGGCCTCTTGCCAAGCAGTGGCCATTGTGCTTGCCTGGCTTAGCTGGGGCTGGCAGTCCCCCATGCAAGTCTAGGCTGGCCTCAGCCCTTGCAGCTGGTCTGGCTTGAGGCTGGGGGAGGTGGTGGGTTCGTGTCTGGGAAGCCATTCTTATGGGGCTCCTCTGGCACCCACTCACCAGTGGTACACAGAACATTTAGGGTTTTACCCACAATATACGATTAAGGCCTTTTCCTCCTTCTATCCCCTTCTTAGTTTTGGCCTTTCTCCTTTAAAGCCTAACAGCCTGATTTCCTCTTCCCTTGCTTACATCTGTATCAATGCAAAATAGACCACCAGCCTGAAAGCACGAAAGTGTTACTGCTTTTGCAAAGCATGGACTTGCAAACTAAGATGCAAAGGAGAAGGGGACAGGGTACCCACAGTCTCCATTCCCAAAAGTGAGCTTGGTTGACTGTATCTGATCTGCCCTTTTGCAGACCTGCACCTCATTCACAGAGCCCATTTCCTTCTTATTCCTTTTTAAAAATATCTGAGATCACATCAAACAATCCCCCTGATGTTGGGGTTGGATGGACCTATCTTCTTTAAATTAATTCGTTTAGAATAAACAGATTGCTTCAAAACCACCAAATAAAGTCAGCCCTTCTTGCAAACATGATTGTTGTTGTCAGTGGACATCGATATGCTGCGAAAACTCATCATGTGCCTTGACTTCAGAAAAGCATGAGAAAACACTCGCAGCCTTCCCTTAGATAAGAAGCCACAAACAAATCAGAAACAAGAAGCGAAAACTCAATTCAAGGTTTACTCCAGGATGGACGTCTTGCTACGATAAATTAAGGTGTTTTTCATTATTAAAAATAAACAAAGCAATGAAAGTGAACCATGTCACCATTCATACACTTAAAAAACATCTTTAATCTGCTTGGGAAAATCTTTTTTTCCCCCTAACAGGAAAAAATATTAGTTGTCCAGATAACAAGCAAAACAAAATCAACTAAAGGGCATCAAGAGACTTCCTGAAATTGAAAAAACAATGTTTTGTGTAACAAGTTTAAAAAAAAAAAAAAAAAAGAAAAACACAAAACAACCACACGCAGCAAGCAGAAATATTCCTTCAGCTTCTTCAGGTCGTCAGTGGTTTCAGGAACACGAGGAAGAGCTACACAAGCAGTCAAAAGTTTTATTTAACCTCGCAGCATTTCACAGCTGTCCTAAGCCTCTTCCCTTCTCCCTTCCCCCCCTTCCCCCCCGCCTCGGAAACCATTTGTCTTTCTAGTGCCTTATTTTTAACAGCTCAGCTCGGCCCCAAAGGGACATGTGTAAAAACAACGAAAGAACTTAATCTGGCAACTTCAGAGTTCCCAGGACTGAAATAGCAAGCCTGATGCAAATCAGGATTGAGGCTGCTTTGGAAGAGGGAGCAATACCTCCTCCGCTTGCAGGATAGGGGGATGGAAGGAGGCAGAACCGTGATGATGGGCAGCCCAGATACTCACCTACCTTGAGACTTGGAGATATGGACAATGTTGGGCTGGGCTAATAGGGAGGCTCAGGGATCCCATTCATCCTGCAGTCAATCAGCCCCTGGAGATGCACAGGGAAGTTTGCACAATGTCTGCCCAAACCCTGCCTGGATCCTTGCCAGTGCTGGGAAACTTTCATTCTCATAAGTTCACAAATTTCACCTACAAGAGCCTGATATAAACAATATGAGAGATGGTGTGGCATTCCTCCCCACATCCCTCTCGGCCACTGCACTGTGAAACCACAGGAAATCATTAGCTGTGCCTGCTAAGAACTTTTGAATCCCTACAATTTTTTCACTTTTGATGTATTTGGAGACTTTTTTGTTTGTTTAAAGATTTTCACACATTCATTTGTGATGCTGATTTATGCAGTTTCTAACATTTGGCTCTGTAGTTTAAGCACAGCAACGCGGGGTTCAAAGGCCTCCCATGTTGCAGTTACCCTTGTTTTAAGTAGCAGTGTTGCTTGCAATTGGATAATTAAGCCATGAAATTATATCTCCTCTCTAATAAATACACACAGCAGGAGGTCCAACGCTCACACATTTATGAGCTGGTTTCAAATGTGGTCTCTGAGATGCTGAAAGACCTTTCCTGTGAATATTTACATCACAAGTCAGTCCATTGAATGTTTGCAAAGAGTAATCCCTAGCCAGGTGTAGTAGTAGTCAAAGCAAATTGGTTTAGAAATGTCAACATATATTCATGGATTATTTGCCCAGCTTAAGTACTTATAGTAAATGTCAATAGATCTAGGAATAAGGTTCAATTTGCCAGTAAGAAAACCCCTAGCCTTGCAACAAATGCATCACAACAAGAAAGCAACACAAGTCTGCTGAAGGAAAGAAACCCACTGAGGAAGCTGATGGGAGAGAAAAGCACAGTCAAATCTGCATCCACATTTTCTGGGGCTATTCCACCAAGGGAAGGCTGGCAATCTATGGGGCTTTCAGCATATCTGATCTTCCCAGCCAGCACAAGGTCCCTTTGTTCAGCCAGGGTGGTTTCTAACTGCCCAGAGCAGTGCTCCAAGGCAGCCACCAGCCGTCATTTCCCATATGGGCACACAGCATGTAAGCATCTGGAAATGTCCCTAATGTTCACCTGCACCCTTTGGAAAGGTGACACTCCCACACCTTTCCTTCTCCACCAGACACAGGACTTGTCTGTGTTCCACCAACAGACAGATTCATCACACCAGTCTGCTGGCTAGGGGCAAGAAACCTTTTAATTGATAAAGAAGTGATATATGGCATGTTTGTGCTGTGTACAGTACAACAGGGCCTTCACTCGTGTGAAGGGGAGGATTTGCCCCCACCACTTTTTACAAGAAGACAGAGCTCTCTCCCAAGGCAGGGTATGGGCAGCAACATGCAGCCCAGGGCAGCTCTGAGCTGGCTATGCACTGCTCCATCCCTTGCTAACCTTGCCTTCTCTAAGCAGTCTGTCCAGGGCAGAGAGCAGCCCAAAACAGAGAGTTTGTGTGTGTAAAAAGGTCCCCACACTCACAACAGCAGAGCAACAAGCTACAGGGAGCACCCGTCATAACTGCAGAGACTCAGCCATGTCCCCTCCTAGATGCTGGAAGACTTTCTATGAAGAAGCAAGTCCTTTAAGGACTCATCTTTAATAATAATTGATAGAAGTTCTTTTGCTTTTTATTTGATGGCTTCTGTAGACCTGTGACACCTGTCCAGTCCTTGGGCACCCCTTCTGTAGCATAAAGCTAGCATTCTCATCCTGTACCTGTGGGCAGTGGGCTGGCAGCTGATTCCAAGTAAACCTGAAAACTCAGCTGACACTTTTCTCTTTGTCCACCTGAGTTTTGTTAGACTACAAGAAATGTGCCAGAGACCACAAACCCCTGCGGTGACCACAGTCCCTCCAGCACTACCACACTTGACATAAATCAACCTAGTGCCAATTGCAGCTCTTCCCTGGCTCTGTGGCTTGGCTCAGACACAGGAAGGCTGATTTTTAATCTTACTGACACCCTGTTTACACCAGGGAACCTGCTTTGATTGCAGCTGGCTGTCAACTTCCCTTCACCAGACTTGCCTTGCATCATGCCCAACCCTTGCAGACACTGTGGGAAACATAACCCTCTCCCTCAGCCACACAGCCTTTGGCCAGGTCACCACAGAGCCACGAAGTACCCATCCAGCAAGACGAAAAATTGCACAGCTCTGCTGCCTCCATTTGCTCAGCATTCCCAATCAAGGGCTTCATCCTGCAAAGTCACCAAGTGTGTCTTGAGCCGAAGTGCACTCACTCAGCCGCACCATATCCTGACAGGATGTCAGCAGTAAACAGTAGGTAAATACTCATGCTTTATCATTGGTTAGTATTTGTTGTTTTTAGAGACCTGGACTAAAATTCCCACTGAAAAAAAAATGTCTACAACAAAAGTAGCTTCTATTTTCTGCCCACAGGAGAACCATGTGAAGAGAGCCATTTCCTTCATCATTATTCCCTACACAAAAAAGTTTCATGACATTTGCATCAGGTTTTTAGATCTTTTGCATCCAACTACTTAATTGTTGGGAAGACTTGATCTATTAACAAATATATTATGGATTAATAAGGAACTATTCCTGATCCCCACAAGTGTTTGCCCTTTGCAATACCCTCCCCAGGCCAGTGAAATGAGTCAGAAAGCCCTGCAACCATCCCTAAGGGGCAGAGCAGGCACCCCTCAAGCATGACTATTGCTCACACCATTCAAATTCGATTTGGGCAAATAATCGTGGGTGGCATTTGGAAGAGAGCTCTCTGCAAAAAAGGACATTCCTTCAAAAATGAAAGCGTAAGCAAGTACAGCAAGCAAAGCCTTATTCTGGCATGACTAAAACATAAGCAGATATTTGCTGGAAATCACTGGCAGCATTTGCTCTGTAAAGGTTATTGTGAGAAGATATAATTGATATTAATGTCTAGGTTTATCTCATCTGATTGTATCAGCAAAATATGGGATTACTTGGTAATTACTTTTAACATGATTTTCGCAGGAGAGCAGTCGATGCTGGAGAACAGAGTTGTCTTTTTAAATGCAGCAAAATACTGCCTAATTATGAATTAAACCCCAGGCTGAGCCAAGTTAGCAGCCTCTGGATTGATTTTGAGCAAGCAGCGCTTTCCCGTTAAACTTCAGATGATTCTCGTAGTCATTTCTCCATGGAAGTAACACTTTTCTGAGAAAAAATAATGTTGTTAGCCTGCAGAACATTGAAATGATACAATAGCTGCCTGCTTGGAGCTCACTCGCCACCTGCTTTTCCTTGTTTTGTTTTCTAGCTTCTAATTACTGAGCAGAGTCAATTCCTAATGAGGCAGTTTGATTTCCTGTTTTTCATACTTCTTGAGCGGCTTAAAGAGCCTGTCCAACATAAAAGGAACCCTTTTCTAAACAGATTTTAAATTAATTATAATAACCTTGGTGGTTGTTGTTGTTGCTCTGTGTGTGTGCATGTGTGTATGTGTGTGTGCGCATCTGAGTTTTCCATGGCTGTATTTCTCATTTAACATTTCCACATGAAACAACCTTTTTTTTTCCCCTCCTGGTTTCCCCCTCAACAATGCAAACTGGAAACTCTTGTCCAGGAAATTGCAGCCACAGAAACACTGTGTCTGGGGCTGAGGAGGAAAAGGTGGTGATGTCATGAATAATTGGGCTGTGAGAAAAAACGGAGCATGAATAAGGAGGGAAATATTCTGACGTCTGTCTTTAAAGCTGGAAGATAAACAGTTGTTGTGAATGGTACATGCTGCCTTCCAAAAGGGCTGGTAGGAAGAAGAGCGGTACTAAGTGCCTGCTCAGAAATATATGAATGATGCTAATGAGGTCTCTCGGCCCTCTTCTAGCCCCGCCAAACACATGCAACGCCTCTCAGTCTGTGTCTCGGTGCTTCCCCTGTGGATAGCAGTGGCACTGGAGAGCTGCTGCGTTTCTAGGATTTACAGAAGTCTTAGTCCTCCTCCTGTCTCTGCTCCCTGTTCACTCTGTCCCTGCCTGCTCCCTAGGACCCTGTGGCACAGTAGGAGGCTGCTGCAGGCTGGGGCTGCACGGGCTACAGGTATGGGCTGGCCATGAGCTTGAACCTTGCCCAAGAGGTTCCACTGGACGCTGCTCCTCTCTGGCTGGCCACAGGAATATCACAGATGAGTTGCCTTGGTGCTTGGATGGGACAAAACACTGTCAGTCAGAGCCTCCTGGCACAGCAGGGGCCCCTGCCATCATACAGCTGCATCTCCCCAGCACCTCAACACCCCTTGACCCAGTCCCAGGGCGGCATTTGCTGAGGCCACTCACAGAAGGCTCCTTCTATTCTCCAGACAGAGCCTTCCCAGAGGAATTTCCCATAGGATGCTTTATCTGGAGCAGAGTCCACTATCAGGCACTGCAGCACTGAGAAGGTGGCTGAGGACTGCTATGTGTTCAAACAACAGCAACAACCACTCCAGATCAGGACTGTTGTGCTGGGCCACTTGACAAGCACACAGAAGAAAGGCACTCCTTGTCCCATAAGATTTGGAGAAGAAGGCAATGGACTTGCACCAGTCAGCCCCTGGACCTGCTACATTTGTGAGTGAATGAAATTTCTCTGTGGAAACTATATATGAAGCTCATTGAAAAAAATACAACCTGCTGCTAGAAAGGCAAAGAGAAAGGCAATCCGTGCTGTAGCTCTAAAAATTTGAGTGAACCTCTGCTGGGGAGAGCTGCATTCCAACCCCACCCAAATCATAAAGCTGAGAAAACTTCAATGGGCTCTAGCTTTTGGATTATTATTATTATTATGACAGGGTTTTCCTCTCAGGATTCAGACTCTCTGTAAATGGTGGGAAAAAGGGTTTTATACAACCTCCAGTCTCCACATGACAAAGTGACTGCCTATTCCTACAGTCATCTGAACAGAATAGACGGAATAAGCTATTGTCTGTGCTCAGAAGTCAGCGACTGCACCGGCACTTGATTGGTCCAGGATGTAGAGGAACAAAAAGGTCATTGAATAAAAGAAGAACAATACTTTTCATGAAACAAATGAGCTTTTGCTAATTTATAACATGTTTGGATTGGGTATCATATACATCAAAATGATGTAATTAGTAAATGTCATTTTCTGGAGAGAGAGAGTTCAGCAAACCCTTAATGATGGGAATTTCCTGCCCTGGACTGAAGTCTCTGGACTACAAGGGCATCATAAAGATGCTGTATTTCACTAATTATTAGAATGGGCATGAAGTGGAACCTAGATGTGTGAGAAGGGGAAAAAGGAAAAAGTTCACCTACTGTGAAGGTTAGTTGCCCCGAAGGATTAATGACAGAAATACAATGGGCTGAAGGGTGATTAAAAATTGTCTTGCACATTTCACACTCAGTGTTTGAAACCTGGAATCTGATTGTTCCTACCCCCAAATATCAACATCCCTCAAACCCGTCACCATTCCGGTGATGATCTTTCTGTACTGGGCACAACCCTGGGCTCAAGTCCCAAAGCACCTCAGTCAGAGGGATGTCCAGTCCAGGACAGAAGCTTTGCAGTTTGTACAGCACTCTGCTGAACACATTAAATTACAAGGGTGATTTTCAGTGAGACCTCCATATGCTCATCACCAGCTTCAACTTCAGAAACTTTGAGCTCCCCTGCATACTCACAGACACACAGTAATATTCACAGTGTAAGGCAGGATCACACCAGGAGTTACCCTTTCCAGGTCTGAGGGAAAAACTGCTCTCAAGATGCTCTTCACTCAGATGGGAGTCAGGAGTAATGAAGATCTCCTATAGGAGACATTTCTCAAGTAGTCAGTCCAGCCTATGTCTCAAGACTCACAATACTAGCAAAGCCAGACTCACTGCAAGACGGGGGAATCTAGGAATGTACAGAATCTACCTGTTAAGAAAAACAATAAATATTTTGCCCTTTTTTTGCAAGTTACATGTGAAACTAAGCTGAGGGTAGACTTGCCATAGGCCCCCTGAAAGAGCAGCTGGCTGCTGCAGTGAAAGCCAAAAGATCTAAATCCCCTCATCAGATATGTCTACCACCTTCAAATAAGCATATCAGCTACATCAGAAACCCCCTTGCATCTCTTCCTCCAGATCCTGAAGCCAGTCCTGAGCTGAATGTTGCTGTAATGACTGAAAAACATTGTTTCTGCTTGCAATATAGAATCATAGAATATCTTGGGTTTGAAGGGATCTTAAGGTCATGTAGTCCAATCCCCCTGCAATGACCAAGGATATCTTCAACCAGATCATTTATAAAGGATGAAGAGACAGCAAACACCTAGGGGTCTATCAGACTCTAAGAGCCGTGCCCTGACCTAATTTCTCAGACTTGGAAGATCACAGAAAACCCCCTATTTGTTTTCAATTCATAAGCTGCTGACCCTTTCCCTCTGGAAGTTTTGCATCAGTTTTTGGCCCCCAAAGCTCATGCTGTAGCATGAAGATCCTCAGGATGCTTCAAGAGCAGTGTGGTGTTCTCTGTTCCTCAGGTCTCACAGACATTCAGCTGCTCTCAAAGTGACATCAGCAGGGCAGGGCACTGAATTGAGTTGCCACCTAGAAAATTTTTTCTGTGGTGGAAAAATCCAATAAGTAGATAGGTTTATGAACAGAATTCTCTGTGGCAATGGCCACAGCATTCTCTGAGACATGCCATAAATATGCTGTATTAGTTCATATTTCCTTTGCAGGAATTGCTGAGGCACAAACGAAACAATAACATGGTTTGGAGAAACTTCCTTGATCATTGCTCCTGCAACTTTACTGTTTGCAGCAAATTAAATGTATGTGGGAACTAAACCAAAGAACCAAAGGGCCAGTAAACACTAAGCACGGAGCCTCTTTGGCCTGCAATGGGCATGTTTGAGCAGGAAATGTTCAACTGTTAAGGGATTTTTGCCTCCCTATTAGCAAAGAAAAGACACCTCTAAATATGACATTCCTGTCCCCAGGAAATACCCTTACATTCCCTGCTAGCTCAGAAAGGAAAACACTCCACTGCAAATAATTTACTTCACACCCGCTTCTTTCCTTTATTTTAATTTGTTTTTTTCAAAAATTCCTTCTGCTGCCAATTTTTCTATCTTTTAAGAAGATTAACCCAGTACTTCCCATATTTGTGAGCATCTCCAACACAAATCTGCTAAATGAATAATCTTCAGTCAACAAAACCATATTGTGATGGGCCCTGTCTGACCCAGGTGCATTTTTGGACTAAAAAAAAAAAAAAATAAAACCATGAATTTTCTCCTTGGAGGGAGAGCTAAAAAGCAGAACATATTACCACACATTCATTGATCCACTCTACATACTCAGCATTTTTGTGCTCCCAGCAAAGCAACATCAGCATGACCCTCTGTGTATAGCTGATGTGCAATAGCTCATAACCCTCAAGAGCTCCACCATGGGTCTGGGCTGAGGGTGCATCAGGCAGCAGCACTCAGCCTTTCTGGCTGGGCGATGCATTATCTATCACCAGAGACTGGAGAAAATTGCACACTGTGTCTTTTCTCTGGCCATGGGAACATGTTACAGGGCACACAGTGTCCAGTCCTGCTGGTGCACTGGGCTATTTCACAATGTTTTTTTTCAGGTAAGCAGCCTCAGGTTAACACTCCTCTCAGGTGAAGCAGAAAAGCCTGAGACACCAAAGCACATGGACTCCAGTGGCCCCCAGGCGGTGCTATAGAGAGTAGGGAGCAGCTAGACACTCACCTGGCTCCTGCAACCTGTCCACATGCAGTCAGTCACACAGGTGATGACCACAGTCAGGTGAGGTACCTATTTCAGTACTACCCTACCTGCTCCCATAATCAAAAGAGGAACAAGATGCAGCCAGCCCTTCCTGCACAGTCCAGCAAATACCAGGGTATGACACACCAGGAAAGCAGGCAAAGGTGTTGACTCACAGACAATCCACCTTTTTTCAGCAAACTTCTTATTTACCATAAATGAGTGCATACAGCCTACTTTCAGTTCCTCTAAGCTGCACTTCAGTTAAACTCTGACTTGGGTTCACCAGATGATAAGATCAGGACAATAATCTCAAGGTAATAACAGCTCTCTATGGCTACACTATTATTAGAATAGCTGTATCAAGCCACAACCAGGATTCAAAGAAATCATGTTAATGGGCCAAGTGACAGGGTTTGTAGGTGGGGAGGGAAAGAGAACTTGCTATAAACATTAATAGCCCATGACTGTGTGTGGGTGGCAATGCACCAAAGAAATGGGTGGCTCTTGTTTATTCCAGTGGTTTCCTATAGTTTGGATTTCTGGATGGACATAAGAAATAAGGATTTAATATCAGTTAAACAGTAATTTGCTTTCTACTTGGAAAATACGCCTAACCAAACAGTCTCTTCTCATTGTATCAGTCCAAGATCATATCTAATGCCACTAACTGCACTGTTCAAGCCTTGTCTTTGGACACTCCCTCAATCCACTGCTGGTAGATGTGGATGGAGCCATCAATTCATGTCCTCAAACATTTTGTGGCCATTTCCTGTCTCTTTCCTATCATGGAAAGTCCAGAGCCTTGTGCAGAGCTCCAAAGATGACAACATTAAAGAACAGAATTAGACTTATCTTCAAGTCCTGTCCTGAAATCTTCTGAGATTCTATCTGCCCATTCCCAAAGGAAGGTGTGAAAATGACAGCAAGCATGAGACAGTTTGGCCTATTTAGAACTTCACAGATTCAGTGGGCAGCAGTGATCACCAACTGCATAACGTGGGGCCATCAGATGTCACCGGAGATTCAGGCCCTGCCTGTGCACAGAGCGAGGGAAGGACTTTTATAACCATGCAGTATCCAGTAGTGTCCTGGTAAAGCAGTGAGTTTTCAGCCTGCATATGTACATGGTGTTGATGTGGTGGGGTTCTCTGCATTCTTTTGGAGCGAGAATTCATCACAACAGACAGATACTCAGTGTTAAGTGCTACCAGTAAGCTCACAACCAAACTCTACAGAAATCATCACATGACTATAAACCTCTGATAAATTATTTAAGCAAATCCCTGGTTTAGGTAGAGAGAAAGCATACATTAAAAATAGGATTAGTAAGAAATCTTATTTGAATACTAGCATGCCCATTCCCACATTTCCACACACCTGATTTCCAGGAAGATGGCCAGACCAAAGCAGTTCCTGCTCCTAGAGTTTTCATACTTTAGTTTACTCTGATTTGTGAGCTGCTTTACTGACAAAGAGCTGGCACAAATCATTAGCTGTTATCTCACCTCCACTGCTTTGACAGACCACCTTTCAGCATTTACAGCCACTGGAGACCTGGGTCTTTCAAAAAAAAGCCCTCTGTGATCAATGCAAAACGTTGGTCCTGATTTGCATGTTTGAATTAGGTTTACAGCCTGCTTGGTACTGCTCTGCTCCCTATTACCCAAATGCAGATGTCCCAGCAGCAGACAGTGGCAGTCCAGAGCCCCAAACACAGCAAGATCTCACCTAGATGGAGGAGAGGAAAGCAATAGTATCTGAATTCTGATGGATGACACTACCCTGAGCTCAACTAAGGGAAGTCTTCCCATTACTGTGGCACTACATTAGGACAGGAGAGAGACAACTCTGGAGAGTCAGGTACCTTCTGACCATCCTTACAAAACTTTACCAAGTATAGATACAAACCTTGCACTTCAAATTCAAAGGACTCAAAATTGCAAAGGACTCATAGACTGCAATGACTTCTGTGACTCACTAACCTTTAGATCAAACCAATGCAAACTCACTGCAATCCCTTAGCAACTGAGAGCTCCACATTTCATCCAATCCTGACACTTTTCAGGGTACAACACTCAAACATGACCATTAATGGAAATCAGCAACTCAGCAGTCTCTGTCAAAATCACCAGCAGGACCTGCTGGCTAAGGAACTTGTGGCTTCCCCCCAAGTCACCACCCAACATGTTAGTGACACTGTCACCTCTACACACTACCTGTCTTGGATACAATGAATGGGATGACTTCTGCTTTACTGCCAGTGGGTACCAATCCACATACAAAGTGTGCAAGCATCTTTTCTGCTGGGTGTAGTACAAACTTTCTAATGCTGCTGGCTACCCCTCCACGCTGGCCTGAAGGAACACTAGATGATGTGCTGGTTTTGGCTGGGATGGGGCTGTGTTTTGGATTTGTGCTGAAACCAGTATTGATAACACAGGAATGTTTTCGCTACTGCTGAGAAGTGCTTATACAGCATCAAGATCTTCTCTGCCTCTCACCCCACCCCATCAGCAAGTGGGCTGGGGATGCACAAGATGCTGGGAGGAGACACAGCTGGGAAAGCTGACCCCAACTGACCAAAGGGATATCACATACTTTATGGCATCATGCTCAGCATATAAAGTGGGGGAAGGAAGGAGGAAAGAAGAAAAGAGGACATTTGGAATTATGGCATTTGTCTTCCCAAGTCACTGTTATCTGTGACTAAGCCCTGCTTTTCTGGAGATGGCTGAACACCTGTCTGCCCATGAAAGTAGTGAATTTATTCCTTGTTTTGCTTTGTTTGCACACTTGGTTTTTGCTTTGCCTGTTAAACTGTCTTCATCTTAATCCATCAGTGTTCTCTCATTTGCTCTTCTGATTCTCTCCCCCATCCCACTGCAGGGAAGTGGGTGAGCAGGTGAAGTTAAACCATAATAGATGAGTGGCATAGAATATCTTGCATTCAGCTGCTTGTGTTGTAGTGGACCCATTAGTAAGAGAGAGTATCAGCCTACAGCGTTGCCAGTCCAAAATCTCCTGGAGGCAGTGAATTCAACAAAAATTAGTTTGGGGTATCACAGGAACCTGGTCTGAACTGTGACCCACTGACACAGAATTTGCTTTAACAGTGTCTGATAGGATTATGGGCAGCACATTTCCAGGCTAGCTAAGCGCTACACAATGCACTTCTAAAAGTATGGCAATACTGAGCCTGTCGTTAGAGGTGCTTTGGTGTCTACAGCAATACAAGGCTTTGAATTTCCAGCAGATTTATAAGCAATAAAACTTGCCAATCTCTGTTATTTTATGAGTGAACTGAAACCACTTTCATGTTGATACACCACAAAATGCAACCATATTCTGATCACTGCAATGTTTTACTAAGAAAGGTCCTGTTCCTTAAGTATTGTATTGTACAACAGCTTTTATTGGTATTTCCTCATCCAGGCTGTAATCACTCAGTGTGATGATTTCTCTGAATTTTCTAGTCACTCTTGCTGGCTCTGAATGATTGTGCATATAAAAGTAATGTGAATGAAAGTAATGGGAATACCAATTTTAGACTTGAGCTTGATTTCATCAATTTCCCAATCTGGTAAATAAGAAGAGAAAGAGAAAGAATCAGAGCTAAGAACCTGCTGTGAGGTCTGATGCCAACCAGTGCACAGTAGAGGCATGCAGTCATTTATAATTTTTTTCCCAAATGGTTGCCTTTGGAAGAGCAGATACCCCTCTGTCTAGGATATGATAGTTTGCGGGCTAAAGCAGACTTTCTGGGCACCTCTTTAAACACAGGTATCTGCCCTCTGTGCCACCTCCTGCTCCACACCATAAAAAGGAATTGCCTTCATACTTTTTCTGCTTTTCCTATTTTCTTACGTTCTTTTTCAGCTTTTCTTCATTCTTTATGCTGAGATCTTTGCAGGCAACATCACCTTACCTATCTAGGGCTTATTCTCTCTTAAACACCCAGAACACCCCACAATCTCTGGCCTCAGCTGCAAATGCCAAGCAAAACTGTACCAGCAACAGACAAAGGACAAATTTCTTTCCTGTCACTCAGCTTGTCTCTCTCCAAGTCAGCACTCTTATCCTGCTGTAGTGCTGGCTAACAACAGAGCTCAGGTCAGAGCAGTGTTTTCCATCACGTGGAACACTTGCCTCTGAGTTTAGGAATTGCTTCCTGGCAGAGCTGCCTTGTCTCAGGTAAGAATAATGATGCCACCACCTTCATTAAGAGCCTCATGAGAACCATAGAAGTACATTACTGGGCAAATATATTTCCTACCTTTAACAATTTTCCCACCCTTTGCAGGAAGGAGAGATACTTTGAAACAGGTCCACCACAGAGGATATATTGTGGACTTACATAGTTTTTGTGGCACCCACTCCAAGTGTACCAGTGCACTGGATTTCCCCCAGGTAAGAAGAGCAGACAGGAGGGACCAAGCAGAATTTGGACTAGCAGTCAACCGTATCCCTGCCAGACCTCTATCTTCAACATCTGCTGTCATTGCTTCCCTGCTAGACCTCCACTGGTGCCAGTCACTGCTGGAGAGCTAACGTAAGGGAAGTTGTCCCTGGTGATTTTTCTGCCCTGTCATATAGACTTGGTCTGAGAAAAAACAGATATCATAGTGGTTAAAATTCAAGGCGGCAGGACATAGGCTACTGTCCCAGCTACCATTTCTGATGGAAGAAGAAATGGGAAATGACCAGGAAAAAGACTCATAAAGGCCTTGCAAAAAATCTCAAATAAAAAAGCTACATCTAGGAATACTTTGAGGCTGAAATTAGTCCTTACAAACCAATGCTTGCTGTTTTCATAATTTTGAAGAGTTAGCAGAAATTAATCAGCTGTGAATTGTTCCTAAAATGAGACAAGAAGCAGCACTCATCCACAGAGAGTCTGCAGCAAGAATGAAATAAAACAAACATGAAAATGTGGCCAAAGCTCTTAAACAGGAAAACAAGCAGGCACCAAAATAAGCAATATTGTACAATATACTGTGTAAAGTGCTTTCACTGGACAATTCATCATGAATAGAATAAAATGTTTCCCAGTACATGAGCTAAAGAGTCCCAGTTTGGTGATATTATATAAAGACCTGAGCTGCCACTCAATGCTTCAAGACTGAAGGCTAAAGCCTCTGTTACATACAGGATAATAAACACGCTGGACATCTAAATTGTTATATATCTTGGCATTTTACCAGCATAACGTCCATGTAAAACCGTATGTCAGTAAATCTGCCTTCTGCATTTAAGCTGATTATTCAAGGGTTAACTATGAGATCCCCTAATGAAGCAATAAAACCCAGACATATTTTAAAAGCTATTGATTCATTCCCCTGTTTTGGAGCATTCTCAATGTATAAACAATAAGATGGAAGCCCTTTGTAACCTACAGAGAGTTCATTAGTTGTAGTATATGTCATTTGAAACATTTTTCTTCTATCTTTACTGCAACGGTTCAGATTTTGTTAAGAATTGGTCTAAAACAGAACCCTGCATTAGACTCCCCTGACCCCAAAGCTGAAAGAGTGCTCAAAATCTAATCCACAGTGCACAACCTGATTTCACCAATTAATCAATTCAGCATCATGATTGTGGTACAGATCCCTGGCTTAATCCAGATATCCCAGCTTGCACCCTTTTCCAGGTTGTAACAACGCCTTTTACTCAGGTGTCCTGCTGTGGCATAAGGCAAGTTTCAATCAAAATAGCGCCAACATGCAAGCAGTCTATAAGACTGTATTTATTTACACCTTATACCTAGTTCTGCAAGTTTTATCATAAGGATTGTGCTCTTGCCAGAACTGAGACAACCTTGATACTAATCTCAGTCAGACGTTTCAAGCACTGGGCAATGGCTGATGCTCAGATGCCATCTGAGCTGTTGTGCAATTAGGGCAGACCACATCGTCCCTTCTCTACTCAGGCACCAAGGAAGGAATCAACCTCACCTCCCTTTAGTTTTCTAAAAATTAGGGATCTCACCTGCTCAAGTCATGCAGGTTCCTCTGGAGTCAGTGGAGAGAATCATAGAATCAACTGGATTGGAAGAGACCTCTGAGACCATCAAGCCCAACCCTTGATCCAACACCACTGTGATTACCAGATCATGGCACTAAGTGCCACATCCAGTCTCATCTTGAAAACCTTCAGGGACAATGAATCCACCACCTCTCTGGGCAGCCTATTCCAATGCCTGATTACTCTCTCTGTAAAGAATTTCTTTCTAATATCCAACCTAAACCTCCCCTGGCACAGCTTAAGCCCGTGCCCTCTTGTCATATTGCTGGTTGCCTGGGAGAAGATACCAACCCCTGCCTGGCTACAACCTCCTTCCAGGTAGCAGGGTTTCTGCAGATGATGATTCATCCTGTCTAGCTCAGAGTTCCCTCCCAGAATGAGTAATACGGTCCCATCTCTCAGTGTTGACTCAAGATAAAATGTAGATAATTAGTGTAGCCTATATACCTATTAAAAGGCTAAAGTAAGACGAGGCAAATCCTATCCTGAACTCTGAGAAGGGTTTTCCACACAGCATTTTTGTACATAGGTCTGAGAAGAACCACACAGAATGGGTCCATGTCTCACCCCATGCTTTTAAGCAAAACATGTCAGCCTTACCCAACTGTTTAATTGCTCCATCACGACAGCTTCTTTCCCTTCAGGATGGGATGGATACTGCTGTCTGCCCTCCCGCAGATGATCTTGTCACCTAGAGAGACTTCAGTGGTTGCCACTTTTAAGCAGTCTCTGACAAAGGGGACCCGGTGACAGAAGACTTGATCCTCCCTCAGCTGGATAAGGGTGGCAGCATAGCCCTATATAAGAGCACTAAATACCTTCACAGTTGCTCAGCTCAAGAAAGTCTCGTGTGTAGGCTGCAAAGGAGCAACTCTGACCCTCCATGGGCACAGAATGGGAGGGAGGAGTCGGTACCCGTGCCCTCAGCACTGGTTTACATCACTTAACACTCACAAATAAAGTGTTTATGGCTCATCCATTTGGAGCTCACTATGTGGTCAAGTACCAGCTTTTTTTCAGTCTGCTAAATTACCTGATGAAACTTTTGATTTAAAGAATACATGGAATCCCGGGCAAGCCGGGCTCTTACCAGCCAACTAGATTTGTTGTCACATATGACTGACAAGATATTTATGCTGATGGGTCAACAGAGAAATAGACAGATTCATTAATTTTCTTCTCCCTTGTCCCATTATCTAAGCTCCTGTGCCATCCACAGCCACTGGAGTGAATGTTCATTTCTATTCCATTGTCATACTAACTACTGCTCTGGCTTAAGTATTCTTTTGAACCCCAAGAACAATGTGTGCAAGGCGCAAATCCATCCCGCTCCTCCATGGCTAAGTAGGGCCATTAGACAGGAGAAACAATAGAAACTCAGCGGGCGCTCTGTGTTTGCTCCCTGCACGGCCGCACACAAAGACAAAAAGCGAGGAGCGCTGGATGGTCCAGGGATGGGTATTGGATACTCTGATGCACTCATTTTCCCAGCATCCCCAGATCACAAAGGAATAGAGGTTTTGCATGGGCCTGCAAAGGCTACATCAGTCACTGGGCACAGGACCTCATTGTCTGGTTTGTTTTGTTTCCCTGAACAATATGTCACATGTTTACTTTCCTCTTGGAGGGCTGATGCTAACATAAAATCATCACCACGTTATGCCAAAATGTCAGCATGCCACATTGCCACATCTCCACATGAGGCTGCCTCATGGGCTCCCACTAGGATTTCTGCGCCCAATCATTTCCCATAAGCAGTGTTTGCAGGATGTGAGATCTTCTTAAAATAGGACAAACCCAGAAATCCTGGAGCCGGTGGCAGCCCTTGTTCATGTCTCTGTCTTGAGTGACTCCATCTGGACAATGTAGGATTGCTTTTGATTGGCTGTGGAAGCAGCTGGTCCTGTTTAAAATCTTTCTTTACTAGAAGTAAATATAAATGTTATGTATAAGAATGGTCTTTCTCTCCAGTCATTAGGAAGTTTTACCTCCAGTTAGAGGATTTTAAAGAAGATTTTCTAAAGTGGCCAGCTGTGTTTTAAATACCTTTAACTTTTACCACGGTGAAGCTCTGAGAATTTTGCTGCTGCTGCTGCCTTGCTGCAGCTTATCCTGGTGCACGAGCAGGTGCAACTCCATTGAGTCCCACAGACCCTCTCCTACCAGTGCTGGCCTCCCTATCTGTCCAGAAATTCAGTCCAGGGCATTTAACATCTTCTGCCCAATGCCAGACTCCCAGAAGAGTGAGGAAAGCAGAAGAGCTCAGCACAAATCCAGTGCAGCTACCATGCCTACTGGCAGAACAACCTCTGCTATGAGGGACCAGCCCCAAGCAGGTACATACCACTGCGGTGATGGCGCGTCAGCAGCTGTTGGGTGCAGGGTTGGATGCCATGCACCTCTGGCTACTCCAGCAGTGCTTCCCAACTCAGCTCCACTCTCCTCTCTGTCCTCTGGGACAGGCTGCACAGTGGCTGCACTAAGACTGTGCTCTGGGATTTCCTCTGCCAACTCTCACATGCCAGAGGTCTGAGACTTCTTCCTCCGGCTGTCTGAAGGAAGCACCACAATGCTGGGACCCTACCACACATCCAGTGGGCTCAGTATGGGGGACGGGAGAGGAGGAACTGGTAACATAGGCGGAGCGTGGATCCATGCCACTCCCCAGGGGAAGGGTTAAAACTGCCTTTTATGGGTTTTCTGTGACAGATCTCTTTACTCAGTGCTATATAATATAGCCCCAAACATATTCTAAGTAGCCAAGGGCTGCCCAGCCATCTGTTTGAAGACACAGACCTTCTGATGCAGGAGTTCCCAAAGCCTGGCCCATGGGACACTTACTATGGAGCCTGCAAAGGGAATTTTTCCCCTTTTAGAAGCAAGCCTGTACTTGTTTTGCTATGCTGTTTCAGCCCAGTGTCCCATCCATGAATGTTGATCTGTACATCACTTGTACATGAAACAAAATGTGGGAACTCTGCTTCAAGTGAGAAATCTCTATCCCCTCCAACTCTCCCCTGCCAATCTCCCTCACAACTCTCAGATTCAAAATAAAGAGAAAGATTCGGGTTTCTCCCAGGTAACTACTCTCAGTTCCAGGCATAGCTTCCAGGGGGTGCTTCTTATAAGGAATACCATTTCTATCCAGCTGTCTCAGGTAAAAGTGCCAAAGGACTACCTGACTTTTTCTCTGACTTTCAAAGCTTTTACAGTTAGGTGCATTTAGAAATGGTATTCATGGCCTGCACTGAAATAATTGAGAAACAAACAGACCCACATAGCTGAAACATATGCATATCTATAACTATTTTTGCATTACATTTCATTTTATGTATTTGTTCAAATTTAATGCAAAGGCACCTTTCGAAGGCTCCTGGCACAATAAATTATACAACAAATGCAGTCAAACAAAATCCCAGAAGCACTGCAATTGACAACTCTGGAGGAACTTAGCCAGCCCAGAGCTCCTCACTTGTTCCACAAGGAGACAGCCCCATAACTTTCCCATGCTGTATTATGTCACTGTCTCATATCCCCAGTGATGCTGTTTTCTCTTCCCTAAGACCTACAGGGTGACACCTAGAGAGATCCACCTTTCTCTCTCCACTCAGCTTAGCATGGAGTGTGTTTTGGGGCACACAGAGGGAAACCCAAGGTTTGCCACGGCATGGGGCAGAGCAGCACATGGGCAAGAACTCACCTCTTGCTCTTCCTGCAGGGGACCGCAGCCTTGCTGCAGCTCAGAGACTGGGGGGACCGAGCCCTGATGCCCATCAAAGTGGCCTCTCAAAGAGGGCTGCCTCCCTGAAACAAATGGAATGTTGGGGCCTTCCATCCCACAAGTACCTGCAAGGTAGCTTACCCTATGCCATGTAGGCAGAGTGTCTTTGTGTCCTTAAAACACAAAATCCCCTAAAACACATAAAGTATCTGTTGATGAGTAAAATAAAAGGGAGCCAAATAAAAGGGACAAAAATGTCACAAACTGCCCTGATGCTTTGACCCACGGGAACCCCACCACCACCTGTATACCCGCCACTGCCAGCCAGGACTGGACACCACTTTCCAGGTTTACAGAAACCACAGCATTAAAGAAGAAGGGGAAATCAGTGGGGTTAGTGTTAAAATTACTTTTCTTTTAATACGGCACTTTTTAATGTGTTCTTTACTTTTCAGCTCTGCTCCACAGCCCAGCAGCAGGTTTCTGCCAAGGCGCAGCCCCGGGCTGGGCGGCTGCGCTGGTGGGGCGCTGGGCTGGGGTAGAGGTTTGGAGCTGCTGTGGCATCTGGCATGAAAAAATGTCCCGGGAAGCTGTTACATTAAATGGCCAAATCGATTTATTGAATGGCAGGTGTTAGCTACAAACAGATGGAGAACATAAAGGCATAAGCAGGCATTTGTATGGAAAAGAAGCCATCGATTTGTAGCGAGAGACTCAATAGTGATCGTTACAGCCTTTAACAGAAATGTGCTTTTTTTTTCCACGGGCTGGGCGCGGGGCGGCTCGGGGTGAGCGGGCCGCGGGAAGAGCAGCTCGG